>JBBPDJ010000026.1:2899375-2927374 GCA_037974625.1 Cucumis cinereus
ATAAATTAAAATATTAAATATATTTTTTTCATTAATATATTTAATATTTTGCATGCATAAATATTAAATACAATAAAAAAAATAAAAAAAATGATGAAATTACATAAAACAATACATGCATATTAAATACATATTAATTACATGCAAAATAATTACATTAATAAAAAAAACATATACAAGCATATTAAATACATAGTAATACAAAGATTAATATGCATATTAATAAGATATTTATAGGGACTTGGAAAATAAGGGGGATTTGGGAGGTAGAGAGAAGTTGGAAAATAAGGGGAAGAGTGGGGATTTGAGAGGTAGAGAGGAGTTGGAAAATAAGGGGGAGAGTGGAGATTTGGGAGGTAGAAGGGCATGGGAAAATGAAAGGGAGAGTTGGGTTGAACTCTGCAACCCTATTTTTGACATTTTCAAGCCTTCTCACCTAAATTTGACAAACATTATTAAAAAAAAAAAATTCCTTATTTCACCATAAATCATCATTTATTACAAAACTTCTTGTTAGATATAATATTAGATTTTAGTTCAACCCAATCAATTTTCATTACATGGTAATGACGTTTTAAAAGTGTTAGATTAAGGCTCAATTTTGAAAATTAAGTGTATTTCTTTTTATTTTCTAAAATAGTTTGTATCAATCTTTGAAGTAAAAAATTTAAATTTTTAGTCAAATTTCATACAAAAACAAATTTTTTAGTTGTTGATTTTTTAATTGGTTTTTGAAAACATGGGTATAAAGTAGATATCAAAGCAAAAACCGAAATGATTATCAAACTGGACCTAAGTAATTAAACATATATTTGAGGTAGCTAAATTATTTCAACATTTTCAAACTTACCCTAACATGAATATACCAAAAAAGATGTATGATTTAATGATGCTACTATGAAATACTCATGTATTGAACAAGTTCTTCTATTTTGGTTCCTGGTTCATCGGAGAAGTGATCAAACTTCAAGAAACAGTGGATGACCTTTTCAATGCACAAAAATATAACTTTCCAAAAATTTCAATTTCGTTTATATTCATCACGAAATTAAGTTCAAGCTTTCTTAAGCCTCTTCTCATCAATGGTCTCCTAACTTATATGGAGGACTGTAGTCCGTTCGATAAATTCCAGCCTCTATTTAGAAATTTTTACTACTCTGTGCGTTATTTATTTTGTGAAATGACAATATTGATGTAGTTACTCCTAAAAAAATTGGAAAAAAAAAAAAGAAAAAAAAAAAAACTTCTAGCCCACTCTATAAAAAGTTATTTGGCAAAAAATGTCACAATCTTCTTGCATTCCAAAAAAAAAAGGTATTGTCAATGTATCTCATTGATTTGGTGCATCTGTCAAAAATGACTATCTTCATGGCAGTTGTATCGTTCCATCTTCATCTTCAGCAGCGATTACCCGGGAAAGTCAATGGGAAAATGGCCACCGCAGCAAATACAAATATATTATCTGTTGATCGAAGCTCCCCAATCTTCATTTTCAACTGGGAGCCAAGGACTATAAAAGTATGTAAATACTTCCTTGGTTTTCCTACAAGGGTAAAACTTAGGTTTTACAGACCAGGTAAACAACCTTCAACTATAAATTCTATAAATTCTTACTTTACCAGTGACCAAAAAGAAATCCAACTAATAAGGGAGAAAAAGAAAATAAAAAGATTCAAGGTTTCAAGTTGAATTGTTTTTGTTCAACCCCACCTCAATGGAAGTGTCTCTCATCTAAATAAAGAAACAAAATTTCTAGCTGTGAAAGAAGCTAGGAAGTGTAGCTTTGAGAGACCCAGTTACAGATTTAGTAGGATTATTAGTAGAATATTAGTATAATTATTAGAAGGAGCATGTTAGTAAATAGTTAGAAAGTTTGTTAGGACTCTTAGTTATACATGGAGGGAATGAGTTTGGGAGCAAGGTGTGAAGGATTTTACGGAATTTCCTTTGAGAAATTTAGGAGAGACTAGCCATCTTGAAAAGCTAGGTTATCTTGTTACTTTTCTGATGATATCATAGCATATTAACATAAATATTTCAGTGTTTGCTCAATGTCTGTTCTTGAGTGTGTTCTTGTTAGGAATCTTAGCAGTCTCTAATGTGAAAAAAAAAATTCTAGATTTGAAGTACAGCAATCTCTAAGCCTATTTAACCATTGTTCTCCTACATTTGGTATTTATCTATCATTAATCTTTTTAGAAACTTCAATTCTAAAGAAAGACAACCATTTTTCAAAGTGATGTGCCCTACCAGAAAGACGTCACTGCAGAGGCCAATAAACTAAGAATGAGACTTGAGTCAATGCAATCAGATATGAGATGCTTCATTCACAAAAGGGAAATAAATTTACACCTACCTGAAAATTGCAGCAAAATCAGACTGTTGCTAATTCATTCTCCCACAACTTCTTTCTTGCAATTAGAACTCTTTCTTCTACTTTGGAAAGAGCATCAACCCTAGGTTTCACTTCTGATAACCATCCATCCCATCTTAGGGCTGTAAAATACTTCTGTACGTAGTTTATGACAGAAGGAACATCTCGTATAATGACAAAGCCATCTGGCCTTAGAATCCGATCCATTTCAATTAATAGATCCTCCATACTGCATCCACGAACATTAATTTCCGAAAATACAGCCCAAGCATGAAGAAGATCGTAGGTGCGAGGATATGTGGAAAATGCTTCACACCTGTAAAACAAAGCCAAGGAATCTTGATAAGCGAAGAACACAAACAGGATGGAAGCAAATATAAAGCAAAGTCGCATTACAAGTGAATACAGCTTCCCAAATATTAAAATGTGAGGCCTCATGACAACAGACATTTTAAGATTAAGGAATAAGTGGATGCAACTTCTTAAATAATAAAATGTAAAGCCAGATGATTGCACACACGTACATAAATCAGCTTTATCCAGCTGTTTCTCTTACATTAGAAGCTTGGCATATGTATTGTACTTGCCTTAACTTGCTTTTCTAACCGTGTGTTTGGGGGTAAGGAGTAAAATAGTGAGGAGTAGAGAGTTATGAAGTCGAGGGACTTGTGAACTCCTGGGACCCACAATGTAAGGAGTTGATAAGATATAAAATTGATGGTTTTTAGTAGTGCGATCCACCAACTTCTTGGACCAAACAAGGAGTCTTTCACAATTGCTACTTCTCGACTTCTTGGGCCCAACACAATGTTAAGTGCAAGAACAATCCAACAATTTTCAGGATTGAAAAATAATTCAGGTTTGTATGCTATAGTATGATAAGATCAAATCAGTCAAAATAACATAGCAACGTGGCAATGGGAGATACCATTATTTTAAATAATCAAGAAAAAGTCTAACGTTAATAAATTCATTCACCAAATCCAACTGATATCATGGGAAAAGAAGTAAGAAGGAAAATATCAAAGTCAATTTAGGAATGACCGGGTAAAGTGAAGACCGGGTAAAGTGCATACCAATCATGAACAGTTCCTAATAAGCCTCTATCATAAACAATCTTCAACTTTGCAGATGAATTGATAGGAGCAACATTCATCACCCAGACATCTTTATTAATTAGTGCAGCAGCAAACCCCCCAAGATTAGAATTCATATCCATCACATTTCTGATGGAGTCCCTCTGTATGACTAATCTCATTTCTTTCCAATATTCTGCCACTCTAAGCTGCCAAACAGTCTGCATAAATTGAATCTTTCCATTAGGTTTCTAAAATATGACGGAAGAAGGTAAATAATGAAACAACATTTGTTGCTGCTAATGCTTAGAAACCATAGATGAGATGACAATTGACATCTACTAAAAACTTACACTGTCTTCTTTGAATTCTTCTGCACTGACACCAACTTCTTCAAGACGTGGTGGAGCTGAAGTAAGTCTCTGTGGCCAAGGAACTAGTCCACTTCCTTTTTGCCTGTGCATCTCTGTTCCATTGATGTGTTAAAAAAGAATAATGTAAAAGAACGTCTGGGTGCACACAAGAAGTGACAACGACAAGCTTACAAAAAGAAAAGTGAAACAGACATACAGAGCATAAGTTCATAGAAAAATTAAGGCAGAATCTGGGAGGACATTAAATGAGAAAACTCTTCACAGAATGATAAAAAGAGCATGTGGCTAGAAAGCATTAGCACTCACTTGCAGAGTATCGGGATATGCATGCTTGCATTGACACATTCCAAGTCAAATCTGGATCATCATCCAAATTACACAAGGGTGGAAGAGTCCCTGGATCTCTTTTCAAGTAACAGCTATTACTTATTGGCTTTCCCCATATGACAGTTTGATCTTTTTTGGCAACAACTTTCCAGCACATCCTTTTCAGAATGTCATGCATAGCCATTCCAATCCTTCTATTTTCTAGATCATGTGCATAAGCTTCAGGAGAAGAATACGCAAAATAACCTCCAGGTCTCAGTAACCTGTCAAGTTCTAATAACAGGATTCCATCTCTCTGTAGCCAATCAATTCGACAACGAGAGCAATGAGCCAACTCAAATGATCTACTTGGATAGGGGAGTCTTTTTGTTCCCAATACACCAAGAGTTGATGGGATCCCTCTCTCAAGTGCAAATTGTATTTGATTCTCGTGGACGTCATTAGGAGCCAGTGACATAGCAATAATATCATGCGAAAGAAGATATGCTCCAAAACTAGCAACCCCACAACCGACATCTAGGACATTCCGTAAATTTCCACCATTGTTGAGCTTATCACCAGGGAACTTAAGCATCTGACGACACTCACAACAAGAATTTAAGCATGAATCCCATGTCCACACATTATTCATTTACTTGCAGAAAGAAGACTATGCATAGAAACAAATTTTGACAGTTGGGAAGATGTCAAATTACTTAAATTTGAGATTACATTGAACTGTATGTCACTCTCTTTTCCAGTAAAATACATCAAGGATTGACAACAGAAAAACAACTCACCTTGGCAAGTGCAATGATATACTTATCAGCTCCATAATGAAAATGAGTTCCACCTCCAGGAAAATTAATCTTATTCCCATTCACAACCATCCAGTTCTGGTCTGATTTTTCTTGTGCAAGGTGCGTATGTGGTATGTTAGCCTTCCACACTTCATCCCTACTATTTGGCCATCTTATTGGGATCTGAAACTCTAATTATAATTTTGTCGGGATCATATTTCAAAATAAGCTTAAAACCCATCAATAAAAACACCAAAATTTCTTACCCTAAGTACATATATAACCAACCTTATAACCAGTAGGAGGAGGAACAAGACAATTATAGCGGCGTTCAGGAGGAGGACAATGCCGTTCATAATGCTCCATCAAACTCAAATTCAGCTTCAATTTCAATTGGTAAATAAGGTTTCTATCTAAACAAGGTATCAACTCCGAAAACCTTTCATCGCAGATCTAAATTAACAAAAAAAGAACAATATCAAGTAAACAAACTTTTAAACTAAAAAAAAAAATACAACCCACAAAACTAGTGATACTTACAGGTATAGACTCAGGGACGTGAAGACTCAGGTCTCGACGAGGTTCATGCAAATCACCGAAATCATGATTGGAAAGGTCACCGGCAAAAAGGGGATCAGAATCATCCCCATCAGATCTGCGGGAGCTGGGAGCAAAAGAGGATCCATAATAGAGGCAAAGGAGGGCGAGAAGGATGATGAATCCGAGAAGAAGGAGTTTGAGTATGCGAGTGGAGAAAAGGGAGTGGGTTTTCTGCTTCATTACTGCAACAACAATGGCGGAATCAATCTGACTGAAGATTCAGAGAAATGGAAGAAAAAGCTCAAGAGATTCAGATATCGGAAGAGATTGGGTATAAGCTGAAGATGAAGTTAATTCACACTGTTCATCGTATTTTCGCCATCGCCAAAGGGCCCAGAGTTGTTAATCACGTCAAACTTTTCATTAATTTCTTCTTCTTCTTTTTTCTTACTATATAATTATATAAATTCAAAAGTACAGATCCATCGGTGGTAACCACATGTCATATCTCAAATTCTCAGTGTCCAAGTTAATTTAATTTATGCACATATTGTCTTTTGGAACAATCGTCTGAACCTCTTAGTTAGTTATTGAACCTTTTAGTTAGTTATTCAGACCATGTCTTACTCTTACCATTAAGTCAATTTTCATTAGTTTTGATTTAAGTCTTGTATTTTAAAATTTTCAAAATATTTATTTTGGTTTATATATGTTTAACTTTGTTTTGTTTTAATTTATTTAATTTTCTATAATACTATCATTTCTTGTTGGGCTAAGTATTATTTTGTACTCCACAATAAGCTACAATCAACATTATTTCAAAACCTTAATTTGCATATTGTATATACTATTTGGTATAATTTTTACTATTTTACATTTATCATTTTTTTATTCTTTTTTATGGTGTTTATTATTCCGTTATCAAACTAAAATAGTTTACATCTTGAAAACATACTATTATCACTTAAACTAAAATAATCTACACTTCAAACACAAAATGTTATAATCTAAAACTATAATAATCATCTTCTTGTCCCAAACGTTTTCCTAGATGTTCATTTTGATTCTTATACTTTCAACTTTTATTCATTTTGATGTTCATTTTGATTCGTATGTATGTATGTATGTATTTGCAATAGTTATCGTGGAAGCTATGCTCACTTAACATTCTCTTGATTGATGATATATCGTTGAAGCTACACTCAATTAGTTGAGTTAACGTTCTTTAAATTTTTTGACCAACTTTATCAATTATTTTTCCTGTGTGAATAATGTAATAAGTTCTTATCCATAAAAATTCCTGAATAAAAATTTGAGGAAACATTGTGTTTTCAAGTGAGAAAATTCTAGGTTAAGCATTGTATTTAGTAAATAGCATGTACTCTAAGTAACTTGGATGCATATAAATTTAAATGTTGTAGGATCAAGTGGATTGTTATGTAAGATTGATCGAAGTATGCGTAAGTTGACCCAAAGTTCACAGATATAAAAGAACGGGAGTATAGTCCTTCCTTAAACAGCTCAGATCTGGTGTACTAAAACCAAACCACGAATAACGTTCAATTAAAATAGAGTGATTATTGGTTAAATCACAAATTTGTTCCTAAATTTTAAGGGTAAAAAATACCTAACAAATCTCTATCAAATAAGTTCATAAGCTTTCTTCAACATGAGAATAACATTATTATCTCAACCCCACCAAGATGGTAGAAGTTTGAATTATAATCTCCACTGATTATTGGAACTAAAAGAACGAAAATGGTGTCTAATATATTATTGACATACTCAACGACTTTAAAAAATTATTAATCTTATTAAATATAGTTTGCACAAAAAACTTGCACACATTTATCGTTATTGCAAATCTTTCATGTACTGTCTATCAATCGACTTCTCCAGTTTGATCTAGCTTTTCTAGTTCACTTGCGTGAAAATTACTTACACTTGTATGGTGCTAAGTTAAACACATTCTGATGTTTAAGTTAGTACATAAAGAGTATAGTTCACCTAAGTCCAAAAGAAAAAGTCAAAATTTTTTTTTGAAACTTACAGATATTGTACCGAGCCAACCTTTAATCCAAAGAGTGTATAGTTCTAACTTTGATCAGAACTCTCCTTTGAAAGTCACTTCCCCACAAGATTGTCAAATCCCTATGTTAACCCTTTTTCCCTCTTAAATCTTGTAAATTGACAAGATATTTTGAAGAGAGAAAAAAATTCTATAGTTATAGTTACATGTCAATTTTTAATTCTATTTATAATGCTCTAAATTTCCAAATTTATTCGCATTATGTCTCAGTCCATTTAAAGATTCAAATTCACCTCTATATAAAGAAAAGAACTTGCATCCAAACCAAATAAAATCAAAGAAGAAAGAGAGCACATTCTTCGAATTGAAATCAAAATTGAACACAACCTTATTATAGAAAACAAATAACAAAATAGAAACTGCTATCAGATAAAACCATCCCGGTGTGTTAGCCTGTACATGGTTATACTTAAAAATGGTTTGGACCCAAAAATTTTAACGCTTATTTGGTTGAACAACTTTCTAAGAAGTTAAAAAGTGCTTTAGAATAACGTATTTTTAAACACTTAGAAAGTTATTTCAAATATGCTTGAAGAATGCATCGTGACGTCGAATTTGGAACTAGAGTTCTTCAAATTTCTCAACTATGCAATTCAAGGGCCAACTCAGATGGTATATTTGAAGAACATAACCCAAACATCTATGGACAAATGGATTCAGACAGGACATCATTTTGGATCAATTAAGGAATAAATTACAAAGAATTTCGGTGACTTCAGTAGAGCTTTATCCTGGTGTGAATGGCGCTCCTGCATATCGGACATGTCTGGAGATCTTGTCCACATTCACAACACGTCTGTAATGAAAAACACACACACGAACATTCATCATTCAAAGCATTCAAACTTGGATTCGTTGATTCATGTTGTCTGTCCATAATAGTTGAAAGAAATTGTCATGTAGATCTCACCTGGTGTCCACAGCCAAAAGCCATGTCCTTTGGATTGGTCAGGCAAATGGGGCAGACCTGTTCAAGATCAGTACAATGTTAGTCCTTTCACAGCGGAAGGGTTTTATTGGCAACTTATCAACTGTTATTGTTGCACATATTCAGAAGAAAATGAGGGTGAAATTGCATTAAAATATCAAAAGAGAACTATTAAAAGTCATTAACCATTCTAGAGTCTTCCCTCCAATCAAGAGACCAAATTATGTCCTTAACTATTTGAACTATGTTCTGGTTACCATTCAAGAGAGGTTTCTATTTTGTCCCTATGATATTAGTAATTTTCCTAGTTTTCCTGATCTAAACAGTACCCTTGAATTCAGGGGATAAAGGGTCAGAGAAGGAATCTAGCAATAGCAAGACCACAGCTGATTGTGCTGAACTTGGTTGGGGAAACAAGTTCAGAAATATAGGTGGGCAAGCCAGGCTATGGCTATCATGAGTTGGATTGAATGGAGGGAAGACATCTAATATAGATTTTTGGAAACATGCCTACTAGATCACTCTGATGGAGTAGTTTGACCCTCCATCTCAACTTTTCAAGATAAGGATTTTAAGCAAGCTAGTTATTTTTGTTATTTTGTTTTTTTTTATAGGAGTTATTTTTTATCTTTTATGGAACAATTGGTTGCAAAAAAGCAAACGAATACATTCTAACGTCTCCCTCTTTACATGGGTGCTAGTTTTTTGTACGGTCTCGTCACCCTTCATAGAAAACTGTTTTGCCTTTACATATACACACACACACTACTCTGAATCATTAAATGAAATTAAAAAATGATTGCCAGAAGGCCCAGAACACAAACACCTTTTACACATGCTAACAATTATGATATATCTAAACCACAAAATCTAGAAACTAAAGGGAGGAAAAAGAAATATTCCCAATGATGGGAACTTATGCATATAAAAGTCTTGAACATGCTATTAACTAACATCACAAAAATTTCTTGCAAAAGCAAACATACTTAACACCAAAATAGTAATAATTGCACAAGGCCAAGCAACAAGAATGTAAATTTGAATTGAATTTGAAGTGCAATTAGTATTCTTTTCGCACTATTCACTTTTTAGGGAAACTTCCTTTTCTTTCAAGCTAGAAATCTCCCCCACTATGAAACAACTATTGCATTATACACTATAAACATGATCCGTCAGATTACAGAAAGTATGAAAAAGGGTGAAGAAAACATGGCAGGCAAGATTAAAATTTAACCGACCTGGTGGTCATAAGTTGAGCTTGCTACAGGAGGAGCTGTACTAGTAGTAGTGGGATTTCTGTTTACAGGGAAAGAAGGCACGCTTGGCTCATAACTGGAAGACCAGGTAGGCTTTGAATTACTAAAAGATTTTGAACTATTAAGAGAAGCTGCGCCATAGACTGGTGGAGGAAGTGCAACTCTCTGGGGAGATACACCCTTGCGACCACTGTTCCAGTAAACAAAAACGTCATCAATGTAAAAGAACAAGAGACATAAAGATTATTTCTGAGACCTATTTCTAAAACATTCATAAATAGGTTCTGGGTCAAAACTGTTTCCATCTAATTTGGTACCTGCTAAGGAAAGATAATTTGTAATTCTGTACTTATCACTTCTTTTCATTTCATTAATATAAAATTCTATTCTCATAAATTTCAGTCAAAATATTAGAAGAAATCAAAAATCAATCAACAAAAACAATAGCTTCGGATGAGCCAAAAAAAGAAAGAAAAAAGAAAAAAGGAAGTAAGCCCTTACCCCAAAATATCAAGTTCTATTGTAGCTTTGTACTGGGAAGGAATCTCCATTAATGCTGCAAGAGCAAACTCGGTTTCTTTCCGAGATGTGGGTATATTTTTTGACATAATTTCCGTGAAATTTACAAACTAGACACAAAGAGAGAGAGAGAGAGTTAATGATAAAATAAAACAGAACCTCAATAAGAGAGGAAGAAAGAGGAAAACATAACTGCGATGTAAGCATCCATGAATACGAGTGTATGTATACATGTATTCTTTGCATAGTGGGCACACACAAATAGGTATATCTGAATGCTATGATGGATCCAAGTAATAGTACTAACCTGAAAATTATCAAATGCACGCGATGGGATATTGTCATCAAATTCTCTCATCATATCCCAGGGGCCATCTCCAACTCCAACTAAAACAATTGAGAGAGGGAACTTGCTGCAGTGAAATGAACACAAATGTTCTTATCACTGATAGGACAAAAGTGCTTAGAGCTATAGAGTAAAGAGGGGAGCAGAGGGATGTAAGAACATCATTTTCACCTTGCTTCAACAATGGCATCAACAGTCTTCTGTTCCTGTGGACTAAGCCTCCCACGTTCTGTATCTACACTTCTAGTCACCTGAGCATATGGGAACACATTTAAAAGACATGAAGAAGCACACAGATAATCTAATCCAATGGCTTAAACACAAGTCTAACTGCATAGAGATTCTCAGGTAACACTAGGATTCTTTTTCCCTTTTTCCTTGCATGTCTGCTAGAAAGACAGAAACTGAACCATTCCCTTGGCATTCTACAAAGATGGGGTAGAGCTGGTCCAAAGGCTCGCATTTGCATGTTCACCACCAATGCAGGAAGAAAATTATGAAAGGCATCTTTAATCTCAAAATTGAAGAGATGGGTATTTCTATTTGGCTCACAGGCGAGCTTGTGTAACTTGGTCTAAAAATTGTAGATTTAAAATGCAAGTATGCTCATTCTAAGGTATGGGTTACTTAATCTTATAGGTTACACAAACTCAAGTTTACGATATCCACCTTTTATAGTACGCATTAGTTCACAAACTCACAAACTAGACACACGTTTAACTTATTATGTGAAAAACTCAAACATTTCCGACTTAAGCATGGTAGACTTCATAGACTCAGATGATTTGTTAAAACCATAAGCAAAACATCCCAAGAATGTTGTCGTTCTATTAATTTTTATTATCATAGAGCTCTGGACATGCTGACAGGGACAACACCATATTCTTTTAGGCTCTATGAGATGACAGTCCCTCTTTTCGTTTTCCAGCCTTGACATTTTCTTTATATAAACTACATAGTAGCAGCAGCCAGTAGTAATAGTAGAGAAGAGGAAGAAGAGAAGAAAAAAAGGTGCTCATTTAACGCCTGCTGCCCTAACCTAATTCAACATATTAGAAGCAGGGAATCAGACATATAGACCTACCTGTCCATCTGCAATTATTAGCAAAACATGGTACTGGCCACCACTCTGCTCGACAATGGTCATAGCCATTTCAATAACGGGTGCAAATGAAGTTGGACCTATCACAAACCCCGGATTAAATTCCATATCAAGGAGAGCAGTCCTTCAAACATAAGAAAGACACTATAGATGTACACAACAAACCTGCAAGCCGTAGATGTGGGGCAATTTCTTGATAACGACTTAATACTTCTTCAAATCCGTTGCAAAACCTCTCCTCTTCTGGGAAGAAACTGAAGACGTCTTGATCATGAGTTGACGCTGCCAATTCAGAAAAGTGAGCACCAAAATTCTTTAATGATAAAGAGCTTTGCAAAGAAAAGAAAAGATACCAACCATCTCCAAACCCAAAGCAGGGAATTAAGTTGTCATCATCAAAAGCAGCTAATGTCTTTCCAATAATTGATATTGCCTGTTGATAAGGATTTGGCTGGTCTCCAATGTGATGTAGACTTCGTCTATTAAACGACCTTGCGCCTATTTGAAAATATAAAGGTCAAACTAGAATGTCCCACCACAAGTAATAGGCCATATTTTACAATTCTGGGCACAAAAATTAATACTTCACCTGTCCACTCATTGCTCTTGGTGAAATCAATCCCAACAATAAGATTGGAAGACTCAAGGCCAGCACGCGCAAGAGCTTCTGTTACCTGAAAGGATAGAAGATTACTTCACCTCTCTAAGGCTCAGTACGATGACGCCTTTATTTCTAAAAATTAAACTTTTTTTTTGTTTTAATCAATATCTCCTATTCAAGAATACTTTTGAAATCCGAGTTCCAGAAAATGAAAAACAGGTTGCTCGAAACTTCCTTTTTTATTCAGTTTTGAAATTTTGGCTCGAAAGTACAAAGCTAGTAAACAAGCTATAAACAAAAACCAAAAGAACAAGGCTTTCCTTTTCCCCCAAAAAAACCTATGCAAAACCCCCATATTACAGCATCGTTTTTCATTTAAGAACGGCCCAATTACTTGAGGTCCCTTAACTCATGAAATAAATAACAGATGCAACAGATGCAAAACCATCATCTCCACTCCATAAGGGTAAAAATATGTATCAATCCCTAATCAAACCCTAAACCCATTTACAAATTACCTCTTCTAAAGAATTGTAATTATCAGCAATCCTCGAGTATCTTCTATCCAACCTCCTGCCATTATCAACATTCCCATTGCACTCTTGAGAGGATGTATAATACTGCTGAGAAGGATAGGATTGGTGGGGCACATAACTTGGGGTCTCATGTCCATATGACGATTGAGCATACCCACCACCACCCCATGAGGAAGAAGAAGTTGAACGATACGGCGAGGCCTCCTTTGAACTTTTGGCCCCCATCAAGCAGAACAAAAAAATCTCTGCAGAAGAACCTAACAAATCCTGCTCTATGAATATCAATGCAAGAATATAAAAGGAAATTGTAGGCAAATAAAAAATTCGATCTGCAATCAATTGTTACAGATTACAAAAGAAAAAAAAAAGTATACACCTCCTATTTAAATACTGCAGACGCGTGTAGGAACTGAAGGACGAAATGTCTGGGAAAAAATTGAATTGGAAAAACGTATTCAAAAATCAAAACAAATGGCGGCACCTATGACTTGTTCACGCAAAACCATAAAGCCAAGCCGACTCAGAAGATAGACTTATCTGTTAAGTTTCTTCAATACCAAAGTCTATAGTCTGCAGACAACTCAGCCATATCCCTTAATTTACCAACAACGAAAACAGCCAAATATAGGAAGTAAATAATCACAAAATTCACTCACCACGAGCACAGCACAACCTAAACAAAAATAAAGAAACCCCCCAAAAAAAACATCAGTGGGTTTGTCGAATTTTTCATCAAGATTTGAGTTTTTCTCCCAGCATTGCAAATTTTCAATCACTTCAAGCCTAAAAACATTAGATAATCGAAAACCCAAATCCCAAAATTCTAAATAGTTGCAAGAAAAAGAAAGATGCATTACAACAAACAACTTATGGGCGATTTCTCAGATTCGATACGAAACATAACAAGAATACCTCAGCAGGGAGGAGATGGAAATAGAAGCATCTTGAAAGAGAACAAAATGGATGGAGGGGTTGAAGAGTTGGGTTTCAATGGCGGATTTGAAGCAAAAGAGTGGAGTTTTGTAGGGGTTTCGGTTTAGGCGGAGCACATGATTGACTGTTGAATGTTGCGTCTAAAAATTAAAGAAAAAATAAATAAAGAAATGAGCATTCTTGAAGACATCCGATGGCTTTATAATAAAAAGTTGAGAAACTTTAGCGCAATTTTAGCTTCTTTGAAGTGGATATTACCCCATACAACATGCTTGCCACCATGAGATCTGCTGATTAGGACACTTTGGTCCTTCCTTCCATTGGAGATACCCTCCCAACAAATTTTATTATTTATCTTGACAAAGAATCTTAAAAGATTGATATCCAAAAATCATTTTAAATTGTTTTTATTTTTCAAAAATCACTCTAAAGTATGTTTGGAATCCTTTTGAAGTAAATTTTGATGATATAAAAGGTATATTTAAAAGTGTAAAATTAAATATTAAAAATATGTTTTGATTGATTTTAAACAAACAATCAATATTTAAGTTTAGGAGCAATTTTGAAGTTGTTAAAATTAATTAAAATTTATTAGTTTAGTTTAAACATTTTTCTTTAATCAAGAAAACGGTTGTTAGATTTTAATTAATCAATATTATTCCATTGAATTTTGAAAATAACACATTGTTAATTGAGAAATTTCGGTTAATTACAAACTGTCACGTCATTCTCAAATTAATGACAATATTACAACTTACTAAATTTGAGACTGGTTGACATGTATCTCAAATTAAAGTTGAAGATAGAAATTTGTTGGATTCTAGTAATGTCACTTGTCTTCATCACAACCATTGGATTAATTAACAAGCTTGTTTGGTTCACAATTGGATCATAATATTTAGATACAAAGTCAATCAAGTTCAAGCTCATATCGAGTCTCTCAAAACTCTATAAATAGTAGATGTCTCCCTCATTTAAAACATTTAGAGATTGAGGATTTGACATTCAAACATCTATTGAATCTTTACTCAAATGAATAAAAGTTTAAGATAGTAGTCAAAACTCCATGATAGTTCAAGACTTTGATGATTCAAATACTACAAGATTTCAACAAATTGATCATTTCTTCACAGCCTACAAGTTGAAGATTTAATCTCCTTAATGTCAAGAAAAAACGGACAATTTGATCAACCAGCAAGAGGTTGATTCAAGGCGATAAGCATAGACAAATCCATGTAGATAAGCAAGCCAATGGTTGATCCAAGTCAATCAACAAGTTGTAAGTCGATCCAAGTAAACAACAAGCCTAATGATTGAAGTTTATGCATATGAGGGAAGGAATCAGCTAATAAAAAAATTTATATCACATCATTAAAACTAAGTTCATTTTCACGAATTAAATTTTATTGTCGAAATTTTGTAGAAAGACACATAATATTTCTAATTAGTTAGAAAGTGTTGAAGTCAAATTTAGATAGGAAAAAGGTATTTGACTTTCACGTGACAACTACAGTAAATTTGTAATTTGGAGAAAACACGACCGACAAGATGAAAAGATATACAGACCAATGAGATCCTCACCAAATAGGCTCTGATACTTAAATTAGAAAGTGTGATTGTGTAGCAAATAAAGAGTTTTAGTATTATAATGGACTTACTTCCCCTAAAGTCATAATAATGTACTTATAGTGAAACAATGACATGGGATATCTATATCGAAGTTTCCAACTCATATTAGGTTAACTCTTTAACCAAATCAGCCTAGGCATGCATTTATCATGCCATGTTAATCAAATTTTGAGGTTCGACTCTGACCTCGTTCTTGGTCGAGGCTAAGGCTAAAGAGGTTGAATTGGGCTTTTGACTCAAATCATACTCTTTTCAAGGTCCAAATAGCTCGTTGCACTCCATTCACTAAACGAAGATGGACAGCCTCGACCTTGTCGTTGGTTGAGGTCAAGGAGTTTGGTTTGGACTTTTAACTCCATTTATCCTCTTTTCATAGCCCAAAAAACGTTGTCATACGCTCAACTCACCAACCAGAGAGTGTTGACCTTGGCCTCATCCTTGGTCGAGGCCAAGGTCAATTACGCTACTTTGATTCAAGGTCAAGTTAACCATTTTCTTTACCTCCATTTATTTCTTCAGCCCAATTACTTGTCTATTTACTATCGGTTTCTTGGTTTGGTATCTTCTTGTTCTTTCTTACGTTGCTTTTACCTTTTAGCCAAAAAGTCACCCATATTAAAATGAGTTGTTATTTCTTTTGATACGTACTTCTAATCGAGAAAAAATGTGAACTTTTTTTTTGCTTTTGAATTCCTTCTTTCCCCATACTTAGCTTTCCTAATTTCAAATTAATTTAATTTATAACTCTTGTTTGGTGACTATTTAGTAATGGTTCGATTTTAGTTTTAAAAATTGTGTTCGCTTATTTACAATATCTTACTCGTGAATTTCATATTTTCTAGGTAAATTTTTGTATTTGTAGCCAATCTTTCAAAAATAAATACATATTTATGAAATTTTTTTAGTATTCAAATTTGGCTTTAATTTTAAAAACAATCCTAAAATTTAGGTAACACACCTTAAAAACCAATATATCAAGTTGTGTTTATAGATTTCATTTGCAGAAACTGAAAATAAAAAAACTAAGGCATTGTTTGGTAGTCATTTTTATTTTTTATTTTCTAGAATTAATCATATTTTCTCTTCATTTCTTACAATGATTTGCATGTTTTAAGTATTATGGTTGAATTCTTAACCAAATTTTTTTAAAAAAAGTTTTTAAGGTTTCGTTTGGTAATCATTTCAATTTTTTGTTTTTGTTTTTGTTTTTATGTTTCTAAAATTTCGTTTTTAAATTTTTTTTATTAAAAACAAAAGTCATATATGTTTGGTAAGTGATTTTATTTGCTGCTATTGAAAAACAAACTGTATTTTTCTAAAAGTTTTTTTTTTCATTTTTCATTCTACATCCATAATTTTAAAAACTAGGTTCTTGTTTTTTTTTTTTTTTTGTATTCGTGAGTGTTCGGGCCATGAAATTAATTTTTAGATAGGTGACCACTATAGAAAAACAAAGTTCTTGTTTTAAAAAACAAAAAAGTGAATCAATTACTAAACACACCTATTTCTTAAAAATTAATTTTAAAAAACAAAAAAATAGAAAACAAATGGATTACCAAACATGTCCTAAATACTACTTTTTTTAGTTTTTAAAATTTGGTTTGAGTTTTAAAATCGTCGGTATAAATAATTAACAAAGGAAGAAATTTAGGAGATGAAAGTAACGTATGTAAGTTTAATTTTCAAAAATAAAATAAAAAATTCAAATTATACCGAACGGAACCTAAGTGATTATATATCAAATTGGATAGTTTTATGTTTTCATTTTCTTGAAAATTAAGTCTACAAATACTTCGTCTGCATCTAAAAATATTGTTCATTTTACTTTTTGTGAATATTTTAAAAAACCAAGTAAATATTTTGAAAATTAGAAAAATATATATTTGATTTTGTTTTGTCTTTTTAATTTAACTAAAATCCAACTCTTATATTTTATTTATTTGAATGTTATTTTCTACAAGAATATTGAGGATTGAGATGTGATAATGAGAATATTAAGTATAAACATTATGGGTGGGTCAAATTAAAATTTGAATGTAATACCATTAAACTTTATAAACACATATTAAAAATTGAATAGTCTAAAGTAATTAAAAATATACATATTATTTAAATATTATTTTTTTTTTCAAATGGGTCATTTTCATTTATTTCAATTGTAATATTTAATGTCCTAAGAAAAAAGAAATAATAAAGAATAATTAGTGTAATGAACACTCAAGATCAGGAATAGTCTTCAAAGACTTAATAAAATGAGACCAAACCCAAATAAAATGACAAATAACAGACATCCTTTTATTTTATTTTATTTTGGATAAATTGTTAAAACCACCCCTAAACAAGTTGTAATTTTACGTTCAAACTTTTTATGATAAAAGTTGGATTCTTAAACTTTTACAAAGTATTAAAATTAAGTATAATTAGACCTTCAAACTTACATAATTATATTAATTGTAACGTTTATTAAGTTTGTGAGTTTAATTTTATCATTTATGGGTTCAATTTCTATAATTATTGTAAGTTTGAGGATTCAATTTTAACATTTATAGAAATTTAAGGTCCAATTTTTAGCATTAAAAGTTTGAGGGTGAAATATTAGATATGTCCCTATCTTAATTAGTATAATTAATTTTTATAAAGATTTTATGTATTAGTTTATCATTTGTTACTTTAATAATATGCATCAACAACAAATATATTATAATTAGAAAGATAATAAATATTGGAGACTCGATCATATATTAAGCTAAATAACGAAACTGACCAATATATGTGGTTTGCGGTTTGGTAACCATTTTTTTTTAATTTTTTCTTTTAAAAATTAAACATATTTCCACTTATATTCCTTTATATTTCTAGAATGATATGCAATCATTTTGGAGATAAGAAACTTAAAATCTTAGCCAAATTTTAAAAACAAAAATTACTTTTTTTTTTTTTTTTTATTTTACATTTTTGGTTTGATTTGAGTATTGACGGGTATATTAATTACTTACCTTGGTATGTGTTTTATTATAATGTATTTGGGTGGGTTGGATTTTAATTCTTGTGAGGCTCTTCAAATCATTTACTTAAATGTTGGGGTTTTAATTTAAGTGGGGTTATTTTTGTCAATTTATACTATTCGACTTTAATCAATTTGTTGATTTGAAAAGAATAAGAGATTGACATACAAAGAAGTTTTCCTCCCTTTTTCTCTCGACAGTTTTCTCTAAAAAAAAATTTCAAGTCCCAAAATGGTTCCCACAAACAAAACCTCATCTAACTAGAGGATAGGAAAGGTTTCATCCCACTCTCTTCCGTCTGGCTCTCTTCTGTCTCGCTCAATCTCTCTCAGTCTCACACGGTTGGTGTTGCTCTTGCTCGGTCTTGTTGAATCTCTTTGTCTCGTACGGTTGGTGTCGCTCCTCTCTCAGCCTCCTTTGGTTGGTGTCGCTCTCACTCGTCTCTGGTTGGTCTCACTCTCTCATCCTCGTCGAACTCTCCCATCACCCATCTTTTAGTCCCATGAAGAAGAAGAAGTCGGAGAGGAAGCATCTCACCCATGGACGTCGTGTCGAGGTAGAAGAGGAAGCAGATTAGAGGGAGCTCATGTACACGAAGATGGTAGAAAAGGAAGCTAGAGAAAAAGAGGGTTTAGGGTTTAGGGTTTAGGGAGAGAAGAGAAAAAGAAAAACCCTAAACAAGGACATTTATTGTAATTTCGCACAATCACGACATCAACAAAGGGTCATTTAGATTTATTTTTTTTTTTTTAAAAAAAAGGGGTATTTGCCATTTTTTGCCTTTGAAATGTGTCATCTATAATATTTCACAATTTTCTTAATCTATCTATCTTAAAAAGGGAAAGAAAATAAAGAAATATTCATGAAAAAATAGATAATTTTCTATAATAATTAATTATATAGCAATATTTTAAAATAGTTGTATATATAATAAAATGTATCAATAATAGATAGACTCTGTCGTTGATAGATTTCTATTAATAATAGACTTATGTATTCAGTATTAATGATATGATTAATTATTAACTAACTTCGAAAAATAGATCTAAATTTTAATACTTTGATGAAAAGGAATGATTATTAGCTTAATGGCATATTGGCATTTTGTGTGGCCACTCACACAAACTTCCAAGAAGATAGAATATAAAATTCCCAAATATTTTCCCAATAGTTTTGATTTTCTAGAGGGATCTACGCATGACGTCATCAGACATACGCTTATTCTCATATTTTCATTACCAATGTAATTTCAAATATTAATACCTAATTATCAATTTATTAGTATATTATTTTACCGAACAATTATTATTATTACTTGATTCAAAATATTATTATATGAACAATTATTATCATTATTTTAGTTCATGTAGAATGAATACAAGGCCTCAAATAATTGATTTCAATATTTATGTTCATTTTGAGCCAAATTCAATTTCCCATTTTTATTTTCCAATTTGCAAAAAACTTCTATTATTCGATTTTTTATAGAAGAAATGCTATTTTTCTATGTTAATTGCTATTTTTTGAATTTTTTATTTTTTTTTAAAAAAATATAATTCTATTTTTCAATTTTGCAACATATATACATACATATATTTAATATGAATTTCTAAGTATGTATAGATACCTTAAAGGTCCATTTTAATTTTTTTTATTCTTCAGTAAATTATTTTAGAAAAATTAATGGGTATGAAAAAACTTAGTTTTATTTTTAAAAACTAATTTCAATATATAAATACACGTTTGAAAGTGATTTGAAAATAGTTAAAATAACTTTTGTCGAGATTAAAATCACACCATATATAACATACTTTTAAACACTTTAAAATTAATTTAACCTTAATTTTTACACTTTTAACTACAATTTTCATATAATCAACATGGTTTAAGGTTTTTTACCACAAAAATGTTTTTAACCATTTTAAATATACCTTACATTTCATTATTTGCTTACATGTTTAACTAGAATTAATATTGTATCTTCTATATATTATGTTGTTAAATCTGCTAATCACATAAGGAAAAAGTTTATGTACATGTTTTGAGTACAACAATTGAAGGTAGAAGATTCAAATTACCACAAACTCGTGGTTACGAGTACGTACAGATGTCATTTGAGCTAAATTCTTCTTGACAAAAAGTTGAAGTATCTATTAAACATATTCGTGTCGTTAATACGTAGAAAACCATGCAACTATATACTCTATTCGGAAATAATTAAGAATAATGAGTTTATGGCATTTAAGAGAATATCAATTCTAAAGAATTTGTTGTTAGATAAAATTTACTCATACGAGTACGAGGGTATTAATATTTTGTTGATGTGTAGGTGTGAATATTAATGCATGGTTGCATTACTTAATATATATATGGAAAACAAAAGATAAAGACGTATATATATATATTGAAAAAATAATAGGTGTATTATTATCATTATTATTATTAAAATAATAAGACGTATAACATTATCAATCGAGATGTTTGAGCATAATTCAACCAATACAAACATAAGTACTCCAAGGTTGACCAAAGATTCAACCAAGAAGTTAGAACTTATCTGATAGAAAATCTGAAAATAAGATATTCAATGAAATAAAATTGTAAAGTGAGCCTAACTCAGTAGTAATTGACATTGATATGACTTTCCATCCTAAATGTGGGACTCTAGTTTAGATAATTTTTTGTAGACGTGTTTGATACTGTATTTATAAATCATAAAACTAATTGCATTGTAGTTGTTCACTGTATATTAGGTTGATTATAAACTATCATTAAACTAATACATTTTTTATTACAACAATTGGGGGTTAAGGGATTCGAGCATTCGCCTTCTAAGATCGAAAAAATCATGCCAATTACCGTTGATCTAAGCTCGTTTTAGCTATTATTCACCCATTTATGAACTTGTTATGAGTTAGATATTTTGTATAATTATTATTTTATAATATTATATAATTTATAAAACATTCCATGATATCAAATTGAATTTTAAAAAATTAATTGAGTTTATAACACGACATATTATATTTCTATTTCTAACCACTTTTATTCTTTATTTAATATAATTTTACATTGTAAAATTTTAAATTTAAAAACTAGATATATTGAAATATTAAAATGCTTTTAAAATTTGCACATGCACGGTTGGGATTACAAAATTTGAAAGCAGATTTTAGAAGATTTAAAATTTTAATTTCTGATGAAAAAAACAAAAACCATTTTTTTTTATCACAAAAACGAATCTTTATACCGACGAATTTAGTATAGATCTACGTAAATCGTGGTTGATGGCTTAGATAGATCACTTAAATAATTAATGGTATATCACTCATCACCAATTAAGATGGAATGTCTCACCCAACAATACTTTCCTACTCACAAAAATTTTAATAACGATTTATTAATTATTAATTAGAAAAAACTTTGATACAAGGCCGTAGTTGAAACCTTTCTTTTAGGAATGTCCATTTTATCTTAGGAATATATATATATATATATATATATATTAAAAAAACAAATATTATTTTGTTTTGACTAGGTTTTAATTTTTTCTCAATAAATTATTTTTTTCTTAAAAATCAACCATCTAAATTAATTTCAATTGAAAAATTAACGACTTGACAAACAATCCTTGCTTATAACCTAATTCTCGCAAATTTTCAAAATCTCACTTTAATCTCTAAATTATACTGAACAAAACAACATTTATTTTTAGATTGTTTTCGAATACAGTAAAATAAACCAAAATATTTATAGCGAAATGTCACTGTTGATAGACACTGATAGACCAACATCATCTATCAACGATTAAACAATGATAAACACGAATAAATGTGTATCATTGATAGATATAGTGAAATTTGGTTACATTTGTAAACATTTTTATCATTTAAAACATGTACCTACGTATTTAAATTATATATATACATAAATTATATATATATAAATATAATTAAAAACATTAGACGATAAGGTCTTGCCCCACTCCCACCATAAATTCCTAACCCTAAACTCACCCTAATCTACTTTACTTTTAACTAGTCTACTCGCTCACTACGGTGAAATATAACTCGCTTTTCTTTCTATATTTAATAATAAATTAGATAAGTATGGATAAAATTGAACGTATCACAATCAACTATGCGTATACAAAGTCATACTAAACTAAACTAAACCCTACTTATTTAGTATTAATTCTCATAATCAACAAGTTTCCACAAACCATAAATTCATATAGTTCTAAGAAACAATAATTGAGTATAGCCATAATGTTGATATGAACATGAATAATCAAAACCAATTAACTTTATTTTTATTTTTTTCACATTCACAACAAATGCATGTGAATTTATTTTTGCATTAATAGAAAAAGCAAAATCCCAACTTCCCATTTCCACCTAATCATTAATGCTCTAAACCCTAAATTTCTCTCTTTCTTTCACTCTTCCTTTTTAAAATGCTCTCTCAATTCTTTGTTTCCTTCTAAAATCCGCCATGGCGGACCTTGAAACCGCATCGGCTGGCAAATTCCGGTACAGGAGACTGAGGTACAGCGAGGAATTTGAGGAGGCGTTTGGTAGATCTAGAGGAGGAGGAGAAGGGATTAGGAAGAGATGGAGGCGGCAGCGGTGGTGGTTCAGAATGAGAAAGGCTTCTTCTTCTTCTTCTTCGTCGATTGGGAGGAGGTTGAAGAAACTGAGAATCCCTAGCTTGAGGAAGCTGTTGAGAAGGAAATCACGACTGGTGAATGCGATGAGAGGATCGATTGCGAAGGTATTGAAGAGATTTAGAGATGGAGAAGCGTATTTGGGAGATCTTTTTGCTGGAAATTACTTGTTTCTTCAGGTTACTCCAAACTCAATGAAATGCTTGAAGAATCATAATCATCATCAACAACATCAACATGAACATCAACATCCATTTGATGTTAGGAATATCCCTCAAACTTATTCACTTCCAAGCTTTACCTAATCAGTAATCAGTATAGTTTGGTTTTCTTCTTAATTTCTCTTATAATTGTTGTGTTTTATGTGATTTCTCTCTGCTTTTGAAATTTGAATGTTAATCAATAATCAACAACTGTGAAGAACTGACCACACTCACATATATTATTATATATATATCTTCACTCATATTATCTAAAAGTTTATAAATTTCATATTTTATAAATAATTTCTACATACAAATATATATTAGAAAAATTATATAATTTTGTTAATGTTTAGGATTAGAGCTGTGATAATTAAGTAAAATGAAAATATTAATGTAGAAAACATACAAAATGAATAGAATGTGTCTCTACAAAAATATAATCCTTTTGAAGTCTAGTTGGATACTAAAAATGACTATAAATAAATGAATATAAAAGATTGACAATAAATTAAATATAATTAAAATAAGAATTCTGTGTTGGGTCCATGAGAGTTGGGAAGAGAAATAAATATTTGTTTTTTTTTTCTTGCAAAAATGTGAATTAATTAAAGGGTTTTTTTTATGTGTGGATGAAGAAGAAAGAAGATATTAGTGTCAAAAATCATTTAATGCCAACTTCACAGCTGATGTCAATAATCTTTTGACTTTTTTATTATTTATTTTATTTTATTATATCTATTAAAATAGTAATATATCTTTTTGTTGTTATTATTATTTTGTTTATTTATAACTTACAAAAGTGTTTTTTTTAAAAAATATTTTTAGAATAAATAATTGTAAGAACTCTCAATCTCAAGAGATGGATTGCATTTCAAGTTGAATTTGTTTTAATATTATTGTTAAGTTATTATTCTTATTTGTCACTATCCAAATTCATCGGACAAAAAATAATATAAATATCTTTATATTAATTTTTTAAAAAGTAAATCGACCAAAACCTCAAATTATCACTAAACTCAATCAGAACACCTTTGATTAAAATTCTAGAGTTAGACATATGTTCGAGAAGGCATGAATAAATGAAATACAACTCTATTATTTTTCAAAATTTTCTTTTCATATCATTATTCTGATGCACATTTAGGAATTTGATTATATAATTATTAATTTACCAATTTAAGTGATATAATCTATAAAATTATTTAAATAGAAAAAGGAAAATATGGTAACATTAAAAATTAAAAAAAAAAATGGAGAAACAAAAAGGTATGTGGTTGGAGTTTGAAAGTGGAGTTTAATGTATGTTGTGTATGATTCAACCATCCCATTAATGCAAAATAAGACATCCTATTAATTATAAAGTTGTTTGGTTGATTTATGGCACCCAATTGCTGTCTTCATATAAATTCAGCCATCACCACATATATATATATATATATATATATATTAATATAAAAACTTTGGGTGTATTTAAGTTGTGAACTTTTAAATTATAAATTAGTTTTTAAATTTCCAAATTTTAAAATTTGATCTTTTAACAAATTTTTAAAGTTAATAGTTTTATTAGACATTACATTTAAATCGATGGAAGATTTTATTAAAGTTCTACCTCGGTTAGAGGAGAGAATCATCATGAGTATATAAGTGAAGACAACTAACTACTTTAATTGGTATGATGAATTTTAGGTTAAAACCAAAAGCTACTCATAGTACTAAATAAATTCGATATTTTCTTTATATTGTACGAAAATCCACAAAACACACAAAAAAAAAAACATAAAAATGACACTAATATAGACAATAGACATATTTAATCATTTTTAAATAATAAAAGGTTCATTTACACATTTAAACTTATTTTTTGAATTTTCTTTTATTATTTTTTTGCTAAAAATATATATTGAAATCAATATTTTATCGAAGTTTTCATTAAAATTTTCATAAATTAAAGATCTCGATATTTCCATCGACATCAATATTTTAACCCTCATTTTAACTGATTTTTAAATAAAATATTTATCTAATATATATTTAATTTTTGAATTTTAGAATAAACTTACTTTTTGAAACCAAAAATCATGAGTGGCATCTACCCACATAAAGTGGATCAAACTTGGTTTTGTTTCAAATACAAAATAAATAAAATAAAATAAAAATAAAAATAAATTGAAGTAATAAATAATAATTATAAATAATTGTAACTTTGTAGTGATGCATTGCACAAACAAATAGAGGATAGATGGTCTATTTATAGTGATGTTTATAATTATGACTTTTATCCCACATAACATAAAGCTTTGGGTTGCTTTAATGAATAAACTATATGGGAATTGGGAAATAATAAGTCTACTTAATGGAATATTAAACACTCTATAAGTCTATACATTCATCATTTAATTTGCATATAGCCACTCTAAAGTTTCTATTTTTATTTGTATGCAACCATTCAGTGTATTTTGAAAAAAAAAAGATTGATCCAATTTGTGTGGGAAATAGTGTGGATACACCAACTTTTATCTGAGAACGGCTTCAATGTTACTGTGGTGTGACAATCAAGTTGCTCTTCATATTGCATTCAACACAGTATTTCATGAACTAACTAAACATATTGAAGTGACATGTCATTTTATTCGTGAGGAAATACAAGAAGTGTTGATACTACATGATATGTGAAGACTTGAGAACAATTGAGATATATCCTTACCAAAGCAGTAAATAGTAGAGGTGTAATTGGGCTGGGTTAGGTCGGTTTCATTCCAAACTGACCCGACTCGAAAATCGTCGGCTCTACATGTACTTCGACCCGACCTGACCCAAATCAGGTCAGCGTGGGTCGGGGCGGGTTGGGGCGGTTAGAAGTGAAGCCCATAATTGTTTTGTTCATTTTTTGGCTTATTTGGAATAGATTTGCATTAAATGCAAATGAGTACTCTCAGGTGCTCGAAGTTTTGTTCAATTTTTTGGCTTATTTGGAATAGATTTCTTGAATCAGTGCCCATCAGATAAAAAATACTGCAATTTTGTTCACCATCTTATCTCTCTAGACTCTTGGTCTCAACTTATAGTAACAAGTTATTTTAACTGTTATAGTTTTTCATTTTAAAAAAGAAGATTGTATATTAGTAATTTTTCAATTCCCATTTTCATCTTTTAGAGTTACATTCAACAATTTTACCAAATTAAATGCCAAAAAATTATTCTAACATTTCAAAAGTAAGAAGTAGACTTTAAAACCAAACTACATACACACACATGTATTTTGATGTTTTTGTTGTTCAATGTTCGATCTAACCAGCTTCAATTCATACCATTCCTTAGAACATCAATTCATACCACTTTCAAGTAGATGGGTAACAAAAATGATTTTAAGGTTGGTTGAAATGACATCCTCAACAGAGAAATTTAATTTAGAAGAGTCATAAATCAATGACTTCATAGAAATGGGAATACGAAGTTTTTTGTAAGCCTTAAAAATCAACGATTTCACATTCTCGTGGTTGATTCAAGCTGCTACCATCACTTAAGAACAACTTTACAATTTAATAATAAAAACTAAATTAATGATGATATATCCGTCTCTCCAAATCTTAAACGCCCTGAACTCATAATCCAGAACTCAATTAAACCTTCGTTCCATGGACGCCCAGAACTCATAAACCCAGAACTCAATTAAACTTTGACGAAACCCCAATTTCCGTTAATACACCCAAAAAAAAAACCCATTTGAAAAGGAGATTGAAAGTTTGAAAATGGAAACGAAAACATACCGATAAATGAGAGAGGGAGACGAAGGACGGTGCTTCAACAAGAGCTTCAACGAAGAGGAAGACGAGCGTGTGATGCGAAGATTGAAGGATGAATATTGAAGGACGGTGCGTGCGATGCTAAGATTGAAGGACGGTGCGTGCGATGCGAATTCAACTCTGCGAATAAATGAAGAATATTAGCTAACCCTAAACCGCGAACCGAACCGAACCAATCCTAATTGATTCGGTTCGGTATTATAATAGTAATAAACCGATCCAACCCGAATCGAACCGTTTGGTTCGTCGGTTCGGTTCGATTTTTTACACCCTTAGTAAATAGAGCAAAAATAAGCTATCTGTTCAACAAGCTGGACATGATTAACATATTTGCTTCAGCTTGAAGGAGAGCGTTATAATATGTATTTATATTATAGTTACGTATAGTCGTTCTTTATTGTAATTTTACATTCTCGAAATTAAGGTTTCTTAGTTGATCAATATATTTTCCAAAAGTATGAGTACAACCAACATCTACCTTTTTACTTTTTAACATTTTTTTCTTCATATAAATATAAATTTCATTTTACTTTTTAAAATTAAAATAAATTTTGTCTACCATGTAATTCAATTTACTTTCTTTGATGTAGTTGTTTATTTTTTTAGAAAAGGAGGTACTCAAATTTAAATCTAAATTAATATATATATATTTTTTATAAAAATCCTATTCTAATATTTTCTTTGGGAAAACTAACAAATAAAATAATAAAACTATATTTTAATTTAAATTGAAATAAAAATAAATAGAGAAATTTTCATATATAGAAAAAATACCAAAATATTTACAATCTATAGAAAAAAATAGGCCCAAGTTTTTTTTATTTAAAAAAAACCAAAATTACCCTTTCCATTTGATATTGGTGCAACCAATTTCTCCAATAACTTCATCTTCGATTTCAGCATCACCAAT
>JBBPDJ010000026.1:2928234-2959393 GCA_037974625.1 Cucumis cinereus
TCTGGGATAGACATGGATAGTTGTCTATCTCTGTCTATCTATACAGTTTTGGTTTTTACCGTTGCATCTTGGGTTGGAGACTGTTTTGGTATCTCACACTATGGGGTGGGCGTTTTGGGTGAACTAATTCCGTTTTTCAAATTTTTTCTATTAAGTGGAATTATTTAAAAAGACCCCAAATAAATATGTTATGTAAGTTCAACTTATAAATTAATTATAAATTAACGGATTGTCATAAGGTATTCTTAGAATATTATGTAAATTTAAGACATTTTTCACGTAAAAATCACACAACAAAAACACAATTATAATTAGGGAAATTATTAAAAATAGAAAAAATATCAAACTATTTACAACCTTTAGAAAAAAAAATCTCAACCTTCAACATTAAGAAAATACCAACAATACCCTTTAATTTCCCATTTGAATTTTGCACAGCCACTTTTCTCATCGTCGATTCCTCCTTCTTCAGCAAATTTCTTCAGCACTTGTTCATGGAATCATCTTCAAATCTTCAACATCTCTTTCTTCTTCATCTTCTTGCCGCGACATCAACATCGGGTACACATCTCTCTCTCCTTCTTCTTTTTATTTTCCTCTTCTTCTTCTTCTTCTTGTTCCGTAATTCTTATTTTTATTTTTCTTCTTCTTCGTCTTTAATAAAAAAGAATTTTGGTAGATGTCCAGATGCACTGAGTTTCTTCTTTTTCTTCATTAGGAGCATGATTATCATTTTCCTTTTTTTTCCTTCTTCAATGAGTTGTGGGATACATTAGAATAGCAAAAATGGAGTCGATTTTGCGATTGAGGTAGCGGAATGGGACAAAGCGGAATTAGGGTTTTTGAAAAAGTAATTGGCGAAACATCCTGTGGGGAAACCAAGACGGTGTGAGATAATTGCTGAGGCATTTGGTGGAAGGCATAAAGTGAAGAATGTGATTAAAATAGCTAAGTAAATGGGAGAGAAGAAATTAGGCGATGGGGATTCGTATGCTCAATTTCTGAAGAAGAGGAAACTTGTTTAATTTCTTGTTTTGTGATAGACAGATATAGACTTCTATCTCTGTCTATCTGATATAGTTTATTCAATTTAGAACTACATGTATAGACAAATGGATTGACATTAGAGTTTATGAATGATATGTTTTGATTTATTCTGGTCTTGAGTTGTAATTATTTTTATTGGCAATGATAGGTTGAAGGTATTTGATTTTGTTGAAGATATTTGATTTTGATGTATCTATCATTGTCTATCTCAATCTATCTCAGATAGACAACGATAGTGTTCTATCTTTGTCTATCTCAGATGGACGATGTGAGATAGAAGCTAAAAAAGAGTGTATTTATCTCCTGTTGGTATCATCACACCTAATTTAAACATGTGAATGAGAAATGACTAAGGAAGGACATATTATTGATGTATCTCTAATTTGAAGCTTTTATTAAATTCATTTCTTATAGATAGATAGCCAGTGATAGAGCTCTATATTTGTCTATCTCAGATAGACAATGATAGAACTCTATCATTTTCCTCTTTCCAAGAAAAATCATCAAAAACAACAAAATTAAGGGTTTTATGGGAGACAATGATATAGATCTATCATTTTATATCCCAAATAGATAAAGATAGATTAGGAGACAACAAGTGATAAATCTCTATTATTATTCATCCTAGATAAACAGAGATAGACCACTATCACTGTATGTCTGAGATAGATGAAGATAGATGAACGATAATCGTTGGCTCGTTGTTGTGAATCGCGTGGGATAAAAATTGTGCGGGCATTTTTGGTATTTTACACATGGACTGGGCTTTTTCCGTTTTTCAAAATTTTTCTATGAGTTGTAATTATTTTGATTTTTTTTCTATATTTGAAAAGACCCCTTATAATTATCCAATATTTTTGAGATATCTTAAGAAATATTCATACAAAACAAACATGATTATTATGCTGATTGTTGAACATATGCAAAAAACATGTATAATTTCGAGCATCTGAACATTTCGATTATCTACATTCCTAAAAAACAATTGACACATAATAATTAGATACCCAAAATTATAGATGTTTGATATTACAAAACATCCTTAGAAGGTTGTTTTATAAGAATATTTTAAAATGATATCTAAGAATATTTTGATAACTATGTTTGTTTTGTAGTATTTCTACTTGAAGATGACTTATATTTACAATGACCTTATGACTATTCATTAATTTAATATAAATTACATATTTTTTTAAAATAAAAATTAAAAAGGTTGTACTATTTTATTTATTACTTTTAATAAAATAATATATATTAATTTCAAAAATTTTAATACAAAATTTTATTTGAATTTAAATTTGAATATCTTTCTGAAAAATAAAAACAAATACAGTATAATCAGAGAAAGTAAAATATATAATTGACTTTTTATTTTGATTACAAAATGAAAACCTAGAAGCATGATATTTACATATTTGAAAAAAAGGGGTAAAAAAAGTAAGAAACGAGAGGACCCTAAACAAAGGAATCCAAAAAATTCAAATTCAGATCATAAAAAAAACTTTTCTGATGCTAAAGAATCTCCACGTATGTGGACATCTTAAATTATCGTAAAATAAATAGGAAATCCAGATGCTTTATTTAAATTATCACAAAACAAACAGAGTAATCCAGATGTCCACTTCATATTCATATAAAAATAAAGACTCAAAACTTATCTCAATATCTATCTGCTAAATGCTAACTATGGGTTAACTAACAAAACCTGATTAATTTCTTTAAGATTATTCATTTGGTGATGCAATTCCATCAACCTCGCTTGTGCCCTTGTTAAAATAAATTTAAATACAAGGAAAACTTTAGGAAAAAGAAAAAAAATCTTGCTTCATATTGGCCATGCTTCCTGCCAAAATTATCAAATACAAAAAGTTTGATTTAAGTAGACAAATATCAAAGCTACAACTACTGCTTCTGCACCTTTTCTGTTGTGTAATGAGATAAATAAATTGGTAAGTCAAAGATTGCTCGGCTCTGTCTACAAAAAAGCCCAAGTCTCTATGTAGCTAATCACTTGTCTTAAATCTCTTTAATTAGTAGGAGTTGGGAATTAGACGACTAGGAGCTTCCAAACACCTGCAGAAGAGGGGATGAAAGCCAAGACCTTGGTTATAACATGTATAAATACTAAGTCACAATGCAATAATCCAATCAGATTTTATGAACAAAAGATGTATTGCACATAGCCCAAGTTATCATTTAGTGAGTTTGAAATGCTTGATAAAATACTTTTGAACAAAGAACTTATATGCTTCCAATTAAAAGAAAAAACACTGTGTGAGTACTAGTAGGATAATAATAGTATTAGTTAGTAGTGTCTCCCAAAGAAAAAGATAGTAGTGCCTTGGTTATAAATTAGAGAAACCGTTGTTCTATGCTGCGACTGCTCAAGATATCTGGGATGCATTTCAGAAATTATATTCTAAAAGACAGAATGCATCTCATCTTTACACACTGCATAAATAGGCTCATGAGTGCAAACAGGGGAAGATGGATGTCACTTCATACTTTCAAATTGTCCCAAATCTAGTAGGAGATGGATCTGTGTCGTGAAATTATCTGGGAGTCCGTGTGGAGGGATCCAGTATTCCAAGATTGAGGAAGTCGACTGTGTTCATGATTTTCCTAGCTGGTTTGAACTCCAAGTTTGATGTAGTGCGGGGTCGTATATTGGGACAAAGGCCTATACCTTCTATTATAGAAGTGTGTTCTGAGGTGTGTCTAGAGGAAGACAAAGTCACTGCTATGAACATCACGATTGTATCTGCTGTTGCTTTCAGTGCTAAATTATCTGGTTCTGATAGTGACAAGCAAAATGGAAAACAGACCCTAGTGTGTGAACATTGCAAGAAACTTTGGCAGACGAAAAAACAGTGCTGAAAATTACATGGTTGACCACCAAATGGCAGAAGACGCCGAAGTAAACCTGATGTCTCTACCCTTAGGGTCGTCGTTTGATTAGGTACCTCTCAATCCTTAAGTCTCCTCATCATAAATGGTAAGAAACCATGGATACTTGATTCATAAGCTACAGATCAATTAACTGGATCTTTCGAGTGCTAGTAATGAAAAAATTCGGATTGCAAATGGGTCCTTTGCTCCTATTGTGGACAAGGGTCATATTTCTCCCTTTGATTGTTTAACCTTACAAAATGTGCTGCATGTAACCAAAATATCTTACAATTTACTATCTATTAGTACGATAACTAGAGATCTAAATTGTCAAGTTGCCTTCTCACCAGATAATGTTTTCTTTCAGGACTTGAGCTCGAAAAGACGATTGGCACCGCCTGGCACAATAGGGGACTCTATTTCCTTGACGATGATGCTCCTTCTAGGAGTTGTTATAGGACTAGTTTGCTATCTTCTTATATTTCAACTTCAGAAAAAGATTGAATGTTATGGCATTTTGCCTTGGTCACCCAAATTTTCAATATATGAAATATTTATTTCCTCGTTTATTTAATAAAATTGATGTCTCTTCTCTGTCTTGAGATGTGGGCATTCGTGCAAAACAACATAAAGTCACATTTCCATCTCAACCTTATAAACCTTCTCAACCCTTCACCCTTATTCATTGTGATGTTTACCAACTCTTCGAGGAAACAATGGTTTGTGACCTTTATTGATGATCATACCCGTCTCACACGAGTTTTTCTCCGCACTGATAAATCTAAGGTTTCATCAATATTTCAACAATTTTACACTACTACTGAGAATTAGTTCAACACCAAAATTGCTATTCTTTGTAGTGATAATGGTGTAAGTTCCTTAATAATACCCCTCGTGACTTTCTGTCTTCTAAAGACATTGTCCACCAAAGCTCAGGGGTATTTTAGTAGTTTATTTTACCCTAAGTGTACTTCCTTTTTTGCGTTAGGGCCTGCTAGAGCCTATAAAGTTGTTCTCTTGTAACTTTCATTGTGTGTGAAAATAATAAAAGATTCTATCGTGGTTTTTTCTCCCTATTCTAGGATTTTCCACGTAAACATTGTGTTGTCTTTTCTACCGTTTAACAGCACTATTCACTAAAAATTTCAAAATCACACATTCACACTTTCAACTATCCAAAACTTTTACCATTTTAATAATCATACCAAACTCAACCTGAGGATAAGAATTCACCTGAGGATAAAAATTCACCAGCTAAAATCTGATAACTTGGTAAATCATGAGATGAAGTTTGATTGTAAAGGAAACGTTATAACTTACCCCAGCCAGGACATTTGTAGATAGTCTCTGTTTGTTTTGTACGGCAGAATCTGCAACTGGTTGTGTTTGTGGAAAACTGCGGATCAACTTTGGAAGTTTCTGGCTATCATCAAGTGTAAAATTCATTTCTGAATCTTCTCGCAACTTCTGCTTCTGTAGGCCATATAAAAAGAGGGTAAATTTTATATTTCCAAAACAGGGACAACACACATACAAGTACAACAATACGATGAAAAAACTCAACAGTTAAATTTCCAAATCAAATCCATATTTGAATCCCCAAAACGTCCAAATGCATACTGAGATAGTGTAGTGATGTACGCCAGTAAGGCTCTTCGATTACCTTCTTTAGCCGTTCTTCAATGGAATTCAATGCACGTGATTTATCAACTTTAGCAAGATAGAAATCCCTTTCCCTCTTGGCAGCAGAAATTTCTAAAGCCAGTTTCTGCTCCCGAATGGCGTGCTTGTAGGCTGCAAAATGTAAAATGTTCGATATCAGTAACAGTGTTGTAACTTGTAAGCAAAAATAGGGCAGGACCAAGTTTTTGAGGTGTGTACCAGTTTCTTCCGTGAGATCATCCCACTTGAATTTACTCAAATACTTGATGTTCCAGAGATCGTAATAGAAAGATGACCTCTTCCTTCCTCCTAAACACATGAACAACAGGTAGACAAACACCACTTTTATTGAGAAGAAAGGAAGGAAGACAAGGACATACAAAAACCAAACCCATAAAAAACAGAGATCCTTCGCAGAAAAGGACTCCAACTACGCAGAATAGTGTCTATAGAATAATTACAAAAAGTCTTCAAAATTGAAGTCCAAATATAAATATCCTCACTAGGGTTTCTTTCCACCTCTAAACATCCTACTATTCCACTTCCCCCATGGAACATAGAAGATCAAACACAACTCAGCAAGCCATAAAAATTGACCCTTCTCCTGAAGAGAAAGATGGAGGAACTTCCCAATCATGTCAAAAGTGTCAATGACCTGCCCATGCAAAAAATAAAACATCTGGATAAAATAGTCCCACAAGAAGCTTGCAAACTCACGACAACAGAGAATATGGTTCAGATCTTCCTCTGCCTCAAAGAATACATCAAGATGAACCAACAAGCAATGACAACTTCCTCACAAGTCGATCCATCATATTGGTGAGGGCATGTAAAACTTGCCAAGTAAGCAACCTCATTTTTTCCTAGGATCTTAATCCTCCAAAGACTGGCTCACCTAGGAGGGAATGGTGAGTCAGATTTTTAAAAAGCAACTTACAATAGAATCCCACCAGTGGATTGAGACTCCAAACTCTCACATCCCTTCTCCCACACCAACCGTCAAGTAAAGAAAGAAAAGAGGCCATGTCTATCGCTTCCCTATTTGACAAAGAGGGATGAAACTTGGAAGACCAGCCCTATGCAATGACTTCCACCATCTCCCAAAGAGAGTAAAAATCAAGAATCGAGCCAGGATGTCAGACACAAAACATGTATTTTAAACAAAAGTTTACCTATTTGTTCACCATTTAACATATTAGCCACCTTCTTGGCAACTCTTTTATCAGTAAATTCAACCCATCTGCATAGTACATATAATGACGATACAAAATCAGTAACCAAAACCAAGTCATTTGAGAAGCTTTTATTTTATTTTATTTTTTTATTTTATATATATATATATATATATATATATATAGATTGTTATTGTTATTCATATTGTTATTCTTATTTGTCACTTGAAGGTTGGAAATCGAACAATTAAAAAATAAAAAAATTAGCCGGGGGTGTGAGTTTACCCTTCTGAAAAAAACTGTCCTCGAAACCCCCCTGCACGCTTTCGTTGCACTTGACTGGCAGCATCTGAACACGACAGCATAAATTACCTTGAAAAAATAAACTAGAAACAAAATACATTCTAAACAAAATGACAGCAATAGAACAAAAGAGAGAACAAATCGGCAAACAAAATTTTAAAGCAACAGGAAACTAATAGAAAAAATAAATATTATGCGTAATTATTCATTACCCTCGGGTGCAAGATAAATTCTTTGTATTTCCCCATACTGTGAGAGGATCTGACGAAGTCTCAAAGGATCCATGTGTGGAGGAACTCGACTCAAGTAACAAATACCACGCATATCTGCATTTGCTGCTTCCTTTAAGAGCCGCTTCTTCCTCTTAATTTTCCTTTGATCTACTTTTCCATTGTCAGACTCTAGAATCTTCTCTCCAGAGTTTTCTCTGAGTATGCTGTCAGTCCTTTCATTCTCAGCATTTTCCAATGCATTTTTCCTCTTTTCAGAACATTTTTCACTTCCACCATTAGAGACAGGACTAGCCTCTTTCATAAATTCAGCCTCATCCTTGATAGAGCTCTCCTCTACACGTTGTTGAGTGTTCTTCTTTCTCTTTTTCTTCTTTTTCACTTTGTCACTCTCAGAGTTTATGTTGCTTTCCCCCAGCTGAACAGATCCTACATCTTTCATTTCCATGACATCTACGCCTTTCATCAATAACTGCTTCTTTTTGTTTTTTATACTTTTTGCTCTTTTCTTACTAGATTCTGGGCTGCAGTCAATTGTTAAATTAACTTCAAAGCTCTCCTCCTTGGACATCTTACTGCAAGATACAATTAACAACTTCAAATGACAATCCAAATATATATATATATATTGCTGCTATAAGAAAAGTAAGAATAACATCAGGGTTCTATGGTCATGAATTACGTACACTATAAAATTCACTTTACAAACAAACTTCAATAAATCACTTCTGAATTTCTTAATCCAACGTTCTCTAAAGAAATTCTTAATCCAACAAATTCTCTAAGTAAAAGATGATCAGTAAGGAGTTCAATTCTACTTCTAAATTTGTTTACTGGGCGCAAGCCTAGTAGAACAGGAATAGATAGAGGCTTCAAAACTGAGAGAGAGATTCAGACAATCAAAAAAATTGTGAAATTGACAACTGAAAGCAGGATGTACTGGAACAATATATATACTTGGTTTTAGCATACATGACGTTGTCTTGGCAACGAATTGTACTTCTTCCTCGAGTCCCAATACTTGCCTTTCTAGACTCACACTCACCACACCAGCCTTTGACCATTTTGGTCCAAAGCATGAATCCAAGAAAAAAAGCTTCAAAAGAAAGGATTTCCAACTAAGTAAGATGTTACCTAGGGAATAATTACAAAAAGAGTTCAAAACCGAAACCCAAAATGAAACATGAAACCTCACTAAGAACCAAAACTCACTTGGGTCCTTTTCCAAACCTCTAAACACCCTATTGTTCCTCTCTGCCCAAACATCCCACAATGAAGCAGACACCCACACAAACCACAAAAAAAGGGCTTTCTCATTGATAGACGAATGGAGGAGGAATTCCCTGATGTCACATAATAGTCCCTCTGGCAAGATTTCTGACAAACTCCTGCATGAAGCAAATCCACACAAACCTCGCAAACTGAGAGTTCCAAAGAAAGTGATCTAGATCTTTCTCCTCCGCCTTCTGACAAAAGAATACAGTAAAAAGCACCCATTAACGAGGCATCTTCTTGCAAGTCTATTCAAAGTGTTCACACAACCTAGTAAAACTTGCAAGGTAAAGAACTTTATTTTCTTTGGTATCTTAGTCCTCCAAACCACAACAAAGACTGACTCGCTACCAGAAGAGGGATCCAATAGGAACCTAACGGACTCACAAGAAAATCTACGATAGGACTAGGACTCCAAATCTGAACATCTCTTCTCCCCTCCCTAAAATTGCAACCTACAAGAAACCTTCGTGTGTCTTATACCAAAATATGAGACTAATGAGTCTAAACTCCTTCACCCCACTAGCATTCTCCTTTTGTGGTATAAGTCCTACAACCATAGAACAGTTCAAAATACTGTTAGGATCCCACCTAACGAGAATTATCTCAAGAACAAAGGATGAACTCAAGAACAGATAAAGAACAACCAAATATGAAAATATATGAAATATATGCTATAATACCACAAGAACAAGTAACAAAGTAACCCCTAGGCTTTCAAGAGGGCTAGACTCTCCCAAATTCCCTTACAAGAAAATCCCACTACAAAATTCTTCACCCCTTTCCTAACCCCTTTCCTTCTATTTATAGCAAAATAACCTAACCAACTTAATAATTAATTAATAAAATGCCCTTCTTACTAAACATACTAACTAGGAGTCTTACAAATACCTCCCTCAAAAAACTCTTTCAACACACCATCCAAATCACCATTAATCAATTATCTAGGAAAAAAGCCATGGAAAAACTATCCGAGCCCGAGGCTTTGTTCATGTCACTCCCAAAGACCGCTTTCCTAATTTCCTCCAAAGTAGGGCCCACCAACTCCTCATCCTCCCTGGTAGAAATGGGACACCAATCAATACCATGAACAAAAGGCTTAGCCAGAACAACCGGGATAAAGAGATTGGAAAAAGACAAGACCACCTCCTCCTCGACCTCTTTATCATTTTTAGTGCATTCCCTATTCTCCAAAATCAAAGGGCCAATATGGTTCTTATTCCTTCTTCCACTAGCCACTATATGGAAAAATGCAGTGTTGCAATCCCCTTCCATAGCCCATTTGACTTTAGCCTTTTGACCCCAACTAATACTTTCTTTTCTAATTAAATCTGCAAATTCCTCTTTTAAGACATCCCTCTCCCCCTTCAAAGCACTATCCAGAGTATCTTCCAGCTCCAAGACATAAGGATCCTCAATTCCAGTGTGAAAATTTTTATATTATTGAATAAATTATAATAATTCATAGTACATAATGATCTTTTACATAGGGAATAAATAGACCTCAAAAAAACCACAAAAGAAAATCCATAAATGGAAAATACCAAAAAGGAAAATAATAATGGAAAATACTAATAATCCATAAACCCTAATTTTCCTTTTCAACATCCTCCCTCAAACTCAAGGTGGTAAAATCACAAACAATTTGAATTTGTGAAAAAAACTTCCGAATCAAATCAGTAGATCTGGAATTGATAAAAAAACCCACAAAGAACCAAACACACAAAGAACTTCTAGGCTAAAGATAAAACCCACAAAGAACGAAACAAAAAGCTTCTGGGTTAGAAACATAGATCCTTATATAGAGATTTATAACAAAACCTACAAAGAACGAAACAAGAACTTCTAGGCAATAACAAAGATCCTTTAAAGAGATCTACAACAAACCCTACGAAGAACGAAACAAGAACTTCCCGAAAATAACAAAGATCCTCTAAGAAGATCTATAACAAAACCCATGAACGACTGATTTGAAAACATAACAAAGACTGCGGACGTCTTCGAAAGGCGATTGTGGACACAGATCTGGGCGGTAGTATCGGCAGCGAAACAACGACACGACAACTTCTCAAGGACTGTTCCGACGGCAGCGGCGGTTCCGGTGGCTGCGACAGTTGGCAGTGGCAGCTGTGGTTGAGGCGGGGCTGATGCAAAACTAAGGTTATCTGCACCGTTTGCACTGGACTGATTTGGGTTAGAAGAGTGCGAAAGGCAGCTAAGATGCAACTGAAAAACTATACTCAAAACCCTAATGGGCAACGGGTCTGCCTTCGCTGACGATCGACAGAGGCAGAGAACGGATAGAATAGGGCGGCTAGGGTTCAACGAGACAAAACCTAGGGCTCTGATACCATGTGAAATTTCTATATTATTGAATAAATCATAATAATTCAAAGTACATAATTATCTTTACATATGGAATAAATAGACCTCAAAGAAACCACAAAAAGAAAATCCATAAATGGATAAAACCAAAAAATAAAATAACAATAGAAAATACTAATAATCCATAAACCCTAATTTTCCTTTTCAACATCTAGCAATGGCCTCTTTCTTTCTGGTATTGACATTTCCATAAACTTCTCAATTCCAGACTCTAAGATTTCCTTTTAGAGTCCTCAACTTTCCCATAAAACGATAGTCTTCCCACTTCCCTCAACCCGTAGTATTTCACCAAGAAGAAATATTAGCCTTAAAAGAAGGGTGTTCTATCCATATATTCTCAAAGTGGAGGGGACTCGGACCCTAACTCTAGAATCCTGAAGCCAGGACAATAGGCCAATGATTCAACGCAACTCTTGGCCTGCTCGTTTGTCTAGGACTACCAAACCAATCAATCCAATCCTCAAACAGTAAGAACCTATCAATCCTTGTTGCAAGTATACTTCACGCTAATCAAAGGAGTGTCAAACAATCCACTGTCATCAATGAACTTATTAAACACTCCCATGGAACTAGTGATCCTCCCATCAGAAGCCTTCTCTTCAGGAGAATCAAGAATGAACAACATTAAAGTCCCCAGCCACACACCATCTAGGATCACAATAACCAGAAAGGTCCCCTAGTTCCTCCCAAAAGCTTCTCTCCCTCTAGAATCAAGGACCTCCCACTCCGCTCGCCTACTCTTCCAAATATTAGCAGTTCTCCTACGAAAAAAACAGCTTCTTTTGGTTTCCATTAACACAACAATATCCGGATTTTCTTGCACAAGCACCTTCTTCACTGACCTTTTTACTCTTTCACCCAACCCCCTAACATTCCAGGAAATGATATATTTAAATTAGATATATCAACATATATCTAATCCAATTTAAATATTTTAGCTAGCAAGACCAAAAGATACTCAAATAAATTTTCTTCGCCTAGTTCTAAGGCATTCCAGTAGTGGAGACCAAGCAACTAAACTCTTTCGCTTACGAAAATTCTTGAATTAAACCCCAAATTGTGGTTTGATCTAAATTCACTCCAAAATTTCAACCAAGCATTCCAAACTGTGCATAAACCACAAATAAGGTCATAAACCCAAATTACAGAAATTTATATTAAATCCGAAAAGCACTGAAGCCTTAAACACTTACTAAAACGAGTTAAACGCCCACGACCTTGCTTGACAGCGGCTCTAACCCCTTTAAAAATTCTAATCCAACCTCTAAAATCATGAGTAAAACCATAATTAGGCCAAAACTTCTATAGGTCATCAAAATTCAGTCAAAGTCCTAAAAAAATACCAAAGAAAATGTCTAAACGAAGCGGGTAATCGATTCAAGATCGTTCAAAATGCTAAAACGCATAAATCCCAACAAAAGCATACTCATAACCTAGAATTCGGGGACGACGGCGATCAGAGACGTGAAGCGCCGACGAACGGTTGCAGTATTGTGGCTAAAGACCGAGAGACGACGGGCGGAGGGGACTAGCAGCGGCGTGGGTTTGCTGGGCTGGGCGGCAGACCTACTGTTGCGGTCGAACAACACTACTGTGCGTGAGTTAAAGCGAGAAAGTTGTAAGAGAGAGATAAATGAAGGCCTCAACGGCGGCAGCAACCGGCGAGAGACGTAGGTTGGCGACGACGGTGTGGCGGGTGGAGACGGACGTTGGGTGGAGGTGGCTGGCGGCTCCTTGCGCGCGTTCAGAGTGGGTAGAGATAAAGCTACAGAGAGGGAGGAAAATTGTACTTGACTCAAAAAAAAACAAAAAAAACAAAAAAAACAAAAAACAATCACCTAGGACTAATTTTTAGAAACTTTGAAATTTGTATGAAATGACTCATTTGAAGTTTGACTACAAAGAAACTAACTCGTTTTGTGGAGAGACATTCAAACATTTCTTTCAGTTTATCTAAGACGAGATCGATATTAAAAATTGTTTTAAATATTTTCGATATATTTCGCCATATTATCATTGAGTTATCTCTTCAAAATGATTAATTTAAAATATCTATAATTCAAGGTACAAGTCCAAATAATTTGAATCCAATAAATTGAAAAACACAATAAAATTGGGGACATCACAGCACAACTAACTTCGATGACCAATTTTGGACTCCATTATTTGTGAACATGTAAATAAACCCCAATGACAACCTTATTTTTCTCATATGTTCTATGACCGTTAAAGTGTATTGTAGGATTGTTTATTATATAAATAATTGTATTTTGTCTACTTTAAGTGCAATAGTTATATGTAGAATGATCCACAAATCAAATGCGTGCTAAGAATTTGAAAAAGTGTGTATGTAGTAGAATGGTGGAACAAAGAGTAAGAAAAACAAACAAATAACAAATAACAAGAAAGAAACCATTCGTAGAGATTTGTTATCTGGAGTTTTATCTAGCAAGAAATTATGAAAAATTAAAATTTTTTCTCTGATGGTCCTCCAAATTTGGAGAATTGAAAGTGAAATTGTCGAAAAAATGTGGTGACATTCCATTGGCGGCTAAGGTGAGAAGAGATATTCAATTCAAAAAGATTAATGACAGAAAAAAAAATACAAATCTACAAGAAAAAGAAGAAGAATATGATGATGAAATTCATGTAGAAATATTTGGAATCAAAAGTTCTGATTTCTCTTTGGTTTTCCATTTTATTTAAATAAATTCCTGCAAGAAATGCAGATGGTTAATTGTTGTTCATTGCCAAAAGACAAAAAAAAAATTGAAAGAAGGAAAAAAAAATTTTAAAAAAAATTGCAATCCATATTTTATTCAAACAAAGATGGAATAAAAAAAGTTTCCTAACAAAAATAGTAATCATAAAAACATATTATGAAGAGTTTAAACAATTGCAACAGATACTTATGACATATCACTCAACTCTGCACCCTAAACATAGACATATGAATTACTCAACTCTGCACCCTAAACATAGACATATGAATTCAGACTAACAACTCTGCACTTCCAAACACAAACATATGAACTCCTTAAACATATGAACTCTCCCCAAACATATGAACTACGAAACATTCCATATCAACTAAATGCCCTGTTATTAACCTTTTTTCAATTATGAAATACCACTTTTTACTTCGATTTTAAATGTTTCTCTAACAAAAATCAAAGCAACACCAACATTCTAACATAACATTTATTCTCAACCAACATTTTACCATCAAAACATTAAACGTTATTGATATCAAACACGGATCAAGTAATGAAAGGTCAGTCTCAGTTATTCACTTTCAGTCTAACACTACAACTTCTCCCATTGTTCTCAGTTAATTGTCTGATTGCTTTCAACTTTGTTAAGTTTTATTTTCTCGTGGGTAAAGAGCAAGAATTCTTTAAAGAAAATCGTTCATCACAGCCAGAAATGAAGGGAATGTAAGTGTTAACAAAGTGTTTGAAGGTAAGACGATCATTTATTAAAAAAAAAAAAAAACCTGATCATTCTTCCCGTTAGCGATCAATAATATCCATGTATTAAACGAACCATAAACCCATGTACTGAACAATTACAATCATGTAGCAACTACATCTACTACACCTTCTGCTAGGGTTTATGATTTTCGAACAACAACCATAACTTATCATGCATTCAAGGATGAGAATAACATACCTTTCGTATTACGAGAAAGCTAGTGGAAAAAGTGTAGAAACGAACCAGCAAAAGGCATCGAAACGATTGGAAAATTGAGAACAATGATCGTTCAATGAGAGAGAGTGAGTTGAATTTGAAACAAAGTGAGAATTTGAACACAAGATCTCTTGATCCTCAGATATATTAAGATGTCAAATGAGCTAAGCTCTTGATGACTAATATATATATATATATATATATATATACACTCCAGTGTTTAGACATACACAATGACAATAAGTTACATGGAAGAGTAGAAGCATGGTTTTGTGAGTAAATTTGAATTTTCAATGAAGTTTCCTTGGTCCATGTTTGGAGTACATATGATAGGATATACAACACAAATATGTTGTTCATTTTAGCAGCTGCAAGGGCTCAATCTCAAGCATCAACTCTCTTTTAAATTCAACATATGGGTAAGCTAGTGGACATTCATCTTCTTTTGTCTTCCACCTAAAACCCACAAAATAAAAAATAAATAAAAAACAATAATAATTATTCTATTAATTAATTGAAACATATAAATTAAATGAATAATATATATTAATTTTGGAGAATAAAATGTAGAGAAGTGACCTATAATTAAGGACAAAATGATGGAGGAAAAAAGCAATCTCAAGTTTGGCAAGCTCAATCCCTGGACAAAGTCTTGGCCCTCCACCAAATGGTGTCACTTTTTTGTTCATTTCTTTATCATCCTAATCTCAAATAATACAAAACAAACAATCACACCAAATTGCATTAGAAATAAATGCAATTATTAAAGAGAAATTAATTTAAAGAAAGATGTAAGAATGAAGGTAAATTACATACATTCCATCTCCAAGGATTAAATTGTTGAGGATTTGGATGGAGGGTTGGATCAAGATGAATTGCTGAGAAAACTGGATGAACTTTCCATCCACTGGGTATCACAATATCTGTCCCACAAATCAAATCCAAATTATATTTTTTTTAAAAAAAAAAAAAAAAAAAGCTATCATTTTTATTTATTTCTAGAGATTAATTAATTATATTAGTGATTAGTTAAAATGAAAGAGGGGTAAATTAATTAGCTGAAAAATTACCTTTGAATTTGACATCTCTAATAGCTTCCCTATGTAAAAACTTCACCACATTACCACATCTCATGGCTTCATATGTCACCTAAAATATAGACATAAATTATAGGGTTGTTAAAGCAATATGACAACTTAAAGAATCGAACTTTTGACATCTTGATCTGGAACGTACATGCGTGTTATGTAACAAGACAGTTGGAGTTGGATTACACAGTTTTAAAAATTGAAGCTCAAATATATTAAAGCTAAAAACAAGATTAATTATTTCAAAGAGATTCAAATAAAGTGTTGTGTTTGTTTTTTGTTTTTTTTACATTGAAAGTGAACTCCATTTGCTTGTAATCTTCCAAATTGAGACATTCTCCATCCCTTTTTCCATTTCTTATCGCTTCATGTTCTTCCTGCATAAAGTAATTAACAACATAATTCACATTAATTAATTTGGTAGAACTATATATAATAAAGTTTATAATTATAAATCCATATTATACCTTCAATTTTGTAAGAATATTAGGAGGTGAATGATCAAGAAAATAGACAATCAATCCCATGAGGGTAGCTGTTGTCTCATAACTTCCAAGCAATATGTCCAAAGCAACACTCACAATTTCTTCATCACTAAGCTTCCAATTTGACATTAACACTTGTAGAAAATCATCCTCATCCTCATTATTATTATTATTATTATTCCCTTCAACTACTCCTCCTCCTCCTCTCTTTCTTCTCTCCCTCATCATCTCTTTCACAAGCCTAGTAAGTCTTCCTCTAGCCTGAATCAATAGCATATACTATAATTGATTCATAATTTCATTAAAAAAATTATTGTATACGGTACAACTGCTCAAAATATTTATAAATATAATAAAATTTTATAATTTATCAATAATAAACATTGATAGATTAGCGACATTCATAGACGATATTGATAACGTCTATAAATTCTTTCTATCATGCATTGACATTAATAGACACTGATAGAATAATAGATTATGAAATTTTGTTGTATTTTGTAAATATTTTGCTCTATTTTGAAAACAACTCATTTGATAATATAAATAATGAAAGAAGCACTCGTAATTATAACAAATAGAAAGTTATCAATAATAACAACTACGGGGAAAAAGTAAACAGAGTTACCTTGACAGCCTTAAAGTAGGAAGTTCCTGGGAGATTTAAAGGCAAAGAAACAAAGCCTTTCATATAATTTTCAAACTCTTCAAATATCTTTGACCCTATCGAGTCCTTTGCTTCAATGCCAAATAGTTCCTTCAACATAAGGCTTAAAGCAAACTACAAATCACAAAACACAACATTACAAGGGTTACTTAGAACATACAGCTCGTAATTCAACAATATAATCAAACCAATAAATTGAACGTAGATAGATAAATTTAATATCATAGATAGATCGTGATAATTTGCTATATTTGTAAATATTTTTAAAAGTTTCGTAAGTTTATCACCAAATTGCGTACCATTTTCATTTCTTTGATGAAGGAGACTTGGGTTTGGGATCTCCAAGAGTTGATTAAAGAGATAGAGAGATCATTGAGGGTGTGAAGAAAAATGGGTCTGGATTTGCACCCGGTGATGAAGCTAACGATGATGCTTCGGAGCTTCCGGTGTGTGTCGCCTTCGGAGATAATCAAAGAATTGGTACCTAGAATGTCATGCATTGCTCTCGGATAGCTAACTTTGAAAAGCTTATCGTCGTTCTGAAGAACGAAGTTGTTAAGCTCTCTATCACACGACACTATCGCCGGCCTACCGAACAGATGAGATTTGAAAATCTTCCCATACCTGCAAAACCAAACCCACCATTAACAATACTTCTCAACTTTTTAGAAATTTTGTGACTAAAATTGTGGGGAAAGTTCTACCTTGAGAAATGGTGTTGAAGGAAGGTGCCAATGGAGTTAGAATGATGAGGGTTGAGGAAGCTGAGAGTTTCACCAACAAAGGGGAGGCCCATGCAGCCAGGAGGCAAATTAGGGTTTTGTTTTGAAGTAAATACAAAGAGTTTAAGAAGAAAGTGAAAGATGATTGATATTGCAAAGCTTAATGCTAATACAATGATAATCATAGGGTTGAAGTTTGTACCAATTACTTCCATGGCTTTTTACTTTGTTTTTATTTTCTCCCCCCTTTGTTTCACTCTTCTTTCCCCTTCTTTATATAGAAAAGGAGAACACACCCTCTCACCCCTATTAACATATATTTGTGTTTATGAGTTTATCTTCTTCTTTTTTTTGTAACTTTATGTATGCTATTATTACTTTCCACTAATAATGTTATAAAAACAATAAACAAAAAGAAATCAAAGTCGTTTCGGTAATACTCATCACTTGTTCGTAAAAATTGGCTAAGAATTATTCACATATGAAAAAACTTGCGTACGTCTAGGTTAATGTTCACCCTTCTTCTACACACAGAAAGTAGTTTTTCTTTTTAAAGAAATTAATTCCCCAATTGCAATTTTCAATTGGGTGCAGTTGATCGTGTTTTTAAAAGAGATAGTGATTGATCATATTTTATTAACAAGTTTGATCGAATGGAGTTAAAAAAATTGAACCCTTTTAATTTATATAATATATTAAGCTTAAAATTCTTAGTTTTTCACGATGATTCGGTCTCTCTACTTGAATTGAGTTTCTAAATGTTTATAAACATTTTTTACCCTTATAAATATTTATTTGATCATTTAAAAAGCTCAATTCAAAGACATTACTAGAAAAGAAAATAAATAATCTTTGGAGTCTTTTAATTTAGGAAGACACATAACATCTCTCCATGCATATAGAATACAAAAGGAAACCAGCTAATTTTTCCAATGTGATCTAATTATGGAAGGAAATCAATAACGTTTGGACACTTTTAGGATGACACGTGTCATAACTTATCTTCATGCATAAAATACAAAAGGAAACATAATTTCTCCAATGTGATTTGATTAAGAAAGGGAATAAATAACATTTGGACTCTTTTAGGAAGACACACAACTTCTCTCCATGCAATAAATACAAAAGGAAACCTAATTAATATTGTTTATATTAAATTTTGGCCAAAGTAAAAATATACATGATCTCTCCATGATAATAGCGGTAAATTTATAATTTGGAAGAAAAACGTGACATGTAAATTGAAAAGAACTACACACTAGGTGTGACGTTTGCCACACAATTTCTAATGCTTAAGTAAAAAACGTATGTATGTCGTAGTAATTAAGTAAAGAGTTCGAGTATTAGAGTGGACTTACTTTTTTTAAGGTCTTAATGATGTATTTATAGTGAAATTTTGCAATGGGGTGTTCTTAACTGAGTTTCTAGTCATATTAGGTAATCTCTCGAGCTAAATGGGTCACGATATGCATTTTGCATGACTCGACCTCAGCCTCATCCTTGGACCTAAGACCTAATAAACCCTTTTCTTTAAGCTCATTTTACTCTCTTTGCTCAGTTGCTTGAGTTTATCGTTTTCTTGACCCAATATCTTTTCTTCTTGGTCACGTCGTTTCTATTCTTGAGCCTAAAAATTACCCGTAACGACTATTATTATTATTTTACTGTTTTTTTTTTAAACAAACCTTCACACACACATATATTATGATTATAAAAACATATTCTACCTAACATAATCCAATAAAAAGCATCTCCAAACTTGTTTTCATTAACAAATTACATTTATCCAAACTTTTAAAAGTTTCATCAACACTTTGGGTGATTATTATTTTTTGTTTTGATTTTATTTGTTAGTTAAAAAAACATGAATTAAAAAAGAAAACGGTGAAGTGTTCCCTAAAGAAAGAACATATGCCGCTAATAATTTCAACCACTTTTACATGCATACTTCAAACTTCTATATTATACATATAGGGAGAGAAATAGGGATTAAATTACATCCGAGGGTGTAAATTTGGTCTCTAACTTTTAAAATTTATAAATTCACTGGAAAAAAATATTTTAAATTATAAAACTTTTAAAAATATTTAAATACCACAATCTATCTATTATAGACTACGACAGACTAATATCTGTCTATAAATACAGATTATAGTTTATTTTAATCTATCGTTGTCGATTGTAAATAGACTGTGATATTTTTCTATATTTTGGTTCAATTTGTTATATTTGAAAACAACTGTTTAGTTCTTAAATGTTTAAATTTTTTAAATTTTGTTACCAGACACAAAATTGAAATTTGATAATTTCATTATTAAAATTTTGATTTACATCAAACTAATCATTGAGTTATTTTAAAAAGATAGTAAAATGACTCAACTTATTTACAAATATAAAAAATGATACTGTCAATGATGAACATTGATAGAAACATCTATATTCGAAAATATTTCCACTAGTATTTCATTTAAAATAATTACCTTAAATCAAATAACATTAAAATTTTCAATACTTTTAAAGAAAAATTTCACAAAATGACCTAAAAAAAAACCTTTTCTATGACCGACTCGTTTTTAAAAACTTTATTACCATAGATCTTTTTGCTATGTGAAATGTCATATTTACACCCACTTTTAAAAAGAAGACCATTCCCTTGTTCTCGGTCCTTCTCTTTCTTCTCATTATCTCTCTCTCTCATCGTGTGATCGCTCTCTTCTTCTCTCATCGTCTTTCTTCTTCGATCTTCGTTTGAGCTTTTCATCGACCGTTTATGTAACATCCCAAATTTTTAAGGTAATTTGAAATTTTATTTGTCCATTATCTTATTCATGTTGGTGAATTTTAATTTTGAGATGTTTAATTTGATTTTTAATTTTGGTTATGGGTGTTGGAATAATTATATTTGTTGTGGTTTTTTATTTTGTTGGAAAGAGGAAAGAGAATTTATTGAAAGAATAGGAAAATGTGAGTTTTAAAAAAGAGAGAGAAAATTGGAATTAAATGAGGAAAGAGAGAGATTTATTTAAGAGAGAGAATTTTGGGAATTTGGAAAAGGAAAATGAGGGAAAGAAAATATAATAATAATAGTGATAATAATAGTGATAATATTATTATTACTTATTTAAAGTACATCGAGATACGTGCACTTCATCTTCCTCCTCTCTCCCAAATCTCTTCAAGGAAAAAAAACCCTAGCCGTCAGACGTCGCCGCCGCACAGCTCCACCTTACACGACGCTGCATCATTGTCGTCGGTAGCCACTCCGCCTCTCTCCGTTCGCGTCGCGCCCGAGCCGTCGATCCCCAAGCCGCGTTGCGGGTCTTCCTTTGCGTCACAGTCGCGAAGCCGCCAGTCAATCTCCATTCCCCAAGCCGACGCAACTGTGCATCGTTCAGCCACGCCATCTGTGCCACGCCGCGCGAAACCTCACGCCAGTCGATGCAGACTCGACGCCGACTCGAGGAAGCCGATCTCCTCGCGTCGGATCCGCTCGCAACACCTAAGCTCGCGCCGTCCGTCTCCAGTCCGCCGCGTCGCGCCGCCACGTGGGGTTCGCTCAGCCGTCAGCCCACTTCCCGTGTCGATTGCAGATCTCATCGCGAGCCGAGCCGTCGAGCCGTTTTCTGTCACCGTTGTCGCCTTAGTTTTCGTCTTCGTTGGTGAGTTTGGAAGTGGCTATTGATGGTTGAAATTAATTAATATTTCTTTTGGGAAGAATTATTAATTAATGTTCCTGTGTGTTTAGGGTCATTTGGAGGCTAATTCGATTAAGAGAATCTCTGTAACTTGAGGTAAGAATTATTTCTATCGAATCTACGCCTTTGGCGTATAAGGTGTGCAAGATGGTTTCTGAGCCTGCATTAGGGTGTTGGCTTCGGGTTTGTTTGGTTTAAAACTCTGTATGGATTATGCATGATTTGTTTTACTGTTTACCTGTGTTATTTGCTGCATGAGATATGTTTGGTTATTGTGATCACAATGTTTGGACTGGATTTAATTGGTTACGGTTTCTGTTAACTTTACCTAATGAATTTGTACTTGGTGGAAAAACGATGAGTCAGTTTGCAAGTCGTACGGCAACTTGATTCTGACTAGGCCAGTGACAAGCCTGTGTGGCGAATTTGTTACTGAAGGTCGGTTAAGGGGGTCTGTATGAGGTCTGTTTCGACGTTTCGTTCTGAGGGCAAGCTCATGTGGCGATTTACTTTGACAGGGTCGGTTAAGGGGGTCTGTACGAGGCCTCTTCCGACATATTTGTCAGTACTCAACCACCCGACTGTGTGTCGTAAAGTACAAGCCATTAAGGGAAGTTAACGGTCACCCAGTGGAGTCTGTAGTGGTTTTTCTTATTGGGTATTTTATACTCATCCTTTTTATGTTTCATTTCAGGCAAAGGTAAGAATGGACCGACGAGGGGCAAGTAGAACCAGTGACCATATGAAGAGGGACCAAGAGACCTATTTGCTTCCGCTTACGTTTTTTTAGGCGTTTGTTTTCTTTATGACTAAACTGTTTGTTGGTTCTTATTGTAATGATTTTGGTTTAGAAAACTATTTTAGGGATCCCGCCTAGGTACTTTTCTTTTCCATTATTTGATTTATGGATCGTTTTGAAAACATTTTATTATTTAATTTGGTTTAAATAAAAGTATTTGTTTCGTTTATCTTCATCTTTTAAAATGAATTTAAAGGTTTTTACTTAAGTAACGACATTGGGTCAAAGTTGAAAACCCGGACGTTATAGTTTATAGACATTTTTCATCGTTCTCATGTCTTGAAATGCATCGTCTAACATTTTCTAAATGATCACCCAACTTTTATTAAAAGGCCACCCATATTTTATTAAAAGAGAAACAACTTTTGATTGAGCTTTCGAAAACGATCTCTTAACTGTTATTACAAGATCGTATTTTTCGTAAATAATATCCCAAATTTTACTAAGGGATTGCCTAGCAAATACTAAGGGATTGCCCAACAAATACTAAGAGATTACTAAGTAAATTCTAAGAGATCGCGTAGGTTGATGTCAATGATCACACACTTTTTCTGCACACACGAAAATTTTGTTTTTGTCATATCATTGTCGATGCGACTTCGTTTTAACTAAATGACCATTAGTTTTCACAGAAATTTTTGCGTTCTTTTCAACCATACTTATAAAGTAAGGCAAAATGTTAAAACATCTTTAATTTTAAATGAGTTTGAATTTTCGTTTTGTTGTTGTTGAAGGGGAAGAGCAAGAGAGACGTGGAAAATACATGAGAAGAGAATATTTAATGTTGAGGGTAAAAGTGGTATTTCACATGCCAAAAGAGTCAATGATAAATAAGTTTTTAGAAAGAGGTCCGTCATAAAAAACTTTTTGGTTTTTAGGTTATTTTGTACGATTTTCCACTTTTTAAGACGTATTAGACACAAAATTAAATAATTCAAAGCCAATTTATCTTCTCAACTCACACATCTAGTTTGTTTTGAGAACACCTTTTTTTATTCCATCTTTTTCTGAAACTTCTTTAATGGAAAAAATAAAAGATTGGGATAAAACATGTAATGTTATCAAAATGAAAAATAAAAGTAAACAAAAAAGATATATAATCAACACAGAAATTTAAGTGGTTTCACTAATAGTGTGTTAGCTACATTCACAGGCAGAGATGTAATAGTTTACTATTAGAGAGAATAGTTCAGATTACATAGCAAAATCATCTCTATGATTAGTTTACTATTAGAAAGAATATATCGCACTTCTCTAAACTCTTGTACTTGATTAGTTCAGAGTGTTAGATAACAGACTCAAGACACATACGAACATACTAAAACCTAGTTTTCACTCGTTGAGCCTTTATTTGTTTGAATGGCTAAAGCGTCCAACTACTTTTTTTTTTTTTTTTTAAATTTTTTTAAATTTTTCAAAGTTGTGATTAGCTGGACATCAGTTGTGTTAATGCAATCATGTCTTATGTTTCAAAGTACCTTTTTTTTTTTTTTAATATTATTGAACTTTATTACATATGCTTTTATGTTATGTATAACGTTGATATGTTATTTAAATATATACTTGTGGATGTCTGTTTAAATTTGGTCATTTCACATTTTAATATATATTAATTTTGATCCATAATATGCTTATAAGCCAAATTAGATGAAAAATTAGATCACTTAAAAGAAAAGGGTAAAGACTAAAGTAACCTACTTTCACATTTAAACTTTTACTAACTTACAAATTTATCATCAATTAATTTTAACATTACCCCCATACAAATCGTATAATTGATAAAGTCTAAATTTAAGATATTAAACATGGAAAATCTTGGAAAATAACTAGCTCTAACCTAAAAGGTTTTTGGCCTTTTAAAACTACTCTAGTTTTCAAATACTAGTTTTGTTGGGTGTTATCATACACAACACTAATACATCATATCACATCAAAATTGATCCGCAATTAAACATTCTTTGGGGGAGAGTGGTACTAAGTTGGATGCACGTTTCAAAAGTTTATGTGTGAACGCTTCTTTTTTAAATAGTTGAACTTAACCTCTATTTTACATTTTTCAAGCTTTATTGAGAGAGTCCCACATAGTGATGTTACATAAATACTCATGTGAAAAAAATAAAGAGAATAATGTTTGGGTTTCTTTCATCTTACCCATTTTTAACCCAAACATTTTGGTCCGTACAATTTTAACTTAATTTGGTTCATTTTGGCCATCCTTGTACGTACTTTTAAAAAAGTGACCATTTTAGTCTATTCATTTTCATTTCATTTTTAAGAGATCAAAATGGTTAATGCTTGAAAGTTCATGACCAAATTGAACCAACAAGTTAAAAGTACAAGAACTGAAATGAATATTTTGAAAGTGCAATAATCAAAATGAACTTTTCAAGAGTACACGAACTAAAATAAATCAAACTCAAAAGTATAATAGTTAAAGTAATATTAAAACCTACTTTTATTTTAATTTTAACAAAGAGTTTGGAGTATGGTGCAGTAGTAAGTTAATACTAATATAATATAAAGCCAAATAAGTTAGAGACAAAGCATGAAATGAAGTGGACTTAAAAATAGAAATTTTTATTTTTATTTTAAATAAAGAAACTTTCCAAAGTTTAAAGGCAATAATAAATCCACCTTAGTTAAAGATTTAGTGACTAAAATAGAACAAAATAAACGTATAGAGTTCGTTTGGATTGATTAAAAAAAGTGCTTTTAAAAAACTCATTCTTATTTAAATATTTTTTAAAATAAAAAAAAAACTGTTTAAAATATACTTCAAAAAACTATTTTGAATGAGTCTAAATCTTTTAAATCCAAAATGACTTATTTTTTAAAATTAAACACTTGAAAATATATTCCAAATGTACCTTTATATTTGATTTGGTTCTCCCCTCGCTATCTCCTTGTCCTCATAGAAATTTTATAGGAAAATTATTTTAGATGACAAAACTTCTGAAAATATTTACAAATATAGCAAAATATCACAATTTGTCTATGTAAATCATGATAAATCAAGATAGACTACTATTTGTGTCTATCATGATACAAATAGACAAATATAGTAGTCCATCTTGATCTATCACCATCCATAGTAGATAGACTATGATATTTTGTTATATTTTGGTTTATTTTGCTATGTTTAAATATAACCCATTTTTATAAGTTGAAATGAGAAAATAATAATAATTTCTTAATACCACTTTTTTACAATGTCACCCATAGAATTAATCTCCGTTATTTAAATTGAGCATTTAAATGAGTTATTTTAGAAGTTTAAATTTAAATAGCTTGATTTGCCTTTCAATTTGTAATTTAAAAGTTAATAAATAGTCGAGATATGAATTTTAAAATGAACTGTGTTTACGAGTGATTTTGGAATAAACAGTAAAATTGACATATCGAAAAAGAAGAAGTTATTGGACTAAGAAGAAGAAAATACATGGTTAAGTTACCATGCGTAAATGATGAAATTGGCCTAGAAAAAAGGGTTAACTCGGTCCAAAGCTAAACCGACTTAGTCGACCGAGGCTAAGCCAATCATACCATGTATCCCATCCATGCTACAAAACTTGCATGGGATTATAGATTAGGGTTGACTTGGCCTAAAGCCAAATCAGCCTGATCGACCTCGGCCAAGGTCGAGCCCACTAAATAATGCCTTTTCCATAGAGAAAAAATAATATTCAAATATGCAAGATAAATTCTCAAGAGAAAAAAGTTAAGTCCTTCAACCTTAAAAATAAGGAAGGAAGGAGAAAGAAGAAGTAAGTTGTGTTTCGATGGTAACATCGTCATACATACTAAAAAGAATCTTCGAACTTCATCACTTAACCATCAGAGTGTGTTTGATGATGTGTAGTTTTTACTAACATACAAATGATCTTCTTCCACCGAAATATAAATTTACCATTACTAACATTTCGAGGCCAGACCATTTTACATGTTCAAATTTTAGCATCAACAAATCAAATTAGATCTATATACTTCATCATACAATCACCAAATTTGTAACAACCCTATCAAACTTAGACTTTGGCATTCCTAACTTCAAAACTAATCATATAGAAACCTAACCCTTTGAATCTAATACCAAATTGTCTTCCTAAGGCATTAATGTGTCCCCTAGTATAGCAATCGAAAAGACCCTAAAGTTGACGTACCATATTATACATATCTCTATATCATTATAGAAGCTAAGGGTATCACTTTTAATTTTTGAAATGTGTGACAACATTTCTTGATGTTTTTGTTAATCATAATTCATATTGCACGTAAGGAAGAAGAATCATGATTGCTGTTGTCTCTTCTTTTAGTTCATAATCATGCCATGCCTTAATAACTTTTTTCTTTTCTTTTCTATGAAGTTGGGCCATAATTTATTATTATTATTATTATTATTATTATTTTTTAAATTTCCTTATGTTGATTGTTGATTTGTCCATGTATATAAGGGGCCTATATAATTATAATATCTTTTTTTTTTTTTTGAATTAGGGGATGCTAATTTGAAGACAGCTAAAAATATAAAATTCTTTATTTCAATTGTGGATAAAAATTATTTTGTTTTCCTTTTGATTACAATGATTCATGGTGGGGAACCTAAAAAGAAAAGTTTCAATTTAAATTTAATCTTATTTCTATTTTAGTTTCAAAAATTAAGAAGAAGAATAATGTTGTGAAATTGAGGAGTACACAGTATGAATATGAAGAAAATATAATATAATAATAATAGTATATTTATATGTAAAATAATAACAAAAATTACTAAAATTAATATTCTAGTTTTCCCACTATCTCCAAAATTCTTGGAATTTCAATCAATGTTGTGGGTACTTCTAAGATCCACCAAAGGTCTCTGTTTATAGGTAAAATGACAAGTATGTGGTGGATTACATGGACACTAATCGTATGTTATCATGAGACACATGGATAACAAATGAGATAGTCATATTTTGATACTTGACAATAAACGACTAAGGATGTGCATCTATTAACACATATATTTATAATATTTATATAAATAATATTACAAATATAGCTAAACCCTAAATCCTAAGTTCTGGGGTGGAGTTCAAATATAGCAAAATAAACCAAAATATTTACAAATATAACAAAATGTATTTATCTGTCATTGATGGACTATTATCATTTATTATTGATAGACACTAATAGAAGTTTTGCTATATTTTAGTAGTTTTTCCATTTAAAACAATTGCAATAAGTTTTAGATTGAGAAAAAAAAACACTTTCCTTTTTCCTTTACGGTGAAATGGGTAGAATTGTGAAGGAAATTTGTTTTAATCGAAAAAAATGTTGAAAATATCTATAAATATAACAAAATATCGTAGTCTATCAATGACAAACTGTGATAGACTACTATCTAGGTCTATTGTGATACAAATAGTAGTCTATCACTGATAGAAAGTAAAACTTTGTTATAATTGTAAATCTTTTTGTTCATTTTGCTATCTTTTTGTTCGTTTTGAAAATTTAGAAACCAAAGACATCTATTCTTAAGAACTCTATTACCAAAAGGTATATTGTTAATACTCATCGCACATATTCTAAATTTTGGGACTAAAATTATATATTTTTTAAAAGATATTTTATTTAAAATTATAGATTAAAAATTTTGTGAGCGTGTAAATAAATGACTCTGATGTGCAAGATATGCCAAGACATGCCTTAAAACGTGTATTAAAATGACAATAGGTAACATACATTGGCAAAAATTTCCACTTTCAACTTTAAAAGATAAATTTACATTGACTATCACAATTTTATTAAATATTAATTTAGACTAACAATTTAATATATTTGATTTAAAAAGAGAAATGAAATTAAAATTAAAAAGAAAAAAAAAGAACTAATCCAACATTGGTTAAAGAAAATATAGATAAAATTAAAAAAGGGAAAAAAAATTGGGGCAGATTTTCCAAGATGGAGAGTTGGAGATGAACCCAAATGGGGAATTGGGCACCAATCAAAAGAGAATTTGGGCCATTGCCAAGTGGTTTCCAAGACTCAATTAACTTAAAAAATGAGTAATAAAGCTTAATTGTAGGTGAGGTTAGATGAATAAGAGTGACTCAAATGTAGTTCACTACAAGTATGCAATATCACCCTACTTAACTTGACACCAATCTTAGCTCATTACTAATATAATCATCGTACGCTGACGTTGGGTTGTGTATCTAAAATTATGAAAATATTTGTTGGTGCATTTAATTAGAGAGACATGTCTCACTTGAATCTAACTGTTATAACTTCAAGAGTAAAGTTTAATCGGATTTTTGTGAGTGAATAAATATCTATTGTTTTATCATCATGATATTTACCTTAAGAATTTGAAAATTGATTCACAAATCTCAACTTTGTCATAGGTTTAACTTGATAATTGGAAAAATGTCTAATGTGAATCAATTCGCATTTTAGAAGTAAAACCTGAATCAATTCTTAGGAGTAGTGTAGACCTTTAAAAAATTTAAAAATTTACAAAAGTTTTTAAATTTAAATTTAAATTGAGTTTTAGATCCAATTTGATCATTTATGGAATTAAAAAGTTTTTTTTTTTTTTTTTAAATTTTGTTATAGAAATCCCAAATTGAGAAAGATATTAAATTCATTTAACTTAAATTGAACTTTATTTGGAAATTAAATTTGAAATGAAATTGACATATATAAATTAAAGTTGAAATAACAAAATTTATTTAAACCAAATTGAAGGATTTTGGTTTAAATAAATTTTGCTACACAATTGATTAATCATACCTAAACCTGTTTCTTGTTCTAGCTCATAGTTTAAAGGAGTGTCATAATCAATTCTATACTTTATTTATGCTTTATAATTGAATAACAGGGACATCTCATACTAACAACTTTATCATATTCTTCATAGGTGTCCATTTGCCAAGAAGAGGCTTTTGCATATATATGGATGGTTTTGGTCCCAAGTTTATTATGAGCGGGTTTGAATTGAGTCAAACAAAAAATGTTTTTCAAAAAATTCATTTCTCTTTAAACTAATCTTTTTTTTTTCAAAATGACTTCTGTTTTAAATTAAAACTTGAGAATGTATTCTAAACACGCCTAAACTAAGTTAGAAGAAGCTATTTTTCTTTTGAAACAATGGAAAGTTTCCGTTGGAGAGTTCGAACTGTTTTGTGGTATATTGTACTTATCTCTCTGCAGCTTAGACAGTTAGCCAATAAAGATTTCTTTAAAGATCTTAAAACGAAATGACTTGTTTATGATTTTCTGTGTTGCTTAATCATTATCCATTTGGTAATGAAGGAACAGAGAATCTGAGAGAGGATGAGGTGTGAAATTTGGTGCACTTTGGAACCTTCCTTTGGGCTTTTGTGTCCAAGCCATTTTGTGATGTTCTTTTGATATTTACTTCTAAAAGTTGAAATTGCCTATTGTAATATCTATTTGGAGGTCCTCCTGTGGACTTCAGCCTGTGTCTTTCTGTATGGCCTGGTTTTGTATTCTTTTTCTCTTTCTTCTTTTCTTATTTGATAAGAGACCTCTGTCTCTAAAGTTCTGACTTTTTAGTATAATAATTGTAAAGGTGGTGGATTGAAGATCTCACCTCTAAAATGAAAGGTCAGGTCAATTATTATTGAACTAAGCTTACTTTGGCTTTTAAAAGTTCTACTTGGTAAACTAGAGATTGATAAGTGAATTTGGTTGAATAAAATGTGTTAAGAGTCCTTATGAAGTTGTGGAATGAATACATAATTATTGATCCAGTGGTTTCTTTAGGTTATGGTTCTATAAATGCTTCTAATAGTGAAGACTATCTTGACAAATCAACGTACGTTTTTTTAGCATGTTTTGTCCTCATTTACACGCGTCTTAGGAAAATTTTTAGAGGATTGCTCAAAGCTAAACACGCTTAACTTTGAAGTTCTTATGATTGAGTTATCCAAAAGAAAGGTGCACATTGTTGATATAGGTAGTAACTTTGAATTATTCTAAGCATTTCTTAATTATACTTTCATATACTCAATTCTTTCTCTTTCGAATGTGAAATATCAATTCATTCATGCTCCCCTCCAAAATATGGGGTATTACATTAAAAATGTTCTTGTTGTAGAGTGCAGACTAAAGCATACACATCTTTGTACCATTTCTATATTTCAGTAATTTTGCATTACCATGAGCATTCTTATTCACTAATATCTCATTGAATTATTTATTAGTAAATGGCTCTAATTTTTGTGCTTTCAACTTGGTTGCTTATGGCTTTGATGGTATAATTATATGTTGAACTTTTAATGTGGGGTCTTGGCTGCCTGGCATATCACATCCATCCTTTAGAACATCCATGTGATTAGCTTGACTAAACAAATTGTTGGCACATAAAATCTGCTATTAGATCCTTTGGTGGCTCTTACTTGTTGGCTGCTTTTATGATTGTGAATTGTGATTAACATTGTTCAAAGTATTGCTATTATGGATAAGACTCAAACAATATAGATAATGAACACAATTATATCGATAATTATATAGTCAACTGTCTTACTTGAGACTAATGATTAAGGGACTGAATGACTGATATGTATTCTAACTATTGATTTAATGTTTTGATTTGAAATTTGAAGTTAAATTCTCCTCTTTGTTACAGAATGTTGTAAATTTAGGAAGGAAAAGAAGAACATCTTCCTTCAACATAAATGAGAATAAGGCATTCCTTTGTTTTGTAAAGGGATTCCATTTGCTTCTACAAAAGTTCATCCTGATCTGTTTCAAACATGTGGATATGGTATGAAATCTCAGTTTGGTCTATTCAATCTACATGAGAAATCAAGTTTTTATCTTAATAAATGAAAGAATAAATCCCATAAAAAGAGCCTAGGAAGGTAACCAAAAAAGCTTTCTATCGAAAGCTTTAGGTCAAACAGAACATAAGGCAAATGACATATAAATGTATTAGCAATTAAGATAGGCTGTGATTCAAATCTTCCACCTCTTGTTGGATATTAATAGTGAAAGAAAGTGAAACTTTGGTTTATTTTGAAACTTAAGATTGGATTTAATTGTGTGAT
>JBBPDJ010000026.1:2965549-2982933 GCA_037974625.1 Cucumis cinereus
TTGACTTTTGTATCGAGCAATCGAGTAGACGAGTAGCGTGCATCGAGTAAACGTGTAGCGTGCATCGAGTAGGTCGGAGGCGCGCGCACTACCTTTAGGGACAAAACGGTAAAATCACATGGTGCTGACATCATCAGAAGACCATTTTTCATTGAAGTGTTAATATTGAGCCAAAAATCGAATGGGCCCCTGAAAAGGAGCCATCCGTACAAAAAACCCTATTATTTTGGGCAATTTTCAAACTAGGTGTGTTGAGGAACTCAACATCAATATACCTGGATTAATAATCTTAATAAGCTGTTTTATCTAGAGGTTAGAGAGTAAATCAGAAAAGAAGTTTGATATAGCAGATAACATCAATTTCCATTAAGAGAGAGACTTACAGATTTTGATTTTATGATATGTTTCTATATGACAGCCTAAAGCGACACAAACTAACAAAATAGGAGATTCATTTGAACATTTGGAACTGTTTAAAGTGACAAGTTTTGAGAATCTCAGCTGCCTCGGGAAACAATTTCAATCTCTCACATGCTGCAACCAACTTGCCAATCGTTTGTTGTACTTCTAAAGATGAAGAAAATTTCAGTATGACATTGACTGACTTTCTCAATTTCTTTCTTCAGTATACAAAAACGATGCTACTCTACCTTCATGAACATACAACCATCTGGAATAGGTGAGCCAGTCTTGTTAAAATTACTGAGCATGACCATCAATAACAGAGAAGTTGGGTTTGCGCTCGCTATATTCGACGATGGCTGACGGTGAAAGATGTCCGGTACAGATCTCGTGGACTGATGCAAACAGTGGAAACAGCTCCAGCCACCCACGGTGGTTCAGAACCTCATACATCTCCTTTGCAGTTGACACACCCTTTAAAATGTAGCAATAGCTGTTAGGAGATAGTACAACGAACTTTACACAATACTATAACTACAATGTTACTTTTGACACGGCTGCGCCATTAGGTTTTAGGATGTACACTATAACATGAAAGTCGGTTTTTCAGTTCTAACGTTTCCTTTTGATGAGATCTGGTGCATTTACACTGATCACTGAGTTTGTTTATCAGGGAGTTGGAGGTTATTGTTAGCAAGAAACAGACATGCATCCTTCTTCCTTTTTGTCCTCTTACCTTTTCTTTTTCCTCTAAAAATATCTAAATAAATATGCAGAACCAGCTACGGTTCATTTAAGGATGCTTTAAGTCAATAATGTCAATGTGGAATTGAAACCTGCAATTTTTGGCCCTGCAGCATCTCTGCTTCAAGTTCATCAAAGGACCTACATGAGAGAAGGCAAAGTCATGCATACCAATGCTGACTCATAGCATCCATATTTGAAAATACAAGTTTCAGAATAGCAATATTAACCTTTTTCCTCCATTCATGGCAAAAGCTGCTGCCACCTTCCTGTTTCTTCCTCCCACTGTCAAATACACATTAGTTCTACTTAATGAGTCAGAGAAAGATAGAACATGAAGAAGAACAAAGAGAATGAAGAATGTATCCTTACAACACGTTGTAATCAGATCAGCTACTCCACAACTCTCAAAGAAAGTACTGTCCTTGACAGATGAAAACAGAAGCTTGGAAATCATTCTCATTTCCCTCAGACCAATTCTCATAATTGCAGCCTAGCCAATCAAATTAAAACAGTCAAAAGATATAATGGACATGTACCTATGTAAGTTACCTTTTAAATTTATTTAGAACTAATTTTGTACCTTCGTGTTATTTCCCATCTCCAAACCATCAACAAAACCTGTCAATATCAAAAAATTTAAATGATGCTCTTAATAAACAGAAAAAGTGAATTCAAATGATAAAGGTTGATGATTAACCTGCTGCTAATGCCACAACATTTTTAAGGGTTCCACACATCTCAACTCCTTCAACATCTTGGACCTTTCAATACCTCACAATTAGAAGGATAATAAGAAAGCCTATCACTAGTCAATTTAAAATACAGCTACTATTGGATTCTATTACTTGCAAGAAAATGAGGTGCATTTTTTCTTTCAATATTTTGCACGAAAGTTTACAGTCCTACTCAAATCAAGTTATAATCCATAAACTTTTATTTTTAGTCTCAAAACTTCACCTAAAAACCATTTTATTCCTCGTAATTTTTTCTAATAATAATTTGACATATGGATAACTTTTATTTATATATCAAAAGACAAGTACTTATATCAGGTTTTCAAAATAGACTTGGGTTCTTGTTAAATGATTCATACAAAATTAGTCTCAAGGATTTTATGTACAGATTTGATACTAAAACATAAAATTTAGAAGGGGAAAGATTGAACAGAACATTTCCATGTTGAGGGACCAAAATGAAATAATTACAAAACTCAAGAACCAAAACAGGAATAAAACCTAGTTTTATACGTAATTTATGTGTGATATACTAGCATTGAACGGTATCAAATTCTTCATAATTGAGATTGACAAAGATTGCTTAAATAATATATTTAGGGTCATGAAACTGTTCTTACAGGTGTAACAACAAAATAGGGAGTGCTGAAAAGTTGAACCCATTTTTCAGCTATCTCTCTCATGTTCTCCCTGTATCCCACTGTTGCTTCACTAAATTTCTCTACAGCAATCTGCATGAAGTGTACAGTTCAACAATGTTAAAACAGAACAAAAGAATGCTCAAAATTTTGAAATCAAGCAAGCGAACTTAGGTTAGACAACCCTTTAGTTTTATATTCTGAAAATAATATTTGTTTACCAAAAGTTTTATTTGTTCCAAGCTAATTTCAAGTGCGTTCAAACAAAATTTGAAATCTAAAAACGCAATTCTCAAATCCTTGTGTCTGTAATAGTACTTTCTAAAAAAACAAAGAAAACGGTACTAAACACAATTTTCAAAAGTAGAAAATTAGAAAAACAAAATTGTTATCTAAGATTTTGAATTTGTCTGAGCACCTCGTTTGCTATATTGGCTCCCATAAGAACACAACAATTGATCCCCAATTCCTGAGAGATGAGGGATGAAATCATGCAAGGACCTTCCTTCTTCACCTCCATTCCTTTAATGAGGGAAATAGCTTCCACATCTCCCCTTATCTTTCCAACCAATCGCTTGCATATCCCCTCCACAAATTGATGAGGAGTAACAAACACCAACATATTAGCATCCTTCACTGAGATTTCAACCCATTAGAGTCACAACAATCCACAACAGATTCACCATGTTGAACTCAGCAAGAATTAAATGAGATCAACAAAATCAGAAGAACTTATATCAAATACCTGCATTTTCAAGGTCTGGGTCTGCTATAACATTCTTCCCAAGCTTTATACCAGGGAGATACTTAATATTCTCCTGTTGATAAAGATCCAAGAATCACTAATCTAAAACGCTCTAAACTTCCTAAAATGGAAAAGAGCCTTAACAGAATCAACAGAACATTACATTGTTGAGATTGATAACATCAGTTAACTTCTCACCAGTAGGCAAAGTCTCCTCATACACCCACATTCTAACCTCATCTGAAATCCAACAGAGATGAAACAAAAAGAAAAAAAGAAAACCCATCACTCAAAAACAGATGACTCATAATACAAAAAGGGGAATATCGAAATCCAGCAACAATAGCAAAACAAATCAAAGATTTCAGAAAAAGTTGAAGAAAATAGTAACATACCATGGAAAGAGCTGAGCCTAGCGGCATTAGAAGCGATGAGTTTGGCTGCAACGCTACCCCAATTACCACTTCCAACGACAGTAACTTTGGATTTGGAAGAAACCCCATCGTCGGATAAATGGGAATCGGGTCTAACAGAACCCCCATTTGAAGAACGCTGTAAAGCTTCGATTCCGGGTGCCATGGAAGAAGAAGGAGAGAGAGAATGGAGAAAAGAAGAAAGAAAAGGGGAAGAAGGGGTGGAGAGAATTAGATGGGAGAAAGAAGAAATAGAATATAAAGAGAAAATTGGAGATTGAAAAGGCTCAAAGGGGCGGAGTTGCCATACACGTTTCGTAAGAAACAAAGCGCATCTGTGCATTATGTTAAATCTGGCGATCCACTCTATGCTCTGTTCTACACGATCCAAAAATCAGATTTTTTTTGTTTTAACACATTTTATATCTCGATTATTCAAAGCTCAAAAGCCATAATCACTATATTAAAGCTCAAAAGTAGAATTAAACTAAAAATAGGATGCTGCTTCGTGAACATGGAAATGGGTATCTTCAAATTCGATGAAGATACTCAAAACCCAACTCAAATCTGGCGCCAATTTTCTGGTTATGAAAATTTGGTACTTTTCTCATTTGATTTACAGATTTTTCTTCCTAAAATGGAATGATTACAAGTTAATGGTGGTTGGTAATGAAGATTAGAAATGGGGTTAATTGGAGCATAAAGCACTTTCTTTCGTAGTTACATCTTCCATTCCTTCTAATTTATACCCTTTACACTTTGAACGGTGGATTAATTTGTATGATTGAAACTAAATTGTTATAAATTTTAAAATACACAAGTTAAATAATAAAGTTTAGAGACTAAATTGTTATAAAATTGAAAGAAATAGTTACAAACTAAAATTTTAGAGACTTTGTATATATATATATATATATATATAATAAAAAGACTAACATGAAATTTAATTTGAATTTAAATTTAAGATTTTAAAAGTGAAAAATGATGAAATGTAATTTAAACAATAAAAAGGATGTGTTGGAAATCATCCATTTCTTTTTAGATAATTAAAATGATTATTTTGGTAGATTAAAAATAAAATTGACTTATTTTATTTGTTTTTACTTTGACTTATTTTAAATTTATATCAAATTTTGGTTATGCATTGTATTTTTAGAAAAGAAAATGTTGGATGAGATGGTATCATATGGTCACACATATTGTATTTTTATGTCATGTGAATCAAATCTAAAATCAATACATCACTTAAAATGTTTGTTTGACTAATAACATACAAATTTAGTGACAAAAAGCTACAATTTGAATATTTATGAACTTTGAAACTCAAACTTTGAACGTACCAAAACATACAAATTTAATGACAAACATTACCATCGCTATTTATGAACCTCAAAACAAAATATTGAAAATATAAAACACAAACTTTGAGTTTTTTTTTTTTTTTTTTTTGTTATTTTGTAATCAAGTTATATGGGGATTTTTTAAACAAATCGACAAACACTCGAATACTCTCAAATGCAAAAAATTGCACAAGTTTGCATTTCATCGCTTTTTCATTTTTATTTTTAGGGGTTGTTGGACTCGTCAATTTGAATGTCATAATCAAGGACAATGTGTTGTAATCGGTTGAGTCAAAATTTATGCTTGATGAAGAATTTCGCTATATAAATATGAGTTCAAACTTTTTTTTTTTTTATAGTGGAATAATAGACTCTCTCCTTAGCAACAAACTCTCTATTTTATCTCACACTTTGCTTACTTATTTTGAGATTTTGGATTGTTTAGCAACTATCGGTCCCAATTTATTTATAGTCCAAAGAAACTTAACCATCAAACAAATTTAATAGCTCCAAATTGTGTGAAATATCCGTTTGCAATGACTTTGGGCTTAAGAACCATAGTAAAAAGAAAAAGTTGTTTTTGAAAGAAAAGAGGTAGTAGTTGTCCTACATTTGAAGATTTGTGTTTGGCAAGTGGATATATATATATAGATACTTGCAAAGGAGCTTCTAAAGTGTGTTAGTGGTGATAGTATAACCCTACTACTGCATGCACTGTGCGAAAAAAGATCATTGTCTCTAGACCACAACACAACAACGTTAATCTAAAAAAACAATATCTAATAGTCAAAAATTGAATTAAAGGTAATAAATCTTATTTTAATTCCTTATTGCAAAGGTTAGAATATTTTTAGGTGAATATAATGTGACCCCTCTTTAATGATATGACCAATAAGAGATACCATTGTTAAATTTTGGATAGATTTTGATGAAGAAAAGATATGTATCATTATCCTCAGTGGGTCTTTGTCAATAAGCACATGCCCTTATTCCACTTGCCATTGCCAATAAGGATGAAAGACACACTAGAGCAAATAGATTCAATGAGAGGGGACCTTTCAAAAAAAAAACACCCAACTCCGTCCGATAGTCATTTCATTTTTAGCTTCTGGTTTTTGAAATCTATCGATGAAGGCACTTTTAAAAGAGGAGCTCAATCATGTTATATTTGCTTCAACACATTTAGAAGTATTATACAATATGTTTACGTAATTATAAATGGGTATGGGATCAGAAGCACCAAAAATGGTAATGTCTATAATAGAATAAAATTATCGATCGTAATCCGATCGAACCGCTCAAGGCAGATAAATTCTCTCCAAAATTTAAGCAATCCAAAACTTGGGAAGAAAACCTGTTGTTCTTTTTGGCACCGCACCATTGAATTAGGAACAGTGGCTGCTTTGTTCTTTGTAGATGAAATAGCCATATTCCAAGTTTTAGGGAGCTCTATCAAATGGCTGTGTATCATTATAACAAACATCCCATACAGCTTCCATGGCATCTTTTGCAGCAGCTTCTGGGCAGTAAGGATTAGCCATCAGTGATTTCATGACTCTTCTTCTCACACATTCCTATAAAAAAAAAAAAAAAAAGAGTCAATGGAAACCTATCGAAAAGAGCTCAATGGAATGTAGTTCATCTAATGTTCATGGATGAAGAAGAAAAGAAAAATGTGAGAGCAGGTATCGGTAGAAGAAAGAATATGAAATGCTGATCGTCACACATCTACACATGGTTAGGTCACCTGTCCATCGCCACTCTCCTACATATAACCGAGACGACTTATAATAGTCCCCCAATTACACCTCTTAATTTCAGAGTTGCATAAACCTAGGTTTCTTCCTAATATTAGCCAGTGAGGAAAAACAGAAATGAACCCAGTACACATGGCTTCAAGATAAATCTTCCTAAAATGTCCTGCTAATGTTATGTTTCGTTCTTGAGGAACTTCTATTCTCTATCAATGAAATCATTAAAATCTTTTTCTATCCAAAAAAAAGGACTTTCATTCTCACTCCTCTTATTTAAGCTAGTTTACTCGAGGGTCGAGGGAAAAGAGATTACTTGAGCATAAAAATACTTATTGTCCTAGAGATTCCAAGCCAAAAGTTAAAACTTAAAAGATAAGAATGCCTGAAAACAAATATACAATTATATTCATTGCCAAGATCAGATTCAAGTTAGTATGAGCGTACACACAGATTTTTAAGTTCTACCATGAGAAAAGTTTTTAGTGTAACACAAAAACTTGAGAAATGTAACTGTGTAACGTATCAATCAGCAAACCATCATAGGTTTGCCTAGTGGTAAAAATGTCAATAACTAACTAAAGAGGTCATGGGTTCAATCCATGATGACCACCTACATAGAAATTAATTTCCTACGAGTTTCCTTGACACCCAAATGTTGTAGTGTCAGGCAGGTGTCTCGTGAGATTAGTAAACTGGCCCGGACACTCACGGATACAAAAAAAAAAAAAAAAAAACGTATCAATCAGCAGAGTGCAAAGAAATTAGCACATGTCAAAAACTCAAAAGGTACAAAAGAATTTAAAACTTCCAAGTGATTCGTGTTCATTAGTCCTAGATCCCCCAATACATTTATTACTACTCTAAGCATCCGTTCACCTATTCAAGCAAGAGGCTATGAACAGTGTCAAAGAACTCAAATTTGAGACATCGTGAACTAGAAACTCATGCTCATTTTTAGATGCCAATTAGAGGTAAGACGATTATGTTCTTTCCAAAAAGGAAGTGAAAGGAAATCATACTTGCTCGTGGCCTCGTAATTTCATGAAACCTCGCAATAGTTCTCGTTTATAGTGGCAATCACCACTTAAATGTCCAGCACGAATCTAAATTCCAAATATATATGTTAGAAAAGCCCAAAACAAAATAATGTAAACCTTGGGGGGGGAAAGAAAAACTCAACCTGTGAAAGGAAATGGTTAAATGGCTAAATGCAGACAGATGCATACCTCACTGCAAGCATGATGAGCACAATTAGCCCAGTCCAAGTTTGCCGCACGACAATCATCAAAAGCATGAATAAGCTCGTGAATTACTACTTGGTTCACCTCATCTTGAATGTTCATGTGATTACTACACACCATTATCTAAAACCAAAAAACAGGGCACAACAAAGAAATCAGTGTTCAACAGTCTCTTCCTTCCCATTCCTTTTCTAACTTTGCAAATTTTGTTTATTCATTCTCAATGATAATGTAAAAATTCAAATATTCGTTTAAAACCATATGCAGAAACAGCAAGAGGAAAGTAAAACTACCCCTTCACCACGAACATAACCACCACTGATCTGCTTCTCGCAATGAACAGCCTTAATAAACCTATCCCCAATCCCACATCCAGATTTCTCCAAATGCTCCATCAAGAATTTCACCATCGGAGCTGAGAGACGCAGAAATAGATTGAATGACCCATGAGAATAAGACAGGAAGTTCTAATTTTCAAATTATCAGCAAATCAACGAAAGTCGTAAAACCCTAAACCCCGAAAATTTGTTGGGGGTCCCAGATTTTGAGGAAACGAATGAACAGGAAAGAATTTAGTTGTAATTCATACTCCGAAGACTTCTTCGAATCATATCCTCGCATTCCTCCTTACTCCGGCCACCGTTGACGGCAGAATACGAGCGAGTTGATCCAGGTTCCGGCGTGGATTCTTCTGCCATGCTTTAGTCTCTATGTTTCAATTTGCTCGGCGGTCGCCGCCAGCAGCCTATCTCGAGTGGGTAATGGATTTCGGTTCAGAATCCGGGTAATGGATTTCGGTTCAGAATCCGGGTCGAACATCGATTCGAATTATCGGATTTCACTGATCCGAACCGGACTAAACTCAGCTTTAGATTTCGGGGTTTTGAATTTTCAAGAAGAGCAATCATATTTCAAATTAATTATTTTGCAAGTTGAGATGCACTTAATTATTTTTTTTTCAAGTCATTTCGCCTTTTTAATATTTATAAATTTAATTAATTATTTTATTTAAATTTAATATTGCTAAAAGAATTTGAAAAAAAAATGTACGATATAATATGATAAATAATTATAAAAAAAAAAGTGTGATATTATATAATTTTTAGAAAAATAAAGAAAATGGTTTTGGAAAAAAAAAAAGAAATGAAAGTAATTTGTACCATCATTCTACTTGAATATTCTATTGGAGAGTTTAAAGTACGTGGGTATTCCATTTGAGTTATAGTAAGTATGTGGGTTCAAGACGTTCTAGTGTGCTATCTTACAACTAAGATTTTGGAGGATAATAAGTCTTTCCCATCACTACTCTTTGTTTCGAGTGTTTCTATGTTTGTGACTCGTGATGTTATCTTTTAATTTGTCTGGTATGTTTTTTAAGTAGATTTTGTGTAACATTTTTGTTTTACTCTTATTGTATTAAATGAGAATGAAAGAAAGAAAAGACAAGCAAGTATGTGACTCGAGCCTCTATTTTTTTTTTTTAAGTATGAATAATTGTTGTTAAATTTGGTTTTTTTCTTTTTTTGCCAATAATAGTAAGAATATATTTTATATGCAATTAGACGTTGAGGCAATGATTATGAGTAGTCTATTATACATCCTTCTTCTAAATAGTAAATAATAATAATAATAATTTATTTTTTTTAAAGAAAAAAATAAATGATGTCAAATGACAGGATTTTAAATGCACAAAATGAATTTGAATTTTTAAGTGCATTTCGAACCAAAGTGATTTAAAATCATTTAAATTTAAAATTATTGTTCGGAGAGCTACATAAGATGAGAAAAAAAATGATATTTTACTGTGTTGCTCTTAATTATTGCAGAAAAATTATATTAATAATTATAAATGACTATTAATTGCATATAATTTCAAGAATATGTTATTTAATTGGAACAAATTTACTAATTGAATAAACAAAATAAAATTGTCATATTTTCTTAAGTTTAAAATCTCGCAGATTCGATGGTCTTTTAATGATAAAATCATGACATTTCAAACAAAGGTTAGTGTTCTGAATTTTTAAAATGTGTCGTTTTATCTTTTAATTTATATGAATAGAGATGCTTAAACTTCAAGTTTTAAAATGTGTGTTTAATTCAAAACATTATTATTGAAAGTATTTTTTTTTTATTACAAATTTAAATATAAAATTTCATATACTTTTTTAGCACAAATTTTCTAATATGGTTTTGGGACTAAATAAGTAATTTTCCGAAATTAGTTACTATTAATATTATTATTCTTTTTTAAGCATAACACTTGGCAAGCTGAGATGCAAGACATAACTATAATTTGTTCGTTTCTCTCCCGCCATTGTAGAGAAGTTGAGTTCCGGCCGCCGTAAGATTCGGTCGCCGTACACTCTCAACCTCAAATTGACTCCTCCACCGTCTTCCTCAACCCCTTTAAATACCCTTCATCTTCCTTCCTTCAAACTCATTCTCTGGTCTTGCAGTCTTTCTCTATATTCATTAGAGGATTTCTGCAACCTTCAGAATCCTAAATAAAATACTTTCTTCTGTTTTTTTCTTTTCTCTTTTCAATTCAATTTCCCCATCTCAAATCCCCAACAATGGCCCGTCAATTCCTTCTCCTCGCCCTTCTCTTCTCCGCCGCCGTCGTTGGCATTGTCTCTGCCGCCGAAGCCCCCGCCGCCTCCCCTGCTTCCTCCCCTAAGGCCGCTGACCTTGAACCCTCCGATGCCGTAAAAACTCCCGCAGCTGCTCCTTCCAAGTCTCCCGCCGCCACCCCCATCGCCGCCACTCCTTCCACCGCCGGTGCTCCCAAAGGAGCTGCTTCTTCCCCTACAGCCGAGGCTGGAGCCCCGGAAGCCGAAACCCCTGTTTCCGGTGGCCCTGCTTCTTCCCCTGCTGGCGATGAGTCTTCTACAGTGGCCCCTGCTGGAGCCCCTGAAGCCGATGTGTCATCTCCACCTTCCCCAACTGGACCGGCTGCCGGACCTGCGATCGATGAAGGCGCTGCTGATGCAGCAGACTCACCAGCTGATACACCCTCAGATTCTCCGGCCAATGGTGGTTCTTTGGTGAAAGTATCGGTGGCCGCCGTTGCTGGGATTTCGGGTGTTGTTGGATTGTTTGTGTTCTAAGAGATTGTTTTTTAAATTTAATGAGATTAATGAGATGGGTTTGAATTTGTATTTGAAGAGAGATTAATGGTTCTGTATTTTATTATTACATATATTTGATGATTCCCTAAGAATACAAAGAAGGATGATCATATGATCATTCTTCATTTTTTTAAAAAAATCTTCACAGCTTCATCCCTTTTTTAAAACAATTTAATTTTTTTTTATTAACAAATAAAAACAAAAATAATTACATGAAATTAATTAATGGTTTAACTTCATGTATATATAAAGTTGCATTCTTGTTGTCTTCATGGCATACTCTAATAGTTTATTATAACTTAGTATTATATGATATTTCTTACTAGTGTAGAGTTTTAAATATTAAAGTTTTTTTTTTTTTATAGAAAAATTTGAATATATATATTAAAGTAATAACATTTTATTTAATATTGATGTAATATCATTTTTATATTAAGTTTTGAGATATTTCTCATACGAACATCTAAAATTATATTTATTTAAATAAAATTTGTACTTTATTTATCCACATGAGGGGTAAGAAAATTGTTTTTTTTTTTTTTTGGTTAAAAGAGAAATGTTTGAAAAAAGAGGCAATTGAGAGTACCCTTTTTTGCATCAAACTTAGACGTAATTTGTGGGATTTTGATAGTCTGTTACCTCTATCATTCTGTTTTCAAACATTGGATCCCAAGTCTTTGTCTCAATTTTGTATTAAAACTTTTAATTCTATAATTTTAAATTGTAAAACGAGCATATATCAATAGACATAATATAATAACGTTAATAAATAGAAAATGTATTTGTTTCTTTTTCATATCTGTTAGAGTATTTAGAATTAAATTGTAATAATTTAATATTATGTTATTTAAATGTCACGTAGTTAGGTTAATTTCTCTTATTATGTAAAAGTCCAATCCAATGAACCACTTAGGTTTAGCTAGAGTGTGAAACCCTAATGGAAGATTTGTCACTCTCTCTACCTTTTATCTCTTTAAAATTCTCTCAACTTTGTAACAGTTTTCAATACCCTATTACTTTTCCTTTTAAGGACTTTACCTAATCCTGCAAACCAATCATTAGGGTATATATATAATACCATTAGTATTCTCTTAAATGTAATTTGTACTTAACTTTAAATTGTGACACTCAATTTTTCGGCGTACAAAACAATTGTTGGGAAAGAGTGGGTTGAAAGAAATGATATCTTTAAATGGACTACAACAAACGAAAAGAGTAAGCCACAGCCCCCGAACGTTGTAGATCTAAAACTTTTGAACTAAAAAGGAAAAGTGTCTATGATACGAAGCATCGCAGTGAATATGAATAGAAGAAAAAAGTGGAGCCTCAAGCCAATCTCAAAGCATCCTCTCTCCATCTCCCTGAAAACGCCGTCGTCGCTTTGCATTTTCCTCTGTCACCATCACTCCATCCATCGTCGCCGCGGCTCCCTCTGTCTTTGTCTTTGTCGTGCATTCTGTCTCCCTCATAGAAGTACCTTGTCATCTCCACTTCTTTTGCTTCATTTCATTGTTGTTTGTTCGTTTTTTTCTTTCTTTACACATTTCATTTGTACATATCTTCTCTTATGTGCACTTTCAAAACTTGATTTTTAGGTTCATTCCAATTGCAAGTACCTTTTTCCTGTAGTGTGTATATTCACTACAAAAACCTCTGGCTTTTAGCATGCAACAAAATGTTTTCATTATTGAATCTGTTTTTCTTTTGTTGCAAAAAACATTCAGTGACAAAATTTTCGTCGCATGCGAAAAGTAAATGTTGTGTGACGATATAATTTTTCGTCGCACAATGGTATCAACAATTTATGCTAATCATCGATTGTGACTTATCAAGCTTCGTCGCATGGTTAGAGATACAAAATCTTATTTCGTCACTAAAGTTGCGACGATATTGAAATAGTCACTAACAATTCGTCACTAAACAGTTAAATTTTTTGCAGTGATTTGATGATTTAGCCCCCACAATCTCTAAAACAGTAACTTGAATATAATTTGTGGCTGTATAATAAATATATATAGAGTTGGTCGTTGTAATGTCCATGAAAAGTTGAAAGCAAAAGTTAATACAATATAGGGTTGTATTACTTTAACTTTCAATTGACATTTTGTATATACATTCAGTACAATAAAATAATACTTACAAGTGTATCTGTATCATCAGCCTACTGATATACTTTATTGACCAAATATCTCAATTATATATTAATTCTAAAAGGAAATATTTGGATGTTCATATTTATTAATTCTTAGAGGGGTTAATTAAAATCCTCACACTACATACTTTAGGAGTCAAAAGCAGTTGCAATAATTGGTCCTTTGGTGTGAATCTAATATCAGAAATTCTCCAATTGATGGCTCTAAATCCCTCAAAAGTCACCATGGGAAAAAAAGATGGCCTAATTTAGTTTTATCATCCAAAGTGTTTTATAAACACATACAAGTCTCAAACTTTAATTTGAAAGACTCGATGAATTTTGATAAAATATTAGAAGAGCAATGTTATCGTATATCGAAAAGATTCACTGAAGCAAGAAGTCTATGACTTTAATTTTAAATTGTCGTATAAACATTTAAACAATGAAGAGAGAGGGTTATTATGAGACCGTAATCACAATATTAGCACTAAATAACAGTGTAAAACTATCGATTACATCACCACGACTCGAGAGGGAGACAAGAGAAAAAGGAAAAAGTCAAAGTAAATTGACTTGAGTGTGGTTTGAAGAATGAAGAGAGAGGGTTTAGAAAACCTGAAATTACGATAATATTAGAGACCCCACAAATGTAATTTATGGTACAATCACGCCTCTACTATCGGCTTTATATTTCTATATAAATCACTTATATCAATCCCCATTTAGCCTAAACCCTAAAACCACTAATATCTCAATCTCTCTTTTTCCTTTTGTTTAATTTTGAACTCTAATGGCGGCTTCTTCTTCTTCTTCTTCTTCTTCGTCTTCTTCTCTTTTCTTTTTGTTGCTTCTTTTATCTCTTTCTTTCTTCTTGTCTATGACTGCTCCAATACCTTCCAATTCCTCCCTGCCTTTTGTTCATCAACATCCTCATCGAGTCGTTCGAGAAGTTCAAAGGTATATACATTTTGATTACGTATTTTGGTTCTCTTATACTCTTGTTTTAGTTCTTGTACTTTTGAGGTATTTACTTTCTGTCATGCATGTACTCTTTTAGAAAAATCTTTTACGTAACAAAATTTTAGGGTTAAATTTCACTTACTTGTTTACGTAATAAATTTATATTGAAGATTAGTTTTTACTATGTGGAAATTTTAATTTGTGTTGTTATTTTGTATAATCCAATTAAAATAAACTTTTTTAAAAAGTATATGACAAGTAGACACTTTAAAGGTGTGAATGTCATGTGGCAAAAAGGAACATTCGATGAATGTACACGATTTTGACTATTTTTAAAAAACGAGCACCTAACATAAAACCAAAGCAAAATAGTATTCAAAATTTTGGAAAAATACTTTTTAGTTTATATGTTTTGATATACATTTCGGTCATTAAATTTCAAAATATTATATTTTTATTCTTTGAAGAGGTGTTGGAATATTGAATTAGTTATTATTATGAGTTGTCTTTAAATATAATAAACTATTTATAAATATAATAAAATATCATGGATAGACATGTTAGGATGTTTGTAGGTGTGTACCAATGTCTATTATAATATCATTTTGTTATATTTATAAATATTTTCTATCAGTTTTGCTATTTAAAATAATTTCTATATTATTATTTCTGACGTTATTATTGGCACGTAGGAGCATAAATGCATCGAGAAGAAACTTGGGGTATTTATCATGCGGAACAGGAAACCCAATAGACGATTGCTGGAGATGCGATTCCAATTGGGAAACAAACCGTAAACGCTTAGCCGATTGCGCCATCGGATTCGGCAAGAACGCAATCGGCGGCAAAAACGGCCGTTTCTACTTAGTCACCGACGCCGGGGACGACGACCCACTCAACCCCCGTCCGGGCACTCTCCGCCACGCCGTCATCCAAAACGAACCCTTATGGATCATCTTCAAACGCGACATGGTAATCCAACTCGCTCAAGAACTAGTCATGAACTCGTTCAAAACAATCGACGGACGTGGCGCCAGCGTCCACGTGGCAGGTGGTCCATGTATAAAAATCCACTACGCCACAAATATAATTATCCACGGTATCCATATTCACGATTGCAAGAGAGGTGGGAGTGCTAATATACGGGACTCCCCACAGCATGCTGGGTGGTGGACTCCATCGGACGGTGATGGTGTGTCGATTCTAGGTGGAAAACAAATCTGGATCGATCATTGCTCTTTGTCTAATTGTAACGATGGATTGATTGATGCTATTCATGGATCAACGGCTATAACGATATCCAATAACTATATGACACATCATGATAAGGTTATGTTATTGGGACATAGTGATTCTTTTACCCAAGATAAAAATATGCAAGTTACCATTGCTTTTAACCATTTTGGTGAAGGACTTGTCCAACGAATGCCAAGGTAAATTTAATTTTAACTACAGAATTTCATATCCCTTTTCATCTTCACTACAATATTACTTTCGTTCTCCATTAAAATTTAAACCTATGCTATGTAGATGTAGACATGGATATTTCCATGTAGTGAACAACGATTACACTCATTGGGAAATGTATGCCATCGGAGGGAGTGCTTCGCCCACCATATACAGCCAAGGCAACAGATTCGTGGCGCCCTATAATCGGTTTCGGAAGGAGGTAACAAAGCACGAGGACGCACCCGAGAGCGAGTGGCGCCATTGGAACTGGCGTTCTGAGGGTGACATGTTGTTGAATGGCGCCTATTTTCGCCAGTCAGGCGCAGGTGCTGCCTCTAGCTATGCACGAGCTTATAGCCTCAGCGCTAGACCCTCGTCTCTTGTTGGGTCTATCACCGTCACCGCGGGTGCTCTCAATTGTCGCAGGGGCTCCCGTTGCTAGCTCTAGCAACTCTAGATTAATAATTATTTAGTATATCTTATATATATATTACGATGTTGTTAGTTTATTTTGGTTCCAACATTTCGGGTTTTTGCAAAGTGAAAGTGTGAGATTTTGGTTGAACTCGGGATGTCTGCGAATGTGAAAGCTAATGGAAGAAAATGAGGAATATAATTATATGTTGGTCTTCTGTGTTTTGTTTTTGACCATTTATTATAATAATAATTTGAACTCAAATAACGATTAATAATAATTTGAATTAACTAAAATAACAAATCTCATAATTAATAATAAAATATGACATATTTGAATAAGTATATCAATAAATTTCAACTATAAAACTAGATTCTCAAAGAAAACATGGAAATCTCACCTAAACAACGTAATGGAAGGGGGAAAAAGTGTATTGTGTTAAGTCTGTTTTGACGATTGAATCCTACACGTACACACACTCTGCCACGTCAGCTCCATTTACGCCACCCACGTCAGCCTCAATTTTAGCACTAAATTCATTTTCTTTTACCTAGAAAATCCTATTATTAATCAGTCTGCATGATTTTTTCTTTTTCTTTCTATGGGCTTGCAGTTTTTGGATGTGCATATTTAAGGAAATGTTGTTTTCTCGACAGGGTTGCTACTTTGATTGCTTTATTGAGTGTATTATTTTGCATGGTGGTCGAACAACGAAATCTTGTGTCAATCTAGAGATTGTAAAACTAGAAGTACCATGGATCTCGAGGTATTTCTTTAGGTCAACTTGAAGCTTGATTCACGTTACTTGAGAAGGAATTATCAAACTTAAGAGAAGCTTAATTGAGTTTATCAAGTTGAGTGATCTTCATTTGAAGAAGAAAAAATAGAAGTCAGACAGAGAGCCTCACACTTGGGAGAGCCTAACTGATTGTTTACTTATATATTCACACCTAAGTTTCGTAGAGAGAGAGTCTCACACTTTGAAAGGGCTTAAGTGATCACACTACAAAAAATAATGGTCACGATTGCTAACGAAAAGGTACTCGTGGTCTAAAAACCTGAGACTTTTTATAGCCTTTTTCCTCTATAATAGAGGATATAACATGTAGACATGGCTATGAAAACATTCAATAGAATAAGTCCTTAAAGCTATCGTTGACATATAATAGCTTGCTCTTAATGCTATCTTTACTATATAATAGCCTTTTGAAAATGCTACAATAAATATTTATGTTAACAGTAATACGTAATTTTTTAAAAGAAATAAATAAAAATTTATAC
>JBBPDJ010000026.1:2988910-2999811 GCA_037974625.1 Cucumis cinereus
ATATAGCTTTAATCTGATGTTATAAGAAACGACATTAAATTATGCCCATTTACATTACAAGTACTTGTTTTCAGTGAAAAATAGGCATGAAATAATACATAATGTATGCATTAAATACAATGACTTTCATTATTGAAATTTAACAATCAATTTCAATTAGAAACTAATCCATTAATACAAGGATCTAAAACTTTTGATTGTGTATTTATTGGTTATGCTCAGAATAGTGTTGAATAGAGATTTATGTGTTTGAGCATGTGTGAATATAGGGATGCATAATTCTTTGAGCATGTTTTTTCGTTGAAAAAGAAAATTAAATCTATATTTGTTTCTATGCATTCTTTGTCTAAAAGCATATATGAAACTGAAATTAATAAAGGTTCTAGCAATATGCATGAAACTGGAAATAACATAGCTTCTAGTAGTATTCCTGAAACTGAAATCGTTAACACTTCTAATGTAATGCATGAAATAGAACTTAAAAGGAGTAAAAGACAAAGAATTGAGAAAAGTTTGGTCTTGATTTTTTTACTACTTTTTAGTTGAGAGGTTAGATAATATCGACTGTCAATTTGCATGTATGTATCTGATAGATGAAGATCCTAAAATTTACCAAGAAGCCTTAAACTCTGTAGATTCTAGCCTATGGAAGGAAGCTATTAAGAGTGAACTGGATTCTCTAACAATGAATCAAACGTGGGAATTGGTAGATCTTCCTAAAGTGAGTAAACCTATAAAGTGTAAGTGAATTTTCAAAAAGAAAACAAGGTCATATGGATTAATTGAAAGATACGAGGCTAGACTAGTAGTAGTAGGGTATAGATAAAAACAATGTATTTACTACTTTGACACGTATTCCCCTATAACAAAGGTAGCTACAATTAGAGCCTTGATCGCACTACCTGCAATCCATGGTCTGCTTATTCACCAAGTGGATGTAAAAACAACATTTCTCAATGGTGATCTAGAAGAAGAAATTTATATGATACAACCCAATGGCTTTAAAGTTACTTGTCATAAAAATAAAGTATGTAAACTTAAAAAATATCTCTATGAGTCTTAAACAAGCTCCCAAACAACGATATAAAATATTTAATGGTACTTTGATAAACAATGGGTTTAAGGTAAACTCTTCTCATATGTGTGTTTATTCAAAGTTGTTTGGACTTGTGTGATAATATGTTTGTATATTGATGATATGTTGATCTTTGGAACAAACATAGAAACAATAAATAAGACCAAGTTGTTTTTGTCATCGTGTTTTGAAATGAAAGACTTAGAAGAAGTTGGGGTAATACTTGGTGTTAAAATAAAGAAAATTTGAAATGGTTTTTCTCTGTGTCAATCACACTATGTTAAAAAATTATTAAAGAGATTTGATTGTTTTGATTATCCTCCTGCAAGAACCTTCGATGATGCTAGTGTAAATCTTAAGAAAAATAAAGGAGATAGTGTGTTTCAATCTAAATGTACAAATATCATAGGTAGTGTTATGTATTTAATGAACTATACTATACCTGATATTGCATATGTTGTAAGTAGATTGAGTATATACACACATAATCCTGATAAGAATCATTGGGGTGCTCTTCGTCATCTGTTGAGATATCTTAAAGGCACACTAGACTACTGTTTGCATTTCAACAAATTTCTTGTTGTATTAGAAGGTTGTTGTGATGCTATTGAGTTACTGATAATTACGAGATCAATTCTACTAGTGATTATATATTTTTACTCGGAGGTGGAGCAATATCGTGGAAGTTTGCAAAATAGACTTGCATAGCTAGATCTATTATGGAATCTGAATTTATTGCTTTAGAATTGACAGAACAAAAGGCTAAGTGATTAAAAATCCTACTGGAAGATGTACCATTGTGGGGGCATTTGTACCAGTCTCTGTACACTGTGATTCACAGGCTGCCATAGGTATTGCCAAGAATAGTTTTTATAATGGCAAAAGAAGACACATACGTCTTAAACATGGAGCTGTGAAACAATGGAGAAGTTATTTCCTTAGAATATGTTAGATCTAAGAAGAATTTGATTGATTCTTTAACTAAAGGACTAACTAGAAAAATAGTTATAGACTCCTCAGTGGACGTAGGGCTTAAGCCCTTATGATCCATAGCCCTTTGTTTGGGTGGTCTATTGCGATAGACTTGATGGTTCATAACTTTTTTTTGGGTGGACTATTGCGATAGACTTGATGATCCATAGCCCATTGTATGGGTGGTCCTTAGATGAACTTGATGGGTGATACTAAAAACCTTTTTTTTTTTTTTTAATGATCCATAACCTTTCATTTGGGTGGTACTGATATGTACTTGATGGATAACAATGAAGTCTTCAGAGCTCAATTTGAGTGGTTTTTTTAACAAACTTGATGAAGCAAATAACGTGATGGTGAAGGTGTGGTCGTCTTCTATGAAAGAGTTTAAAGGTCTCTTTTTAGAGCTTTCACGGTGACACGAGGCTTATGTGCATGGCTATAATAAGCACACACTATAGCAGAATCAAGAGAAGAACAAGAAGTAAAGCGTGTTGTGGGAGTCTCAACCAGTGTTATTGAAAGTAAGAGGTAACTCACTCTCTCTAACAAGATTGTTGTCTTGCTTCACTATGCATCAATTCAAATCTTAGATATTAAAACTTATATTTTCTTTTATTAACTTGTTAACTTTACCGTAACAACCATTTGAGGGAGATTATTGGAAATGACTTGTGGGCAAAGGATAATACTTTTGTCCCATATTGGAGATTTTAGCAATGCCTAGAGGGTATAAATACCAAGGCATGCTCTCTGAGACTGAAGTATGTTGGTGGTCCATTTGGTCATACGTGCAGGTTGAGTTCAAGTTTGAGGGGGTAAGGGTAATTGTGCTCGAGTGTAAAAGAATTTACTTTTTAATACCTTTCGTTTATTTTTTGTACTTTTTATTAAAAATTAAAAATTAAACATTTGACACTAAATAATTTTACCGTTTTTATACCCATTGGAAACACCGAAAATTGTATGTCTGAATTTGGGAGTTGTGTTAACATAGAGGAGCAACCAACATTGTGATTAGCACTACTGTCGCTTCACAATTCATTCTAACATGTATATGTTGTCTATATGGAAATAGAAAGTTCAAGTTTAAGATTGAATATTGTTGCAAAAGTACATTATTGAAATTTTGTTAGAAGTATCCTACAAAAGTGACATTATATGTACCAAAAAATATTTGGACATACATAATCTATATATTCATTCTTGTTATAGTCATGAAATATTTCTACTGTATCTTTTATAATGAATGAGTGAAGAGGTGGCCATAAATTTCAAGAGAGACCCAAAAGCCCCAATCTATGGAAATGAAAGCAACCATCTTGTGAATACTATTATTACTCCAAAAGAGCCAGAAATATTGATTGTCTTCAGAAAATAATAATAATAATAATAATAAACTAAAATTTGTCCCCACCATGGAAATTACAAAAACACCCCCACATTCTATCCACAGGGAAATCTAGATAACAACACAAAATCCACACTCTCAACCAGTCATGTCAATCCACGTGTCAATAAACAACACGTCACATCATCTTTTAATATCAGATAGCTGACTCAATGGGTTTCTCTTTCACTTTTTGCCCCAAGTGGGTCCCTCCATCGTTGCCCCCTTGGCTTCACTTTTTCTCATTTTTATTTCTTTTTTCACAAATATTAATTAACTTTCTAAATTTTTATAAATATATCAATTATCTATAAAAATTATTGATGCACTCATTCTCAAATATGTGTACATTTCTTCAAGTATGAGTTTTAAGAAATAGACTATTAAAATAAATGTATGAAATATTCATAATTTGACTAAAAAAATCATTCATTTATAAAAGTTTAGAGGCTCATTTGTTAATTCATTCATTTTTTGTTTTCGATTTTAAAAAATATGTGTGTTTGATAATTAATTCACTCTTTTTGTTTTTAAAACAAAAAAAATTGTTTTTTAAAATTATGAGTGAAAACTGAAAAAAAAAAAAACTTTTATTTTTAAATTAGTTAGCACACATATATATGATTTTTGTTTTTAATAGTAAAAATTTAAAAAACTAAAAAACTAAAATTAAAACAAAAAATTGAAATAATTATTGCATAGCACCTTAAATAATTTAGAGCAATGATTAAGTGCATCGTAGACTGCAACTATCTACGTGCTCCTTATCTATCCACCCCACAAATATAAGATTAAAAGTTACTTTCTTAAAAAAAATTATAAATATAAATTTTACAAAAAAAAGTTCAAAACTAATATTTATCAATACAATTATTAGTTGAAAATTTAAATCAATAGAAATTAAAAGTTTAAGGGTATAAATTAAAATATTTTTTAGTTATTTTTTCTCCCATTTTCAAAGAGTGAAATTTGTCAATGTGTTTGAAGAAGGAAAAGAAATGTGCAAGAACGATTCCTTAATCAAACACCCAATTCGTAAATCCCGAACCAAAACAAGACGACCCAAATTCCTCAGTCTCCGATTACAGTTAACTTCCCCCAAATTACCACCGATGATCCACAACCCACCACCGCCACCGCCACCACCGCCGCCGCAGAAACAGCTCACTTTGTTTCCCCTGCATCCAGAGAATCTACAAGTAGAAGACAGAGAAGACAACGTCGCCTTCATCTTCGAAAACGACGATGTCGTAAGTAGCAGCTGCTGCAGCTTACAAAGTTTTCTCCCAAGTTACCAACACGAGATATCGTCGGAGGAAGAGTCTCGGAATTTGGCGGAGGAGGCAGAGCTTGTACGGACGGCGATGAGGAACAGAGAAAGGGAAACAGGAGTGGAGGAGAAATGGGTTTGTTATTCGGAAGTGGTTGAGAAGAAAGAGGAGGAAGTGACGAGTACGGCGGCGGATGAGTGGGTTAAGAAGATTAAGATGATGAAGAAGAAGAAGAAAAAGAAGATTAAGATGGAGATGATTGGGAAACAGTTATGGTTGAAGCTTGATTATGAAGGGATATTGAATGCTTGGCCTGATAAAGCTCCTCTGTTCATCAATGGAGAATCACCTCAGATTGTTCCTGATCTTCATGATGATCCATATCTCTGCTCTGATTCTCTTCTTAGTGTAAGATCTCTTCTCTTTTTTTCTTTTTTTTTTTTTCCCATTTATTAGCTTAATGTTTGATAATATATGTAGAACAGTAGAAGATTAGAGTCTGTAGATTTAGATTTAGTCAAATGATTGGTTTAGAACCAGCTATTTCGTATCTATTAATCCTTCGAAATTAGTTTAACTTTTGGTTTTAAATTTTTAAAACCTAATTTTCATTCCACGATCGATCGAAAGTGTTTTTAATAATTTCAAATTCCATTTTTAGTAACTATAATCTATTTGTCTCTATCTATATATACACATTTTTAGAAGAATGATTGAATTGAGATGCTTGACACTGATTTTGAAATGATTAAAATTATTTTGATATATGGTTTTTTTTTTTTATTATTGAAAACCAATTTTGATGATAATGTGTTTCAAATTGATTTTGAATATAAAAAATTTGATTTTAAAATTTTCAAAAACACTATTAATATATTAGTATTTCTCGTTGATTAAAAACATTTTTGTATCATTTCACATTGTCGTTAGATACTAGAATTATATTCAAAATTATCACAAACAAGTTCACAATTAGGTTAATGTTAGTTTTACGAAACATGATTGAACTTAGGTGTCTTACCTGAAAACACTTCTATTCTATATAAGCAATTTTAGGGGAGTGGTTTATAAGAATAAGTTCTCGAAAAAGCTCAAGTGTAAAATGTCTTTTAAAACTTTGAAAAGTATTTAAACTGCATTTTCTTATGATTTCATTTCGGTCATTTCAAATTCTATCATATTATACTAATTGTCACGAGATTTGTAAATCAAATTAATGTAACACCAAAAAGCACATGAGAGGAAGAAAAAAGTTAGGAATATTATATACTATAACCTAGAAGCTTTTTTGTATTTTAATCATAGTGAGGGGTAAGTGAGGTGCAGTCCAATTCTATAAATATCAAAACTTGTGGGGACAAAAAGGATATACTACAAATAAAAAGAAGGGTAGATTTGAAAACTAATTTTTCAGCTTTCCAAAAGTAGAAAATAATTTTTCATTCATAACTTATCTTTCTTAATTTTGTTGATTTTAAAGCTTATTTGTTTGATGGCTACCTTAACTAATAGTATATCGATTTTTTAATCTACATCTAACTATTATTAAAAGATGTTGATATGGTGACAATTTTAGTGTATAGTTTTTTCCTCTTTATACATTTTCCTCTCGAGTCTCGACTACTCATACACACTCTCTCTTGCATTCTTATCTTTCATTTTTTTTTTTTTTTAAATTTTTTGTTTTTCTATTCATCAATATACATAGCGAGAAATTTGAGTTTTTGAACTTTATCCCATGAACGTATTTATCTTCATTTATATCCTCTCTTGCTAATTTTCTTCTTTTACACATATTTTCTTTTATCTATTCTTTTTCATTTTTTCATTTTTTCACTTTTTAATTCAACAATCTTTTTCCTTTTACTAGAAAGTACTAGTTTTCATTATTCAATGAATATTGCGGAAACTCTCACCCCTCTCGAGTATCACTATAAAATATCGTTATCTTTGATTTTAGTCTCTTTACTTTCGATTGTCCTAATGAATGGTAGATTATATTTGTGTTTGTATACAGAGAAATATGATGGATGGAATAGGAAGGGAAGGGCATAATAGTAATAACAATAACAACAATAATAATAATGTATGGAAAGTGCCAGAAATTGGAATATTGAAGAAAGAAGAATTGATATTGGAAGGAAAAGAAGGATGGAAAATGGGACAAAGAGAGGCTAGTGTTTTGAGATATAAAGAAAAAAGGCAAAGCCGTCTTTTCTCCAAACGTATTCGTTACGAAGTCAGAAAACTCAATGCTGAAAAGCGTCCTAGAATGAAGGTAATCCACAACCCTTTCATTACTCTTCTTTATTTTACTCTTTGTACCTTCCATTTTTGTTCGTTTTCGTTTCGTTATTTCGAGTTTCATCGAATGCTAAATAACGATCCCTTAATATATTATATGTTTTTATATATTTGGGTCTTGTGAGAATGCTTTCTGAGAAGAATTTAGACTGATTTTGTGGGAATTGATTTTTCTAGTTTTGTTATTTCTTGGGATTTTTAAACATTATTATTTTTTTTATTATTATTACATGTTGAATATTTCTTTACCTATCACCGGTAGAAGTCTACCACTCATACATTTTTTTCATATTTGCAATTCTTTGCAAAGTTGTTGTTCACTTAGATGGTGTTTGATGAGCTATATTGGAATGAGTTTGTATTGTAATATAATCTACAACTCATTTTTGGATTGAATGTTTTGAATTTAATTTGTAATACAAAATTTATTTTGTTTCGACATTTTTCAATCTATCATTATTTCTCATTGTTTTCACGCTTTACGATCTCATTTTCATTTCATCTTTAGTTACTTACTCTTTTCAACACGCTCTTGATTTTCAGTAATTCAATTACATTTTAGCTTTTCAAAAACCTCTTAATTCATAGCTCTAAAAGCACTATTTATTGTAAGTACAATTATTTGTTTGAATTGACTTTTCCTTTCACAGGGTCGCTTTGTGAAAAGAAGTTGAGAAGGTGAAAAAAAAAAAACACTCCATTTTGGACATAAGGGCATTCTAGGAAATGCAGCAATGTAGTGTTCTCTTTTCTTCTTTTAAATAATTTCATTGTTTTTTCTTTTTTTTTTTTAGATAATGTTGTACTTATAAAATATGATTAATGTTAAATAAAAAAAACATTGGTTTAGGGAAAAAAAAAAAGAAAAAAGAAAAGAACTTCATGATTGGCCATTGACAAGTAATGAAATGAGTGGTGTCTCAATAATCACATGATTGGTTTCCATTTCCATTAACATTGAAAATGAGACATCAACTAATATATTAATGATGTCATAAAAATATTAATTATAAAATGTTATTTTGTTTACACAATTTTATTTAAAAAGTATTTTCACACATTTTTCTTTTTGAAGGAAGGTTGTTTGTGGGATTGAACTTGAGTTGAGTATATGTAGAAAGGTTGTTTGTAGGGTATAGACCTTAAGCTTGGATGGCCATAAGGCCCAACCAATTGAATTTGGGCTTGATTCACTTTTGTGTCAAGTTACTCAATGAGTTTACTTTTTTGGTCATTACCCCCTAATTAGACCAACTTAGTTTATTCGATCAAACAATCGTCTCACGATTGATGGAATTATTAGGGTTTGTCTTCTTTTGATTTAACATATCAATCGTAGAATGTACCTACTTCATATTTCATATGAGTAGACTGATATACCAAGTTTTTTTAAAAAAAAGTATGCCAACAATCTTAGAGGTGGTGAGTCAAACAACATAGTATAAATATATAATATATGAGAACCGATACTAAGTATTACATTTGTGTATCAGTAGTTTATCAGCACTCATGAAAAATTCATTTATAATCTAATAGCAATATATCATTACTATATTAGTACATTAAAAAAAAAAAAAAAAACCCCATTTCAAGTATATAACTAATGTATTAGGTAATATTGATTATTTGTAAATTCATTTTAAATTAAATTTCATTATAAAACTAGTGTATTAATAGTATATCAATAAAATTTCAAAATTCATTTAAGTATAACACCAAATATGAAGTATTAATATAATTACTTCTACACTAAAAAAAGGTAAAATTAGTATGATAAAAACTTTTGCTATATTTGTGTATTTCAATAAATTATTGTTGAATTTGTAATTAATTATATTTACAGATGAATATTTCCACAATGAATCACAACCCCCCCCCCAAAAAAAAAAGAAGAAAAAACTAGGAGGCAAATAATAATAATAAAAAAAAGTATCTTAATAAATCACATAAAAATTGTATGTGAATGAATTGCATCTACCATATGAGTTAAGAAAGTGAAGTAGAATGACAATGCGTCAAAATGGTGACAATCAAAATCTTGAAGATAATTATTTTTTGAGTTTTTCGAATTAAAAATTAAAACCATAAATTATTAAAAGTGATTATTTTATTTAACAGTCTAGTCATTTAAATATAGAATTCATCTCATCATTCCATTAGATAGTTAATAAAATCTTAACGACAATAACTAAAATATGCATATTTTAAAAGTCTATAAACTAACATAAATCTTTTTAAAAGGTTCAAAAATCAAAATAGAATGAGAAACAAAATTTATGAACGAAAATAAAATTTAAACCTTATATATTATTATTATTATAATAATTATTATTATTATTATTATTGTTTCACTATTTTTGGTTAAAGAAGCACTTTTGGAAGTATTGATGAAACTTTGATGGATGTGAATTTAACTTTTATGAGAAGCAATTTAGAAATAGGGAAAAAAGAAATTAAAATAATAATAATAATAATAAAAAATAAAATGTGAGCTTTATTTTATAGTATATATTAACTGACAACTTTAAGACAGGCGTGCACGCGTGGGTCACTCCAAATTAATCTCTTTTCCTTTTTACTTGTTGCTTTTCATATTTTTATAACATTTAATACTTCCAATCTCCTTTTCATTTATATTATATATATTTATTTTGTATTATGCTTGAATTTAATTTAGTAATAATCTTTTCTTTAATTGCAGTTTTAGACAGGTTGAAAAGACCATTTTGCCCTCCCTAGCATTGCGTCGCGGCAGCCATGGTGTTATGCTTGACGCTGTAAGACATAATAATGCTTTAAATTCGTAAAAAGCACAAAACGCTGCGACGCTGTCTTAGAGTGTCATAAAGCTTTGAAGTTTGATGCACGAAGAGTTCCTGTCAGTGCCACACGTGCTGATATTATTAATACTTCCCTAGCTGCATAGGTTAATGGATCTTTGATTTCATTGGATTCGAACACCATTTCTCTTTGCTTTTATTGTCTTTTTGGTCATTAGATGTATTCAAAGTCTACTCTATTGATCAACATGTCGAGATTGAGCTATTGTAACATTTTCTAGCTTTTGTCTAAGGAGTTTTTCCTATTTCATATATTTTTTAGTTTTGGAACCATATTTTATAATGTGATTGTTGATTCAATTACATTTTTAAGGTAATACCATCATATTATCATACGCTTCAGGACAATATGATTATTGGTTTTTTATTGATGTTTGATTCGTGACACTTGATTGTATGTTGATCCCTAGGAAGCGATAACTTTGGTCTACTTGCAAATCTAAAACCATGAGCATTATTATATAACCAACTTAGGATTGAGTTGAACGGATATTTAGAAAATATTTAACCTATAACAATGTCGTATATCTTAATGCAATTAGGACAAGTTTGAATTTGTTTGCTTTTCATCAATTCGAATTGAAGTTGATGAGGGTGAATTAATTAGTTTTTCTAGTTAGTTCAGTTAGGTATATGCAATTACTTGATACAAGTAATGAGAATTCGATTATCAAATACGTTAAACAGGAGGAGTTTGTTATAATCTAAATTAGGCTTTCTCATATAAACTAATTCTCAAATTTTTGGCTCTCTTGTGTTCGACCAGTGCTACAACTCTATGTTATTTTTAGTGGAAACGGTTAAATCGTTTGGTTTGCAATTGAGTGACGAATTTTGTGCAACCAATTATCTAGAAGTACTTAGCTTGTTCTTGTGAGGTACATGCTACCATAGGAATAGTAATTGGAATTCATAACTTATTTGATTTGTCACTATAGGTAATCGTCACTTGGTGTGTGTTTTATATTGTACTTGTAGTGGGGGGGGGGGAGGGGGGGGGGGGGGGGGGGGGGGGGGGGGGGGGGGAGGAGGGAGGAGGGGGGGGGGAA
>JBBPDJ010000026.1:3010548-3040821 GCA_037974625.1 Cucumis cinereus
TATATATTCAAAAAATAAAAAAAATAACAGTTTTTGCATTTCCATAACGTTGTGTTGGTGTAATTAGAAATTTTTAACATATTTAATTAATTTTTATGATGTATGTTTTTTATTTGATTTTGAAAATACTAGTATAAAAGGTATATAAAAAAACAGAAAAAAATTGAAAAATAAAAAACCAAATAGTATCCCACGGAATGTGATAATTTTCACATCGACTAAATAACGGAAAAACTCAATTGCAAAAAAAGTGTGCACACTATCTCTAATGGGTGCGAGACTTATTACGGTTATCTCGAAGATGGAAAAATTCAAATACGCTCAAATATATTATACCGATCTATAAATATGTATATATATAGAAATAACTTCATTAGCTTGCAACCTCGAGGGGAGAAACAGAGAGAAAAGTCACGATTAATAACATCCAAAATCCAACAGGAGAAGCATGATTCTCAATACCTCTCAAAAGCTTTCAAATTGGAAGAACCGAAAAAACATAAATGGAATTAAAAGAAAAAACTACAACTACAAAATGAATTCGATCGTTGCAAATATAAGAACGATAAGAGAAAGAGACATTTCTAAATCGCCATGCTAAAACAAAAAAACACCTTAGTAAAGTCTGTCAAGTAGTTGTTAATCAAATTGACAAAACCTCCAAACAATTTGATTCAACCACTAAAGTAATTGGAGAAGGAGACTGAAAATATGGATAAATGTGTCAAACCCTCAGTGACCGCTTGAGCTTAAAGTAAATTAACTGGCCAATCCTAAGCAATCTTCCAATATCCTACAAAGCATTGACATTGATCATCTTCCAAAAATCTCATGAACCTTGACTCATCCGACTCCACCTGGGCAGTGCCTACATGGAAACAAGAGTCTCGTCAGACCCCTCGTAGAGATACATGTATAAAAGTGTATTTGGATTGACTTTTTAAATGTCTATAAACTCTATTTTGTACTTCTAAACACTATTTTAAACACTTAGAAAATCAATTCAAACATGTACTAACTTACTTTGGAGTTTAACACTTTATTGTTGCTGATATGGATGTTCACAACTCCATATGTACCATAGAATAGCGATGGAAAAGCTATAAATGACCACTTGTTATTGAATCACATTTGCCCTCAAAATGAATCTTCTAAGTTAGAGATAAGGTGATTCTTCTCTAGAAAAATTATACCAAAAAAGAAATTAATTTAAAGGATATATCATGAAGTAGTCTACTCAATATTCACTTAGTCCCAAAGGGTTAGGAGAGTAAGAGTTTTTTTTTCTCCTAAAAAACTGTGGTACGATAGTACGAGTTAAAGTTGTAAAGTTGTAAACTTCACTTTAGGTCGAGAATTTGGTGTTCCACAACTAAAAGTTATTGTCTTTTTAACTCTTTACACAATCACTTAGTTCATAACTTCTTAGACTTCACAATTTTCTTTTTGCTCAAACACTTACGAGTTTAAAAACTCTTTCACCAATGAACATCCAACTTAAAAGATCTTAAATGTGATAGCACGTTACTTTGTTAAATATAATTGCAAACATTCACCATAAAAAAAAAATAGACCTTTTACAGTTTAATTCATATTAATCTCTCTTTGGTATGTTCAATAAGAAAAAGGAAGAAGAAGCATTCAATGGCTTCCAATATTGTTGTAGTACTTGTTGCCTTAGATGTTTCAACTATTCAAGAAGATGGGTATGCTTCTTCTTGTTTATCCTTTTGTTTATTTGAATTCAAATCCTTACTTGTTCAATTAAAACAAACAGCTAATTGGGTGAGCAACAAGCATTGAATTGATTCATCAAATCTACTGTAGCTTCGTGCTTATACTAAATCGTGATCTTGAATAGTTTCTTTCATGGGGTTTGTCCAATTCGATCCTTCCCATCGTTCTGGGTATTTCTGAACCACTGTTCTTAAAACCCATGTCTAATCGCCATCGCTAATGAATGAATCTACTTTTTCTTCTGATGGGGTTTCACGTGATTTGGTTTCTTAACCAAACCATGCAACTTCTTCTGTTCATTTGTGTGCTGGAGAATTTCTTGTTTAAATGCTTGCAATGGCCGAAGGTTTTTAGTTTGAGTTTGTGGGAAGGTTTTTGGGTAATTCTTCAATGGAGGGCAGAGATTTGGAGACACCTGAAGGGATTATTAAGGATTTGGCGAAAAGGGTCGACATGGAAGCTCCAAATCAAGCTTTTCCTTCTATGTGGAGCTTCATTCGTAATCTGCCTTCCTTCACTCTACTTTTTCTTCTCGGCATTACCAAAGGTGAAGCTTTGCCTTTCTTTTCAACTCTTCAAGATTTAATATGTGTTTTGATTTTGAGTCGGTTCGGTTTTATTGATTTTGGGTCAAACAAGAACCAAACCAATCCAATCAATTTTACAAAGAAACAATCCAAACCAAATGTTCAATAAAGAAAAAAAAAAAAAAACCAATTGATTGGTTTTTTTTGGATCTGTTTATGTTTGGTTCTCAGTTTTTGGCATTCTTTTCCAAACTTTTAATTTTGTTCACTTTGTTTTGAATGGGTCATTTTTCCTAATTTTAAGTTAAATTTGGGGTCTTTTTTTTTTTTTTTAGATTGGAATCTGACATAGTTTTTTTTGCCACTTTTCTAAATAAAAAAGCATATACACTCCATAACAAATGGATCGTTTTTCTAAACAAATATACATAGACCACAATAATTAAAATACTAAAAGATACCTAATAAAGAGTTAATTTTCAAGGGTAGATATATATATACCATTGGTTCGATTCGGTTTTTGATTGGTTTAACATGATCCGAACCAATACTTTTTTGGCTTTCTTCACATAGAAACCAATACGTCCAATTTCATACTAAAAGGAAAACCACCATTGGGTCGGTTTGGTTTTTCGGTTTTTTGTTGTACGCCTTATTGTAACAGTAATAGTGTCGGTAGATTACATTATTTGATTACAGATTTGAAAGTGAACCCTTGTTCATTAGAATTACAAAACAGGAGTAAACAACAATAAACTTAATCAAACATGGTCTACTTTTCCTATTACCATTGATTTAGTAGGTTTCTCCTAGAATAAACATGTTCAAAGAGTTTAATCTTGTCACTCTCATTGGCAATGCCTCAATAATTTCAGGAATGATTTTCAGTCCATTGACAAGCCTAATCATGACAATGGCAAATTCTACTTTGATAGTCATTCTTTGGCCAATCCAAACTTTTTGGACATATTACTGCATTTTAAGGTGTTGTCTATAAACCTTTGCTTTGCATTTGGCAAATGGATGGTGTGAAATAGTCATCTTTCTTATATTACAACCCCTAATTTGCAGATCAGAACAACTTGGTTGGGGTCTCAAACTCGTTTTATGTCTTTGTGTACTGCCTGTTCTACTGCTTTTATGGCCTGAATTTGCCGCTCTTGGAAGCACTGTAGGCGGAGCCATTTATGGCTTTCTTTCTCCAATAATGGCCACATTTGATGCTGCTAGAGAAGACAAGCCAGATAAAGTATTCCACTGTATGTATGTACGTATTTCGTATTCAAACTCGGTTATATTTACGTTATTCCTTCATGTTTTCTCTGTTACCGAAGGCTATAATTTGATTTCTTATGTATGATGAATTTCAGGATGGAACTTGGGATACCATAAAAGGATCCTTCTTGGTTATTGGGGATTTTCGTGATGTTTGTTTACATTCTTACTTCTCTACTATGGAGGAATTGCTACAAAAAGGAAACTTGGATGGAGGATATTATGATATCAGGTTTGTTAGTCATTTTGTAACTGATAAGCTTCTTGATTCATCAGTAACAAGCAATAAAGACTCGATTTGAATATCCAATCAACCATTTTGGTTGCAAAACACTTGGCATAAAACTAGTATATACTTTTGATTATCTCAGCTAGTTCCAAAGGATTAACGACAACAAGAGTGCTTCTACAGTGTTAAAGGCTTTCTAAATGACAGTTATTTGCTTCTTGGATTAAATGTCACATTCTTCTAAAAAATGACAAGCATCCACCATTTAACTTTTTTGTTAGTTTCTTGCAGATTACTTGACTTCCTTGGTGGTTCTATAATTGGAATCCTTGGTTCTGTGGTTGATACACCAGTTATCTTACTCATTGCTCTGTATAAATGTCCTTTTATGCTGTTCAAGGGTTGGTCTCGTTTATTCCACGATCTTATCGGTCGAAAAGGACCGTTCTCCGAAACAATATGTGTTCCATTTGCTGGGCTTGCTATTTTACTCTGGCCATTAGCAGTTGTGGGTGCACTGGTTGGCTCTATTATCTCCAGCATTTTCCTTGGTGCTTATGCAGGAGTCATCGTTTATCAGGTTTGCTACATTTTCTCTTAATTTTAAGTCGATCGTTCTTTCTTGCAAATCCAACATATCTCTATCTAATATCCATTCCTAAACACTGTTATTCAATCGGGTAATCTTAGTTTGGTATTAACTGATGAGCTCGAAATTTTCCTTTTACAGTGAAGTTGGTTCTAATGATCTTCCCTCTTCAGCTCTTGTGTGATGTACTGAACAAACATGATTTGTTCATATTACATATGATTCAATCAACTTAGCTAGATCTCAAATATGCATCTTAGGAAACCTACAAATAAAGAAAAGTGTAAACAGTAAAGAATCAAGATTTCCGTTTACTAATAGTTTGTTAACAACAACCTTAAGGATGAGGGAGAACTGTTTTATTAGAGTGAATTATTCATAATGCAAAATGACAGTGCCTCTAGGGAGAGTTAATATAACTCACTTCTCTAAAATCTAGGCAAAAACTTACTCATTTTCGGGGGCTAGCTGAACCCTCGAATTTCTCTTGACTTTAATATAAATATGCCAAAAACCTTCCGTACTTAGTCGTTCAAAGCGCTTGATAACAAATTTAGGACCTTCCCAACACTAGATATACCAATTATAAACTTTTGAATGTGGAGTGCAGGAATCCTCTTTTTGGTTGGGACTTTGCTATATTTTGGCATCCATTTCCATTTATGATGACTACAGCAATGATGTCCTAGACATGGCCAATGGCTCCTGTTTTCCTAGGTATTTTCCTACCCTCAGAAAACCTCTCTTTTAACTGCATAAGTGGGCCTTGACATAACATTGTTTCCCTGATTTTTCAGACCCATTTATCGGAAGAAGGATATGCAGTCACAAGCTAAAGCAGAAGAATCTCAACCTGTTAGAAGTTGTCCTTCTCTTACAGATTTGGTCAAGACTCTCATTCTTGAGCTAAAACCTTTGGAGGTACTTTGTGTTCATAATGAACAGTGTATTCCTTTACTTCACAAGTTTCGAAGTTCAATGAAAATTTTGGAATCTGCTCTCTTTCTGTATAGCTTCTTGATCGTCTTTTTAAGGAGTGTAAACGGCAAGGGGAAATTGTTGTGTCCAATGGATTAATAACACTTGAAGATATTGAGCATGCCAAATCCAATAATGACATCACAGTCATTAGCATTGGCTTGCCTGCTTACTGCATTCTTCAGACGATCCTTCGTTCGGCAAAAGCCGATTCAGCTGGATTACTTCTGAGTAAGTTTCATTTCCTTTTGCTTAGTGAGTTTGAGCATATAAGAAGTTTCAAATCCATTCAGATTTCAATTGATATAGATGACAACGTTACGGAGATTACTACCGCAAACCGACCACAAGATGTATTCTTTGATTGGTTTCTAAGTCCTCTTCTGATCATCAAGGAGCAAATCAAAGCAATAAATCTCTCAGAGGAAGAAGAGGAGTACCTGTCAAGGTTAGTCTTGTTGGGTGATGATCCCAATAGAATGAAGAATTCAAACATCACCTTGCCACCAGAATCTAAATGCAAGTGTGCGGAACTGGAGGCATTGGCTCGAAGGTAAGTACTTAGAAAAACTTGATTCATCATTCAATGAATTCAGGTAATATTCCACAACATCCATAAATGGCTCTCTTCTATCTACCATGAAGGCTTCGAGGGATCACCAGATCGATATCGAAGTTTCCAACGTTCAAACGACGGTTTGGCAGTCTTGTGGAGGCAGTGTTTGAAGATATCATGAAGAAGAATGATGGAAGCAGACATAAAACTTCCAAATCAGAGAGTGGTATTGGGAGGTTTGTAAAGCAGATATCTTTAAAAAATAAAACAGGAAATGATGAAAGTGATGAAGAACCAAATGTAGTTGAAAGAGATGTGGAAAGCAAATTAACATAGCTGTAATCTTTTTAGTTTCTGTATTATCATTTTAAGTGTTCATCAGTGTCTTTGAAAATTCAAACTCTGTTCTACAAAGATTGTGAGAAGCAACATTAGTACAATTTCACTGAATTTCAATACTTAACTGTGACATGCTTTATTCCCTTAGGAAGAGCAAAACCTTTAAATTTCATCTCTTACAAGAACTTTAACTATCATTTCACATATGGACATTACCAACATTTTGTTGGGTTCTATTCTATGTTTCATTTATTGTTTTCTACGTTTCAATAGAAATATTAATTGATTCCTTATAGCAATCTCGAATTCATACACATGTGAAAATCACTACTACACAAAATGGTTTACTTGTCGGTGAAAATTTGTCAAATAAGGGATTACTTGATAGTTATAAATCTGTCAAGTAATCCAATGTTAAGAATAAACATTTTTTTCTTGACAGTGGAAAACTGTCAAGAATAAGAGTTTACTTGACAGTTTTTCACTGTTAAGTAAACTATTGTCAAGAATAAAGAAAAATTTAATTTTGACGGTTTTTTACTGTTAAGAATTCGTTATTTTTTACGGTTTATCACTGTCAAGTATGATGTAATTCTTGACATTTTACAACTATCAAGTTTTATACTATACTTAACAGTGTTTTATCGTCAAGTTAATTTTGTAATTTATTTTTTAAATTTAATATTTATTGTAGCCTGTATTTGCACATTTTTTTTTTCATGTTTTGCATATGTATTTGCAGTCCTAAAACGTATATATACAATGTAATATACTACACATATGAGCAAATGTAATCTACTAATTAACATCTAATATATACTCTATATTAACTTCAAAACTTCAAACTAATTTAAACAATCCCTCCCCTCCTTCCACCACCATCAACCAATAATATATACACAAAAGAAGCAACTTAATTAATTAATAAATTTTACCTATGTCAAAAGCTTGAAACACATTCACAAAGAAAGTGTCAAAGTAAAATGTTCTTTTTGTAGTATTAATACTAAGAAAAATGACCTTAGAAAAGAATTATATCAAATTACAATAAAAATAATTAAAAGAAAATGGTTGTTCGACTGAGAACTACCCCTAGAGTACTAATGGGTCACCGAGAACTAGCTTGTGATCCTTCCAACGAGAGTGTGCTCTGTGAACCAGCCTCATGCAGTTCTACAATAGACTCTCGGCCTAGGCCCGACGAACCAGCCTTACACGATCTTGCAATGCCTAGGCCCCAACTCCCTACTTGAAACGGGCAAGCCATAGGTCATTTTTTGTCAACCCTATACTGTGGACCAAACCAACATTCAACCACTTCAATGCCCCAAGGGTTACAAGCTCACTCTACCGAGCTCGGAGATCACAATTAGGGGTGTTAAAAAAAAATTGATAACCCAACCATTCCGGTCTACCCAACCCAACCCTGGGTTGAAAACTTTGGAAAAAAATTGAATTTCAAGTCGATTCTCAAGTTCATAATTTTTTAATCGGGTTGACCCTAATTATACATTATTGTATATCTCTTGGCTTACTTGTCAATCTATCCCCTCCACTATTTTACATGATTTTTAAGTGAAGGGTTTGTAACAAAATTAGTATACTAAATACATTCGTAACAAAATTAGTATATTAAATTTTATTTACCAAATCAAATAACACTATAAATACACTACCTAAATTTACCAAATCAAATACAAAAAAAAAAAAAAAAACATTGTAACTAAATTAGTATACTAAATTTTATTTACCTTCTTCCCCCAATCTACCAATTACCAAATTAAATATAAAAAGACATCGTATCCGAATATTTTAAAGGCTCAAAATCACAATCCCAACGAAAAAGATAAAATTCAATCCACTATTGAACCTGTAAACAAATTAGAGGGCATGTAAAAAAGGGCATCACGAACAACATTTGTTCCAATGCGCAATGATAAATCTCATGTTATTCCCTCTGCCTCTAAAACTCAACTTAGATTTCAATGTCAACATTCTTGTCCAAATCAAATTTTGTTAAGAGAATTGTGCAATGAATTGATTTTTATTTATTTATTTATTTATTGAAATTTGTAGATAGAGCTCAACAACTGATTTGAATAGCATAAAAGTTAATGGATAGAATGTTTAAGAAAATTATTAGTTTGATAACAATTATGCAACAAATTTAAAGTAAGCATATATAATATTTAATTGTTTAATATAAATGTGAAAAAGAGATTTTAGAACATAAAATTGAAAGAAAAAGAAAAGACATGTAAAATTCAAATATTATAGATAATATTAAAATAGTTCCAATTTCAGGATAAATACGTATAGACCATATATTCCAATAATCAAAATACTAGTAGTTTCCCACGATCCGAATACAAACCAATTCATTCTCCATTACCCGCCATTGTAGCTCTAAACCGCCCATTATTCAAACTCCTCTCAACATCCATTTACACCACTATACATTATAAATTATAAATTATAAATTTCTCCCCCAATTTTATTAAACTTTTTACTTACATTCATCAATGGCTTCCAATTCCTTCTTAACTCTCCTCCTTCTCACCGCCTCCCTCTCTGCCGTTGCTTCTTTCGAGTTCCAAGTCGGTGCCCCCAAAGGCTGGGTAGTTCCTCCTGCTAACGACACTAAAATCTACAACGATTGGGCCTCAGAAAACAGATTCAAAGCCGGTGACGCCATCCGTAAGTAGCTACCCTACATCTCAAAAACACATTTCCGTTTCTTCATTGACATTCTGTGTGTGTGTGTGTGTGTGTGTCTGTTGTTTTTTAAAAACAGGTTTCCGGTACAAGAAGGATTCTGTTATGGAAGTGACGGAAGAAGAGTATAAAAGATGTAACTCCACACAGCCGAGCTTCTTCTCCAACACTGGAAACACCGTCTTCCAATTCCACCAATCTGGAACTTTTTACTTCATCAGCGGCGCTAATGGACACTGCGAGAAAGGGCAGAGGATGATCGTGAAGGTGATGGCGGATGATGAATCTTCCGATTCTGAGAAATCGTCTGCTGTGAGGACTCCAATTTCTTGGCTAGGGTTCATCAAATTCACCTCTGCTCCGTTGGCTCTGTCCATTCTGTTTTAGGCTTTCTTTGTTCCTCGTCTTCAACATATTTCTTTTGTTTTATAGACATCAGTTTGTTCAAAATTTACTCTAATTTCCATTTATTTGGTTTTATTATTTTCCAACATCTTTTTTATTCAAATTAATTAAAACAAGAATTAGAGAATTTTAGTGTTGGTCAAAAATCAACTAATCTATATTTTAATTTATCAATAATAATTTGTAAAGTGGATCCTAACCTCCTAATCAGGCTATAATGTTAATACTTAATTAAACAGATTGTTTCGTTTTATTGAAAACACTATTAAATGATTATGATCTTACCATTAACTCATAAACCTAAAATACATAATTTTGATTACAAATTAATAGTCGTGATGTGATGAAATAAAGGGTGAAATTTAAATAAAAATATATTTTTTTTTAATTTATGGTTCAATTTTAACCATTTCACTCCATGATCATTACCAAAAAGTTAATTTTATCAATTTTCATGAACTCACCACACAAGTTTTGTACCAATCAAAGCACATATTAACAAGTTTGAGCTAATTTTTTCTCTAAATATAGTTAAAATAAAATGAATAATGATTAAGTGTATTTTACGATGTACCTATCTGTAGATTTTCTATCCTACAGTTAAATTTTTTTAGAAATAAGATGGGGATAAGGTGCGCAAATCTATAGAAAAAACTGAATTAAATATGAATCTGCCTCTCTTTACGTCTCTATTCCACTTCTTTTCTAACATTTTATTACTACAAATTATACTTCAAATAAAACAAAAAGATAAAATAAATACCAAAATTCTTAATTTTATTTTTCTTTTCTTTTAATGTTTAAATCTTTAATTGGAGACTGGGTGCTAAATTCCGCCGGTGAATCTTCCCTTCGATCCGCCGGCGACCGTCTCCGTTCGTCGTCTTTCCTTGCTTCTTAATTTCGACTTCAGGTTCCCACGATAATTTTCTCTTTCTTTTTTTTCATCTGCCTTTGCTGGAAATAAGGTAACGAAGAGAAATGGCGTCTTGGAATTCGATTCCCCTCGAGATCACCTACGAAGTACTTGGATGGTTCGCTTTCGTTTCCTGGTCCATCAGTTTCTATCCTCAAGTCATCTTAAATTTCCGTAGGAAAAGGTACTTTTGTTGATCTCCTTTTGTTTATTTGATCTGATTTCTTCTTCTGTTTGATGTTATCGTTGTTGTTGTTTTTTTTTTTTTTTTTTTTTGTTGATGTAGTGTTGTGGGACTGAACTTCGATTTTGTGCTGTTGAATTTGACGAAGCACTCGACGTATTTGATATATAACGCCTCGCTTTACTTCAGCTCGACTGTTCAGAAACAGTACTTTGAGAAATATGGTTACGATCAGGTTTTTGCCTTCTTGCTTTTTTGTTCAAATTTTAGGCGTCAACTTCTCGTTGTGTAATCTTGTGCTTTCATGTTTTGATGTTGGAATTAGTTGTTGCATTTCGTGAATACATCTCGTGTTTAGCCACTTTAGAATTACTTATTGTGTTGGATTTCAAAACTACAAGTATATTTTTCACGGTAAAATCTGGATGTGGAAGTTTGAACTCAATGTCCCTGCTATTTAGTTTGTACTAGTGTGTATTACTTATGTAATTAAATTTAGTACCTTTACCCACTAGTTGTTTAGCATATCTGTGTTAGAATATTTATTGGACTTCACTAGTCGATAAATGTACATGTATTGAGTTTTTTATCCTTCCACCTTTGTATTTCTGCCGATTTTGTTTTCTGAATACAAAAACTACGGGTGAGCGATTGAACCTCCAACCTCGAGAGAAAAGTTATGTCATTTACCAGTTAGCTTAACCGTTTGACATATTTCTGTTGATGTTGATTTTCTTGGATCTCTCAGATGATACCTGTTGCTGCAAATGATGTTGCTTTCTCGATTCATGCAGTTCTGTTGACAGCAATCACCTTATTCCAAATTGTGATCTATGATGTGAGTAGTTTAGGCTTTTTCTCTAAGTTTATATTTGTTCTGTCCCTTGGTCTAGTTAAATAGGGGTTTTAGTAACACATGTGTATTTCTTTTACTTTTACAGCGCGGAACACAGATAGTTTCCAAAATATCTCTGACAATTGTGATTGTTGTATGGCTATTTGCCGCAGTTTGTTTCTTCGTTGGTCTGTCTAGCCATTCTTGGCTCTGGCTAATTTCCATATTCAAGTAAGTGGGTTCTCAAGAAGTTTTCTGAATGTGATATTTAGGTAAAACACTGCAATTATAGGCTGTGTTGTACATGTTCAACAAGTACCTTATAATTTATCTTTGAAGATTTGCTTGTTCCCCTGATATTTGCTAACTGTAGAGCTTTTAAACAATTTTTGAAAGGACTCTAGCCTAATCTTCTAGGAGTTAACCAGATTCAGAAATAACTTTGGGAAGCAAAAACTAATATCCTTAAGGCAACAAACCAAGCAAACCAAATTTATTAGAAAGAAATTCAGCCAAGGGAACAATGAATGGAATATATGATAGTGTATCCCCACCTACTCTAGCTCTACAACCTGATCATACTTGATGCTAGATAGTCTTTTGGGGATATCTTTTTAAATTCTATCTTTTTTAGTGGGGTTCTTGTTATTGGTAGTAGTACTGGCTGTTCTTGTTTTACAACCTCATATGAAACAAAACTCTTCTTCCTTTTTACTTTTACAGTTTTACTTTTTCTTTTATTATTATTATTTGTCACTCAATTTATGGCTTCATTGTCCAGTATCCCAAGTCTAGTTGCCTTTTAACATTGAGATCTTTGATGTTGGCAGCTCAATTCAAGTATTTATGACGGCTATTAAATACATACCTCAGGTGAGAATTTCTTGCTTGTTTACATTTTGTTATCAAAAGAGATCTTGACCCATCAGTATACTACCAGAATCCATATGACAATATTAGGTTGATTAGTTCATAATTTATCACGCTTTACACCTTGGCGACTGTCCATAAAAATCAAAATCAGTGTAACACGATAGAAAATCAGCTTTAACTTGTTTAAAATTTACATGAATAGGATCAACAAATCATCATGCCCGAGCCTGTTATCTTTTGTCTAAGTTGTTGCATTATTCCAGTTAAACTTGTAAGGTAAAATGTGTACGTTTTGATGCATACTAATAACGCATTATTTATAAAGGCAATCATGAACTTTTTGCGGAAGAGCACTGATGGATTCAGCATTGGCAACATACTGCTCGACTTTCTGGGAGGCTTGGCAAATTATGCACAGATGGCAGTGCAGTCCATTGATCAAAGTATATTATCTTTGTCCTTGCCTTTTGGTTGTAGCGTATGAATTTTGTCACCTGGGTTACATAAATTCAACTTTCTTTTCCTTTCAGATTCGTGGGTTAACTTTTATGGCAATATTGGGAAGACATTGCTCTCTTTGGTAAGGATTCTTCTTTAGTTCTATGATAAATGTTCTCTTTCTTGTACTTGTTTGTGGACTTTGAACATCAATCTTGACACGTTTCAATTTACGGCTTTGTTGATTCCAAAAACTACTTATTTAACAATGCATTTGAGACCATTTCTATGCATTGGAGCAATAGAAGGGAAAGATTTGTTACTTCTCAAGTGCTAACAATGAATTTGCTGTTGTATACAATTTTGCAGATAAGTATATTCTTTGATCTTCTTTTCATGCTTCAACATTATGTACTATATCCTGGCAAGAGACCGATTGTGTCTCAGAAAGCCGACGAAGAGAGCAGAGAGGCACTCATCACACCTCCGGATCGTCCACAATCAGAAGACGTGTAAGGTTAGGTTTGTCAATCATGGCATAAAAAGAAACACATTGATTTGTCAACTTTGACAGATGAAACAAATTTCATTGAAGCTGTAGATGTACATAGAAAACATATTTAGGAGTGGTATTCTATTGCTTGATATGAAGGAATTGGGTTGTCATCTATATATTACGCTTGTTTATATTGGGTTGTCATCTTGAAGATCGAGTGTTTTACAAAAATTGTCTATTTGGCTTAGTTTTTACAGTAATGTCATTAGCTATTTACTATTAAACCCTTCCACCCCCACATTTTATCTCTCTCAAAAATCCTTCTATCTCCCTATCATCTCTTCGCATTAATGTTTCCTCATTCTCTCTCCCTCGTTAATGTGTTTAAATATTTTTCTTTCCAAAAAAAAAACTTTTCTTTTGCCTTCCTCATTTCCTTCATTCTTCCTTTCTTCCACCTCCAACTCACTCTCATCCTTTCCGCCAAGATCTCGTTCATGTCGATATATACTTGTCATGCGAATATTGTAATATCGAAACCTTAAGTATATTTCAAATATATTTATAGTATATTTCGTATATTGATTAGAATATTTGAAAAAAATGTAATACAATGTTCAAAGCTTTATTTCAAAAGAACTATGAATCCATCGGAAAAATCAACGTGAAACCAATTGTATTTGAGTACATGTCAAATATATTTATCAATATATTTTGTATATTGGTTAAAATATTTTTAAATAAACAATGGAATATATTACACAATCAACATGAAAAATAAAAAGTGTATTGAATGTTATTTTAGCTCTCCAAATGAAAATGGAAAAATTTATATAAAATGCATTTTCTATCTCAAATTGAAAATTGGTAAAAAGAAAAAAACAATATTAAATGCATTTTCTTTCTCCATCATAAATGAATTCTTTTATTAAAGGAGTTTTGTAAATAAGGAAAATATATATTAAAATTAGATATAAATAAATAAATAAAGGGTAAAATTGTCCAAAATTAATACTAAAAATACATCTTTCAAAAAAAAACTTTAAATTTGAAGACATTTATGAAATATTGAGCACTGAGAAGATTATTTTATGTAAAAATCTCTAATATAGAAATAAAACATTAAATACTAATACTCACAAGTTTTGTGTTAGTTTGAACTATGTTCATTTTGACTTTTAAATCGGATAATCTTGTGATTGTTGACAAGTAAGAGATGACATATTATATATATATATATGACTTTTAAAATCGGATAATCTCGTGATTGTTGAAAGAATTTTAAAATTGTAAATGAATTTTGTGGACCTGACTTAGTTGGTCCATAGACTTGGACGGTGGCTGTGGCTGCAGTCGACAAAAACCTCACAGTCATTATGGAACCGAAAGACAATTTTACTATTTTTGTGGTGCGAAACCGAAGTCGACCAGTGGCTACATTTCAGGTGAAGAAACGGCGCCGCCGATGAACTCGATTATATCATCTTCATCCCCATCCCTTCCCATTTTCAACCACAAAAAATCTTCTCCTCCATTTCCAATTTCCCATTCTTTCACTTTTCCTTCCATTCCCAGACCCACACCCTATTTCCCTCTTCACGTCTCATCTACTTCTTCCGACAATCCGGCCGTCACTGTTCCATCTCCACCCACCGATGCCCCTCTCGACAGCATCCGATCCGCTTCTCATGTTGTAAGGGGCTTTTACGACGGAGTCAACCGCCATGACCTCGCCTCCGTTGAACCCCTCATTGCTGAGAATTGCGTTTACGAGGACCTCATCTTTTCTCGCCCTTTCGTCGGTCGGAAGGTACGGTATGCACCCGTTTATCAGTTCCTCAGCTCCTAATAACATAACCCCTTTTGGGTTTATGCAATATTTATGACGATTGTGTCACCCAATTGATGCAGGACATTCTTCTTTTCTTCAAAAAGTTTAACGATTCCATCAGTAAGGATCTTCAGTTTGTTATTGATGATATATCCACTGAAGACTCATCAGCTCTGGGTGTACTTTGGCATTTAGGTAACTTTGATTTCGTATGTAACATTGAGTTTTAATGCATTTGTTTCTTGCGGTGATTATTGTTTGAAATTTTCATTACAGAATGGAAAGGGAAAGAGTTTCCTTTTAGTAAGGGGTGCAGCTTTTATCGCTTGGTTGATGTTGATGGCAAGAAGCAGATTATGTAACTAATATTTCAATTCTTTTCCCTCACCTTGTTGAAATATGCACTGTTAATAGCTTGACTTGGGTTGCTAATTAAGTTGTTTACTTGCTTTGTTTCAACTAATAGCTATGCAAGAGACAGCGTTGAGCCTGCATTCAAGCCTGGGGAGATGGCTTTGGTAAGTTAATTTTGCTTTGTCTTTCTCTTTGTCATTCCTTGTGCCCCTCCTAGTTCTCTAATCATATTTATACATTGTTTCATCTCTTAGGAAGCTAAATAATCAAGTAATTTAAATTTTTGAGGCGGATTTCTTTAATATGTTTGGGACCAAATGTTGGAGGAGTTTAGTTCTTATGAACTACTTTTGTCATTGACAGAAATCATCAATTGTATCCCCAAAAGTGATGGCCTTGAAGTCTGATGTTTTATTCATTAACTTGTTTTCGTGTCTAGTTGCCTCAAAGTGCAGTCTTTGGAGGTTTCTAAAATCCATAATATTTGAGATGATGGAGCTGTCTTTTCTTATAGAAGAAATGGGATTTGATATGGAGTGTTGAACCTTATGAGTGGTTAAGGGAGGAGTTTGTTTGTGGTTTTAGATTACTAGCATAACTGCTACAAACTCGTGGGAAATTTCCAAAGATACTGAGTTATTACAACGATTATCATGTTGTTTTTAATTGATTTTTGTTTCTTAGATGGTTTTGTTCATATATAACAAAAGTTAGGCTTAAAATTATAGCACATTGCTAAATCACACAGGACATTGAGAGGCCCAGAGATTTCTAAATGCTAGATAGATGTTCATTTAAATTGAAATATGACACTCCTCTAATTAAAATGAGGATCCTTTGTGATGTAAAAAATGAGTTAGTGCTCTCTATTTGGTTTCTTGGGTTTAGGGATATTGATATCAGCCATGAATAATTAATTTATATCCTTCTTAGAGCTATTGATAGAGACCGTGCTTTCTATCTAGCTGGAGTCTCTTCTTGTAGAGGGACGTCTCTTTCATTTTTTCTGAACGAAAGTTGCTTAAAGCCTTTTGACATTTTTTTTTCAACGAAAGTTGCTTAAAGCCTTTTGTCACAACAATATGGAATACAATTCTTGGGTTTTCCTGTGTATGTAGCAGCACATGCTATGTCTAATAACATATAACAGTTTCTTGCAATTTCCGTTTTGCCATACCTCTTTCAGCTAAAGAAATTTCTTTGAACATTCCATGGTCCTTTGCATAATATCTCAAGTAGTATGACTTTGTGGCTTCTAGATTTCAATTACAGACGAAGTTGACTTTGATTTGATCAATTCTCTTCTGCTTTATATCATCTTGTTTTACAGTGCTATGAGTAGATAAATCACAAATCTACAATGGTTTTTATTTACTGACAGCAATCTGTGCCTGAGCTTCACCTACTACAATCTCACAGTATAAAACATTCATGGATGAAAATATATTTTCTTTTTCATGTTGAGGAGATGGTTGCTGAGTTTTTGTGTTTGTCATAATTTGATCCATTTTGTTCCATTACAGACAGCCATTAGAGGTGTAACTTGGCTTCTGGAACAATTCCCTCAGCTAGCAGATCGGATATAATTCCACTTTGTCTCACTAGGAAGAATTTATTAATGTATAAGATCCAGTTTAGTATAAATGTATGTTTAACAATAAATTAGTTGAGAAATATATATGCATGTGTATATATGTATGTATGTATTTTCCTTTCCTGTCTCCATCATCCTTCCTCGTCCTCCTCATCTTCAAGTACACAAGTTTGTGTTTTCAACTTTGGCAAATGTTTTTATTATTTACCATCATCCTAATTTGATTGTCGAAATTGACTCAGCGAATAGACATTTTCAAATATAGTAAAATAAACTAAAATATTTATAAAATATAGTAATATTTTAGATATATCTATGATAGACTTCTATTAATGTTTATTAGTGATATTGACGGTATCAATTATTAGTAGAATCTAAAATTTTGCTATATTTTATAATTATTTTGAACCATAAAAGTTAATAGAAACTTTTTATAAAAAAAAAAAATTGAAAAGTTATTTAAACCATTATGATCCCCGCTGAATTTCTCCTTTTTTTTTTTTTTTCTTTTTACTTTTAATAATTTTATGTAAGAAAAGAGACTATGTAAATATATATTCACAATTTACAAAGAAAATATTAATAGAGGCCAAACCTTTGTTGGAAAAAAAAAAAAAAACCCAACAATAAATTAGTTGTAGATTTATTAAAAATAAAACAATTAAAAACACCAAGTGAAGGACTAAAATAGTATTTTAAGCAAAGTTTAAAGAATAAAATAAAAGAAATAAAAACAAATCTGAAGTCAACTATCAACTGCTTGGTGAAGGCGCAACTGTATGGGTGGGACAGAATCAAAGTCCTTGCCTCCCAAGCTTCCTTCCTTCTTCATTTCCTATTTAACTCCAAACATTTCTTCTTCTTCCCTTCAAACCTTTCTCTTTCCCTTTCTTCTCTCCTCACCTCAATTTCATCACTCAACATGAAGAGGGAAGGTCGCCAACATGGCATGGTAAGAACCTACCGGATCATCCCTTCCCCATGGAACCCCAGACCCGAAACTCGATTCATTAACGAGCTTGATTTTCCTCCTACTGCTGGCCTTTTCACTAAGGTCTCATCCAAGCCTACCAACCACTCCAAGTTCACAGGAAAATGCGGCAAGCCTCGATGCTCTGGTTGCAGGCTACACCCTGTTCAAAAGGCCAAGGATAAAACCAAGGGATCTCATAAGTTCAAGTTGCACCAACTCCTCATTGACTTCTCAATGGATAACTTCGATGAACACCCGTGCATCATCGATGATGACGGTGATGATCAGTCACTGGAAGAAATAGATGTTAAGTTGAGGGTCGGTGATGATCAGCTGCAGAAAGTAACAGATTTTGAATCAAGGGTTGAAGGTATTCATCATCATGTGAATGATATAGATGAAATGAGTTACTACAAAGTGGAGTTCGTCGTGGACGAAGCCATGGAGGGAGATGACAGTTGGTGTTTGGTAGAAGAACGACAACCAAACTAATGGACAATGAGGCAGTTGGAAAGCAACAGGCAGCTTGCATCCATAGTTGTGTAACTTCTCTGCCTCAAAACTTCTATCAATGTGGATGTGAATAATGGTTTCATCTCTATTCAAACTTTACAAAGTGGGTTCTCACTGTAAATCAAGGATTAGAGGGAAACACTTTGAATATCTAACTCTGTTCTTTGTATATCATTTTCATTCAACCTTTCACTGTTTTCTATTTCCCCAATTTCAGATTCTACACACTTTGTTGAAATCTGATGAATAATGATAAACTTCATAGCCCATCAAATCAATGTGCTCTACATATACCGATATTTTTATACAGTAGTTCATATCAAACAAGGCTTTGTTACATAAAAATTGACAGATTTATCAGTAGAACAAAATGGATCCACCGTAATTTAGAGGACGTCGAGATCTGGTTACCTCATGAATAAATGAAAATGGCTTCAGCGTAAGTGAAAATTTTGAGAAGGAATCTTCTGCTTGACCTTTACTGCTGAATGTTAGGAGATGTGTTCTCATGAGCAGACATTAAAGTTTGTAATGACAGAGAACGAGTCTTTCCCTGGACATTCTTATTCGTGCTTCTGGTGCTTTTAACTGGAGCCATATGGCCAGAATGAGGCATTGTGGCTTCTCCTATTTTGGGGCTGGCCTTTCTTCCTAGTTTTGGCGATGGGGGATGGCACTTGGGAACCTCCTAGGAAAGAAAGGGACATAAATATTTATACAAATTCGTTGTGTGTTGTATTTAGGCTATCAGCATGTGGGATCTTACTCTAGACTTTACTCTAAATTGTTCCGAATAAGTGAAAATTCCCTTGTTTACCTCATTCTTTTGTGCTTTTCGCTCCTTGTAAAAGTTTGGCAGTGGCCTGGCTTTGAAGCAGAAGCTTTGACGCAGTTTAGTCATTTCTGTTTCGGCTTTCTCCTGCAGGAATGTCAGTTCGTTACATCGTGACTCATTGTCAATAAGTCGGTTTACAGATTACTAAGTAATATTTTTCATTTGATACCTTTAGTTTTGTTTGAAGTTGCACCTTTTGTTGTGACTCATTTGTGTTGAACTTCTCTTCAAGTTTCTAAGTATTGAGAAGAAACGAGCAATCAATCAGCATTTGAACAAACATAGATTATAGTATTTGAAAAAAAAAAACACATGACGAGTATTCAACAAAAGCTTGCCTCCTTTCTTCTTGCTGCTCTTTCACCAGTTCGCAAGCTGAAAGGGGTAAATGAAAACGGCGAGTACAATTTGTTTCTGCAATTAATACACAAGAATTTTGGTCACCATCAGCTGGCGAATTGAAAACTAAAATGCAACATGTTGAGGCCACTTTGCAGTTGCAAAACATAGAAGATCAAACTCAAGTAGCAGACAGGAGAGAAACTACTACCTTTTCTTTTCCGACCAGGGTGTAGCAGAAGGATGCTTTTGGGACTCATTCTTCATTGCCTGAGATAACCAAAGATTACGAAAGATTGAGAAAAACATTCCCATGTTCAAAAGATAAATTCGTAGACAAAAAATGAAAAGCATGGCAACCGTGTTCGGTGTCCTAACAGGAGTTGAGCAATCTTTAGCTGGTTTTGAAGTACTGGCCCCAACTCTTGAACGTTCAATCTTTCTCATCACTGTTGAAGTTAGCTTGTTGAGTTCTCGAATGGGTGTAAAATTGACTGCCATCCTAAGAGATTTAGGAGTAGATTTCCTTTTATCTGCCGACTCCATTACACACTTGTTAGCAACTTGTTTTGGAGTGGCAATATTAGATTTCCTTTTATCTGCAGACTCCATTACATATTTGTTAGCCACTTGTTTTGGAGTGGCATTTTTAGATTTCCTTTTTTCTGCAGACTCCATTACATATTTGTTAGCAGATTGTTTTGGAGTGGCAATGTTAGATTTTCTTTTATCTGCAGACTCCATTACAGATTTGTTAGCAGCTTGTTTTGGAGTGGCAATGTTAGATTTTCTTTTATCTGCAGACTCCATTACATATTTGTTGGCAACTTGTTGTGGAGTGGCATTGTTGAGACAAGAAGCTGGAGAAATTGGTTTGGCAGGTGTAGATGGGAGGATCTTAGATGATCTGTCAAACAATAGAAGCTTTGATGATGAAGTAGCTGCTTTCTTTATGCTAATGGTGCTCGGTTGCTCCCAATTCTGGCGGGAACTCTGCAACAACAACACTAATAGTGTCAATATCCATTTCCCAGATTCTCAAATACAAAAGGAAAACTTATAGCATAATCCTCCTATCCCTAGTTGCCACTGTCATCTACATATTTCCTAGTTTGACATGAATGAGAAACAGCTAGCATTACCTTAGGAAGAGATCTTTCCATCTGGGGTGTCCGATTGAACTCATTTCCAGTCAGCCCATCATTCATATCAACACCCTCAACCTTCTGGGGAATTTCCTCCATCACTTCGTGGGAAAGGCCAGAATGACCTCCCTCAACCTCCCTGCTGTCAACTTTCTCCTCCTTAAGAACAGAACCGTCGGAACTGCCATCACCATTGGCAATAGCATCAAAATCTTGCCCAGTTACAACCTCAACCCCATGTTGCTGGACGCCATTAGAGGTCGACATTGAGGTCTGCGGAGAAGCAGAGCCATTCTGTTTAGTTTCAGTTTGTTCGAGAGATTTCGAAGAAGAAGCAGCATTTTCTTGCTCAAGCAAGGCCGCAGCTCTCTGAGCAGCAATCTTCTTATAATGAGCTTCAAAGAAAGCTTTCTTCTGAGCAACAGAACCAGGGCGAGAAAACTTCTCAGCTTCTTCAACATATCGATTGTGAGAAAAAGTAGACCATTTCTCCCAAGACAAAGACTCCGACATGAATCTCCCGAAGGAGACCGACTGAGAAAGAGCATGAATTGGAAGATTACCCTACAAGAAAGAGAGAAAGACAGAGAATAAATGATTGAAAAGGAATGAAATTGAAACAAATTTTTAAAAAAATTATAAAAGGGTATGGTGGGGACTGACTGACCTCCATGGATTCATTGGGAAAACCGGAAGTGTAAGAGAAAGGGTGCTGCATGAGGCAAGTTGAATCTGCCATGGAAGCTCCAAGTGCAAGGAAACAAAAACAAAAGGAAGAACCCAAGATGGAGAAATGGGTTTTGTTGGGATTGTATTATCGCAAATGGGGTTTCTGGGTATTATTTTGTCATGTCGAAAAATGGAAACTTTCAAATTTTGAATTTCAAACCAGAGAAAAAGAAGCTCAGGTACAACTTACAAGAGTAAAAAGCAAAAAAAGCAAAAGGAGGAAGATGATTCTACAATTTTTTATATGTATATATATTTTTTAATTTTTCTCATTTTCCTAGTGGGGCCTGCCTTTGTTGTAGAATAAAGTTTCAAATTTTAGAGTTATTTTTGATAAATCTTGAATCTACTCATTCAAAATTATTTTTATCGAGTTCATTTAATATTGATAATGTTTTCATAAAAGGCAATATCATACATGAATATATTTTCAAATATTGTAGTAGAAATGTTAATATACAGCACATTTTTTTTAAAAGCAAATCAACAATAAACTAGCTGTGGTAAGACTAAATTTAAGATTTATCAAAAGTAATTAGTAAAATTTTTAAAGTATATTGACCAATATATTATATTATTTTCTAGGTGTAATCATTTTAATTGTCCATTTCAAATAATCGAAAATGGTAAACTAATTTTTTAAGAGAAGTTTAGAATTTTTGAAAAAAAAAATGTATTTAAGACTCAAATAATGGAATTGGGTTAAAATGGAGTAAGATGTTTATGAACGGAAATGGGTCCCATCAATACCGGACTTCAACGGCCATATTTTGTAGGTGAAATTTAAATTTAAAATGTCCTCAACGGCTCAACTCAACCTAATAAATAAATAATATAAATAATAAAAAAAGGTAAAATGGGGAACTTTTGACATTATTTATCAATTATTATTATTATTATTATTATTTTTCATTGATTTAGGGGTTTGGTCGTAGAAAGTGAAATTCCGATCATATGGTGTAAAAGCTGCCTTTTTTTAGTGTTAAAAGTTGATCATCAACGGCTCATATGCTTAGGGGTAAGAATGTCATTGAAGCGTATATAAAGCATTTGAATAACGATAGACAACAAATCAAATGGAAACAAAAATGGATGGTGTATCTGTTGAACTAAACTTAAATTGATAAAATATAGATATGGTTTTATGGTAGAGCAGACGCATGAAAGTTTCTTCGTTCTCAGCCCCACCTCTTATGTATGTATGTATATATGTCGGTTTGTTTAGTAAATAAGAAGAAAATTGTCTCTACTCCCTCTCTAATTCCTCGTCCATTAGAGGATTCTCCACCTCGTTGATGACGGGTCCTAGAGGATAGATAAACATCTCTAACAAAATATATATGACGTAAGATACAAAATAAACTTTTAATTTCTTTGTACCGACTTTTTTTTTATTGAAAAATCAATATAAATTTGAAGGTCTCTCGGGTTTAACTTATTTGTTACATCACGAATGTTACTTAAAAATATAATGCAAACATGAGAAAATGAAAACATTCAAATATCAAATAATTAACACCAATCAAATGTTATTCTTAAAAAAACATCAATCAAATGGATAAAATGGTGACATGAGAAAACGATTCTTGCTTTTACAAACCATTTACTTTCTAGATCCTCTACTTATTAAGTGTTATCACATAACGGCTCAAATGAGAAGTGATGGATGACAAATTTTACATCATTGTGTGGTCATTGGGATTTGACTCTGTTGCAATCAACTTTCATCCCTCGAGGATACTAAGGAGATTATCAATATAACTAACGACGAAAACTAGTGAATTTTGCATTATAATAAGAATGGAGAGTACCCAGTTAAGAGCGACTATAAATGTGTTTTCCATAAAGCCAAATAACATAGTTATATATAAACCCTTAAGTTAGATGAAATAATTTTTCGACCTCATTCGATATTTTTCAACCGAAACCCAACTCTAGGCAGTGTAAATGAAGATTCCCTATCCCAAAGAAAGAAGAGTGGATGGTGGTTGAAGGTAGAGGGAGGGGGTAGGAATGGATGTATTGTGGTGAACAACTAGTGGTTGACATTAGAGATTACATTAGTTTTGATAGGGACTGTATTTTTTCTTGTTTGGTGATGGTTAATGTAATGTTAGCTACCAAACAAATTCAAAACCTAATTCTACCAATTCATTATTCTTAAAACTTCCATACAATGACTTATTTGTATATGCCTAAACCCAATACATTTACCCATTCTTAAATCAAAGTTTTTACTCAATCAATTCATTCTTTTCACTTTTTCATATCATTTCTATCTAAATTAAATTCATACCTTTAATATTTCCTATGTTTAAACACGTCATGTTGTACCAACTTCATTCAACGTTGTTATTTCATCAATTGAGATCTAGATGTATTAGCAATCATAAAAGCAGTTGTTTGAATCTACATCTCAAACGCAAATTATTGTAATTCAAATAGCCTAAAACTGTAATAAGGGATTAGAAAAAATTATATAATTGAGAAATAATTTGGTTGTCCAAACCAAAATCTTATAACTTCCATCTTCGTCTAGACTTCAAATTTAGTTTGAAAGCAATATAGTTTTACGTTTGAAATAAATATGAAAAAATGAGTAATTATTTACAATTTATAGCCAACTTTTTACATTCTTTACAATTCAAATAGAGATAGACTAGATGTTGATAGAAGTCTATTGGTGTCTATCAGTGTTTTTTTTTTCCTATAAATTGTTTGACATCTTTTCAATATGTGAAAATTTCTCTTTTAAATATAAATGATGAAATTAAAATTTTCTTAAAAGGTTTTTTAGTACAATAATCCCCTTCAATTTTGGGTTGTTTTAAAATATAGTAAAATAAATCAAAATATCACAGTCTATCTACGATGAACCGCAGCAAACCAAGATAGACTACTATCTATGTGTATTTGTACCATGTAGCTATCTTGGTCTATCATGGTCTATCATAGATATATATTTTGATATTTTGCTATAAATATTTTTCCATATTTTGTTATTTAAGATAATTTCCCTCCAATTTTTGCATTAATAGTAGTTAAAAGTTATTTAATAAACCACACATATAATTGCAATATGATAATGAATTAGTCAAATTTACGTGAGTATTTCATAATGTTTTTACAAAATTATAAACTATGACTGACTTATAGCAATTCTATTTCATTATTGGGCCGTTGATACCTGACTTGAAGGCCCGGTCCAGCCAGAGCTTTTTTGGCCCATCAACAACTAATCCTTTTTTTTTTTTTTTCAAAAGAATTTATTTTAAATCCATATTGAATTGAGATTTTTGTGATAATATATATATGATTGATAAACATTTGAATAAATATTAAATATATTTTTTTCAAAAGAAAAAAAATAATGATAATGGTAATGGTAATGGTAATTTTGTATTGGGGTAAATTTGTAATCCAATTTCCAACCTAAATTCATTGATGGATAGAAGCCATTGTTAATATATTAAACTAAATTCATTAACATATTTTTTAAACTATATAATAATAAAAAAAAACATCCTAGTAACAAAATTTATCCATACTTTTTATTAAAAATAATATATATCCTAAAAATGTTTTCGTATTTCATTTATCCTCAAATTTGAATATCCACTAAAACAATGTTTCAAACGTATTCTACGATTTCAATTGCTACCAAAGGGGATCCCCTCAGAAGTTTACATTTGTGATGTTTTCTTGCAAGTTTACATTTGTATGTTTCCTTCCCTCTTAAATTATCATCTCATTCAACTAGGTTAATCGGATTTGGAGTACAATCAACGGCAAATCCATAATCTTTGTTGAATTGACTTAATTTAAAATTAAATATATGTTTGATGAAATTTAAATTTTAAATTTTGTGTTTTATTTAGATCCATGAATTTAAAAAAATATTCAACAACCAATAACCTACCATTCTATTAGACATAAAATCGAAAATTTTAAACTTTATTCACATAAGTTAAAAGTTTGTGAACCAAATAAATACAAATTTCAAGAACAATCGAAGGAGGTGGAAGCATCAATGATTGTTTTAAGAGTTCAAATGATGTTGTTTTATACCAAAAAAATAAATAAACAAAAGAAAAGCATTAGTCCACGTCAGATCCAAGTCAGCTGTGACTTTGTTTTTAGATTAAAGTCAACATCTAATTAATTAATATGATAATTGGTATGGGCTTGAATGAGAAGCTTATATTGGACTTTATTTTAAAGATATTTGTTGGGTTGGATCCACCATTAATATCCTTTCATTTTTGTTATTAGAGCCACTAAATTAGAAGTTTGAGAAATTGGTAGGAATAACAAATTTGAAGTAGGCGGTCGGAATTTTGGCAAAATGGTTGATTTGTACCTGACTTCTAAAATGCTTTGATGATCTAATGGGTATTTGAGCTTTAATCTATTTTCAATTCTTAATCAAAATATTAATATGATGATAATCTCTGTATAGTGGATGTGGTTTCTCGTACTCAAATTTAATTTACCTAAGATGGATGAAGGGGCTTAAACACATGAGCTCTCGAACCACCTGCCTAACCTTTTTAAATCATCAATCGAACGAAAAGCTTAAGCTCATAGGTGAAAGTGAATTTAATTATATATCATAACATTAAACTTTCGTCTTCTTTTATTTCTTATGTTTTAAGTATTTGTTTGGAAGAATATCAATAGATTTAAGTTGAGGAATAGTCGAATCGAGTCGAGTGAGAGCAACATAATAAGAATATGAGATAGCATTAGATTAGATAGATATTGATTTGGAGGAATAAGATATGGAAAAGGGGGGGATGAAAATGAGATAATATAATGTAAGGAAAGCATTTATCATATCATTCTTGCTGGCGTGCCATTGATTGTGACCCTTTACCAAATCCCCTCCTAAATGGCCCCATCCGCCGTTCCCTCTTAATACCATAAAAACCCTAATTACATCATCAAACAAACTCACTCCTTAATCCTTTATTAAGTTAATCACAAAAATTAACTTATTAGTTAATTAATTATTAACCCATTTCCATGCTCTTTTTCACCTTTTTTGTAATCTTCTTCTTACAACTAATATTTTATTTCCCACCGGAAGTCCCCTTCATTTGTTGCTCCACTTTCTTACATCACCATATTAACTTTTTTTTAAAAAAATAAAAATAAAAAATTAAGGTGTCTGTAGCGCAATTATATTCTTGAACTTTTACTTGTAAAAATTTGATGCTCAAACTTATACAATTTTTAAAATTAAACTCTTAATTATATCTCTGAAAATTTTAGGACTCAACTTTTATTATCCAGAGATCCAATTTCTACAATTTTTGTAAATTTGAAGGTCTATTTTTTTAAAAATTTTTTATAATAATAGTAATAAGATAAAAGAAATGAGAAGTAAATTGGTGAAAAAAGAGAGATTTAGGGGTTGGATTGGATGGGGATGGGGATGTCACTAATTTTCCAAAAGATGATGGAAAGCCTCGAAAGATAAGAATTGAGAGTGGGGACCACACACTTCCATGAAAAAAAATATTTTGGATTTTTGTACCCTACATAGTGGGACCCGCTCTCAGGTCCTCAAGAATCTCGTACGTCTTTCCTTTTGACCCTTTCAATTTCTCTTCCCATTTTAATTTCTTTCTTCTATTTACCCCCCCCCCCCCCCTTTTTTACCCATTTTAATCTTGTTTATTTTTTTTTACCTATTTTTTAAAATGGAAGATTAAAAATATATATTTAGAAAATTCAGACATTAAATAAATCTATTCTTATAAATTTGAAGATTAGAAATATACATTTTTAAGATTTAAAAGACAAAATACACATATTTATCAAAATTTTAATACGAAAAAGGTAGTTTTTTTTTCTTATATATGTCTTTTATTATTATTATTATTATTCTTTTCTTTCTAATTACTCTTTTTCATCATGATTTTAATGTTTATTCTATCTGATCATTTTGACTAATTTTTTTATTAATTACTCAAACACCATAACCTTTCGATTAATGAAATTCCACATCTTTTAAGTTCTAGTTTATTATCCCATCACTATCAAAAAAATTTTTAAAAAAAACTTATTTTTAAATAACAGAATTTTAATTTAATATTTTATTATAATATTTTCTAAATAATGATAGAAGTTTTTTTCGTTTTATATAACTAGTGATTTCGGTCAAATGGGAGCACCGATATTGATGGGAAATAAAGTAATAAGCCTGCCTCTACTTCATCAATTATATCATTTTTAGCTTTCAAAATAAAATAAAAAAATTATTAAATAATAATAATTAAAAAAAAAAAAAACTCTTTTTTATTTAAAGAAGATAATGATATGAATGATTCAACCGGGAAACTAATTATATGAACCAAATTTTAGCCTTCAATTTAAGACTAATTTCTTATGTTTATATATTATATAGTTTAGTTAGATGTACACCTTAACCACTTTTTTCTTAATTCAAGAAAAAACTTAACCACTACTTCAATTATAAGTTAAGGTATGATTTATAGAAAACAAGACGTTGAAATATGTCAATTATATAGTTTGAATGCATTTTCAATAGTTAGGCTTGAGATGTAATGTGCTAGGTGGGCATATAACGAATTGTGACAACACGTCATTGAATGCATGTTTCCTATACCTAGTTGTGTTTGATATTTGTCTGATTGATAAAACCATGTGATTATTTGACCTTTAATGTGTGACATGTTGACCATGATTCAAGTGCTTGGCCTCAATAGGTTTAGGTCAAGGTAGTATGCTATATAACTCTCTAGCTTAGGTCTAAGCTAGTCATCTAATAAGAATTGGGATGCTAATCACTTAAATTCACCCCAGCTGAACAACTTCCTCATCTTATATTGGGTTCAAGTACCCCCATTTGTGCTATACAACTTTATGTCCCAACTCACTTATAAATTTTGCTATAAACCCCCTAAGTTAGTTTAGTTTTTATTATCCAACACAACGGATTTATACGTAATTTTGGACCTATGAATAAATACTAAGAGAGAAAGTCAAAGTTTGGGAATAAAGTCAGGAAAATTGTCTCTCACGAATAGATCTAAGACGGACAAAAAAACAGAGAGAGACACAATTGGAGAGTGGATGAGGCAATTGGATCATATGAAGTTGAGGCCAACAAGTTTGCCACCTCTTCTAGAGATCACTTTTTGCAAACCTACAATTGGAGGCAAGTGAATCATTTAACTGAAAAGGCATGTCTCATTAGTGGGAAGTCGAGTTCAAAGCCAACCTATTTCAACTAGTTTCGACAATATAGACTCGATCCAATCTAATTCGTAAAATAATTGAGAAAAAAACTTTTAATTAGTTTAAACCACTAATATATAAAATGAGAATAGTCCATATCCATATACTAAGTTTTGGCCAAATTTTGTTGTTTATAATATGTAAATAGCATTTGAGTGTGGTATTATTTAAAAAATGAATCAAATAAAATAATTTCCCTTTTTCTCTAAAAAAAATAAAAATAAAGTTGAGAAGATTTCCATGGTGGGAAAAGACAATTAGAGGTCTCCAATCATGGAGAAAAAGGCATTCATATTTGTGCATTATTATTTAAACATTATTTATTTTTCACAATTAAGTAAAAGACAAAATATTGTTAGGAAATAAAAATAATTGAAATAAATTAAAAAAAAAAAAAAAAAAAGATTCTTCTTCTCTTTTGGGTTGCTTTATGGACTTCCTATCCTCACTAACACTCAAAGTCAAAATCCAGTAATCATTTGCCAAATCTTAATTCCATTAACTACAAATTTATATATATATATATATATATATATATATATATATATATATAGTTAGTGTTTGTTTTATTTGGATGCTAATCTTTTTGTTACCACTACCATCTCTCCTAACTATACTATTCTTTTATATAAATCTTTTGAGTTTCATCATTAACTTTCATTTTCCACTACTATAATATATTTAAACTTTGTCATAAATCTCCTCTTTTAAATTAGTTTCACATTCAAAATATGTCAACTTCTTTCTCTAGACATTCTAAGATTTGTTTTTTCTCACTTTAGATTCTAACGTTTGAATCTTACGTTAGGTTTCATTGCAGTGTCGAATGGTCATGATCTTTGGTCTTCTTCTTCATGGTCTGGTTTTGATATTCTATGAGCTAACATGCGTAAGAGATCTTTGCACCAGCGTGGTGTCAAGCCTACTGCACTCTAATGCTTAAGTTGGTTTGAGGAATGGCTAATTTAACTAACCACAAAAAGAAGTAAGGTTGAATGAGGTTGTTTATAAGCTAGTTCTTTAATACACGTCTACATTTACATGTGACGATAGTGGTGTTAGAGACTTCTCTAGTGCTTAAGGTTGCAGGGTGCTAGTTTAGACCCAACTCGATTATACTTTAATTGGTATGTATTAACTGATCCGACTAATCAATGAAACTTCAAGCCTTTTTCAATACCTTGTGGGTTTAGGTCTTGTCTTTGACAACCTCAACATATTACATTCTAAAAAAAAAGAAATACATTGTTGTTTGGCCAAACAAAACATTAATATATTTTTATCAAATAATTTAATCCTATTCATCATCGACCTTTAGAAAAAATTATTTTCCTTAAAAAAATTTAAAAGTATTCTACTTTCTAAAATTTCAACTTTATTTTATAATTTAAATTAAAAAAAACAATAACATTAGTCATTGAATTTTAAAATTTTTAATTTAGTATTTAGACTTAAAAAAACAATGCATTACAAAACTGATATAGTTCAAATAGTGTATATCTACATTAAAACTCAACGATAAAATTTCATCTTCAATTTTTTAGTACACATTGAAAGTAAGAAGACAAGAAATCGAAACCTATTTATTCTTAAATATATATA
>JBBPDJ010000026.1:3040921-3059163 GCA_037974625.1 Cucumis cinereus
GTCATAGGTTCGACCCCTACCTGGTGTGTTTATAATATCAATTTTCTATTTGCAAGTTTTTTTTATATAATAAACAACACTGCACATAAAAAGGAGAAACTGGAAACTCACAGAATATCGAGGAGCCATAGCTTGATTATTTGAATATAAACCAAACTGTGAGAATGCATCTGTACCCTGTTTAACAAAAGAAACATTAGATTGAACCGAGAAATAATGAATTTAATAAGAAAGGAGAAATATGTGGGAAAGTCCAAAAATTTGACCGCCAAAAGGCGTAGGTCCAAGTGGTCCACAATAGGTCAAAAAGATTTAGCCATTTTCGGAGGGTAAAACAGTAATTGAACACTAACTCTAAATTACTTTTACCAGCTACCTGTCCACTATCAAACTCACACTTCTCTCTCTCTCTCTCCTCAATTTTTAGTTTACATTTTCTATTTTCAAATTTTCAACAATTACGATAAATAGTTAAAAATTTAATGCCATATGAATATAATAAACTAATAATCTGAATATATGAATGAAATTTTCTTTTAAATGAAAAAATATTAATAATATTTACAAATAAAACAAAATTTTATCTTCTATTCTTGATAAAACTACGATAAATTTAGATGAACATAAAGTAAAATGTCAACAATCATCACGTAAAAAAGTGAACGATCAAAAGATTGAACTAAAAATGATTTTTAAGTTCTTATAAAAAAATCACTTTGCTACATTTTTTTTTTCAAAATTGAAATTGGAGATATTTTAGCATAACTAAAGTAAGCATTTAAAAATTTAGGAACTGAAATAAGGGTTTATAAAGTTCACAAACTAAAATAAGATTTATTAAATTAGGTTATGTGATGTTTATTAAATTTTTTCTAGTCAATTTTATGTACTCTTTAACATATAAAATATCACATCAAATATCTAGTTTTGTTGACAAGATATACAAATTATTGGTTTAATAAAGTATTATATCTTTTATATTGAATTTACACACAAACAATCAAATGATGTAATATATTAATTATTTTTCCTACAATATAAAATATATATTTTAATAATTATTGGAAGCATGGTATGTATGTATATATATATATATATATATTTGAAAAAGTATTGGAAGCATGAAATTATTAGAGTTGAATAGTTTTTTTTTTTTTTTTTTTGAAATTATTCAATTGCAGTATATTAAATAGGCTAACACATTAATTTTAGATCTTAGTCTTATAAAATGTTCTTAATGTAATAAAAGTTTTCAATTAAATTGTTCCATAAAAATTTATAAAAGTTGATATATGTGTCATCACGTTATATTTTGATGATGTATTTAGACATACTAATTTCAATAAATCGATGAGTAGTTAATTTTGATCTCTGTAATCCAAACTTATTAATAAATTTTAAATTTTTTGAACTTTTAGAATGTAAGGTTATGTCAATTATGGACGGACTAATATCATTTTGACCATTTATATTCTTTAAAGAAAAACTTTTGTTATAGAATCGACAAAGAATGAAAACAGAAAAGGTTGTCACACGTAGATTTACATCGCTCGTCAACAATAAGTTATTTACATCCATTGAATAGATAATAAATTCGTTAAATTTTGAAAACGTCAAATGACATAACCTAATAACGTATTTTTCTCGAAGTTTGAAGGTTCAAATCTCTATACGTATTAGGATTATAATAATATAAATAAAAAAATAAAAAAGTGGGTGGAAGTAGTTTAGCCTTGGCCCTTGGAGAATTGAATTGAAGGAGGCTCTTCTCGTCTCTGTTTCCCACACCCCACGTTGATCCATGTTGTTCAAAGACTCTGTTTTTATAATATATATATATATATATATATTGTTGTATCTGTAAGTAATTAAACAATTGGAACAAAGTTTATTAATTATTAATTGTTTGTTGTCAGAACAAGCACACTAGATCCATAAAATACTCACCTCCCCAAATTCTCCATTTTCTTTTTTCATCTCTCTCCTCTGTAAAATCTCAAAATTTGTAAATCGAGGGAGATCTGAGAAAGACTCATCATTCAATTTCAATCACCAAAATCCCATTTACACCGGTCCTTCATAAATCAAATTCTATTTACTTTCTGTTTCTCTTTGACATCACAAATAACCCCTCTTTAATCCCTTTTCAACTCTCTTTTTCTTTCTCCGTTCTCATACAACACTGAAAAAAGTTACACCAAACACCGACTCTAATGGAGATTCAGTGCCAAAAAAAAAAAAAAAAAAAAAAAAAGAACAGAACAAAACATAAAATATTCACAAACGAGGGGGTTTTCTTCTTCATCGATCTCGCTTAAGATAAACAACTTTTTTGTGAGAAGAGATCATCTTGTTTTCTCTCACCTGGCTGTATGTGTGTTATGTATCTATCTTCTTCTTCAATAGGCCAATCCGGGAGTTGCTCTGATTTGAAGCGTGTTTCTGGACCTGACCCATGTGATTAAAAGAGAGAAATTTCAAAATCTCTCTTATGGGTATTTTAGATTTATGAGTTTCATGAGATGGGTAGGTTCAAGAATCTGTGTAATCGTGCCAACAGATGAGCATGGTGACACAACGTCTCATGATGTAGAATCGAGCTCTCTGTTCTTTGACTAATCTAGCGCACTTTCTTGTGAAAGAACAACGTCTGTGAGAGGAATTTTTGATGATGGGGAAAGAGGAAGAACGAGTTGATCTGTTTAAACCTTCTTTCTTGGACAACTTCCATTTCTCATCGAAGTAGAAAGGGGGATCAGTGGGAGTAATAGTTGAAGTAGTTGTTGTTGCAGTAGCACTGACTATGGAAGCCATGGATGAACCAGAAGAAGATTACAGCTTTTTTTCGCTCTCTCTTTCAAGTTTCTGTGAGGAAAAGATCGGAAGAGAGAAGAGAAAAAGGAAGATTTTTGTTTTTGTTTTTGTTTTTGTTTAGAAGAGTGAGGAGGAAATAAGGGAAAAGGTTTGGGGTTTGTATTTATAAAGTAATGCGAAAGAGGAGAGAAAACAGAGCAAAAAATGGCAGTGCTGATGGGAGGAGCAGTGGCTCTATCACCTGGGCCTTCTATAGGCCCACAAACCACTTTCAAACATAAAGTTAAAACCTAGGTTAAACTTTGTAAACTTTTTCGGTTTGAATGTAATCAAAATTATTTGGATTAGAAAGAAATTTGTATTTAAAATAATTAGAACGAAATGAGTTTAGTGTTCAAAATGATGCCTGCAACACTCAAATCTAATTGAAGATATAATAAAAATTTCATTAATATCTCTATGACTTATTAGTTTAAAAAATACAAATTTGTTCCTTCTAATACATTTGCTTTCCTTTTTAACAACAAACTATCAATAAGTCTTTTACTTATAAACCCTATCAAATCGAGTTTGAAATTCACAAACTACTACAATCAAGATTCCATTTAAATTAATAGAAGATATTAAAAAAAAAAAAAAAAACTTTCAAAAAATTTCAATTTATACCCCTGAATTTTGGAGATTGTACCTGAACTTTGAGAGTTGTATCAATCTAAACTTCAAACTAATAATTGTATTACCCTTAACTTTTACGAGTGTATCAATTTAGACCATGAAATTATATAAATATATCAATTTAAACCTTCCATTATGTTTTACTTTTAACACACTTATGAAAGTTGAGTGTTTAAATTGATAAATGTATGAAAGTTTAGTGTTTAAATTAATGCATTTATGAAAACTTAAGGTTTAAATTAATAAAACTCTAAAAATTTAGCGTTTAAATCGATACAATAATTAGTTTAGGGTTTAAATTGCTGCAACACTCAAAGTTTAAGGGACTAAAATGATATTCGCCCAAAAACTTAATTCAACGATATTTGACATGAGCTCTCTCTTTTAAAATTGGAAGTTCCATCACTCATCGTCCCAACTCACAATTGTTTAGACCTTATTAGGTGACCATTACGTTTTCTTTTTGTTGAAAATCAAGCTTACCATCATTTGCATCTTTCTCAAATATAATAGTTCAATTCTTAGCCAAAATCCAAAAATATAAAAGCTACTTTTTAGATACATGTTTTTTGTTTTTGAAGTTTGAGATTTGATATGAAAGTTGTATCTACAAACTTACGTTTTACAAAAAAAAAAAAAAAAAAAGATTATCGAACGAGATCTCATTTCTATACTAACCATTATACCCCATACTTACCATTTCTATTTTGTACCAACTTTTCTAACCTTTGTCCTATTTCTCATTTTAATTCTAATTACTAACTTTTCTTACCTTCTTATTTTCATTATTCTTGTTTTATTCTACAATTAACTTTTTCTGATTAAGGTTATCCATATTTTAGATTTTTTTTAAAAAAAAAAAGGTTAAAATTTATTATTATTGAAACACACGACCATGCTATCTAGACATATTCAAAATAAACAAATTTTTCTAATCGACAAGTTGTTTATTGTACTTCTATTCCGTGAAGTATATACTCTCTCTATTTACATTTCACACTACAATCTTTTTCTTCATCTAATCATTTCAATATTATTGAATTAACATTATTAAAAAAGCAACGCAAATACAACGGGTGGCTAATAGAAGATACCTTTCTTGTTCCTACAACGTAGTATTCGTAACACTATAGTCTTAGTCGTCGTATTAACTGATTTGTTTTTTTTTTTTCTCTCTAATTTTACAAATCACACGTTCACATGTTGTTTTTTTAAAATATAAACATTCACATGCTCAAATAATGTCAATAGATTAATAAAGCAATCACTTGCCACTAATGTATTTGAATATTTATTTGTAAAATAACTTAGTTGAGAAGTATTAATACATTAATTTAGGGACCATTCTGCATACTTAACTAAATTTCATTATTACTAATTAGAAGCATTAATATTTGTATTATAATTATTATTGAAAAGAAAATGGAAAAGTGAAAAACAATAGTTGTTGTTGAAGAATTACCAAATTACTAAAAATATGTATTTACATAAAACTTGGGATTTAATAATTGAAGAGTTTATTTGTCTTTTTATTTTATTTTATTTTTATTTTATTTGTCTAGTTGATCAATGTGACTTTCTGACAATACATCAATTTGTTTTCATTCAGAATCTAGATTTTTCCAACTACTTCAAGAAATTTTGTATTTTAATTTTAAAACATAATTTACAGTTTAGTAAAAGTAAAAAAAAAAGTGTTTTTTTTTTTTTTTTTACCATTTTACTGTTGACCAATAGAGAAAAATAGGGGTGGGTTGTCAACTATTTGTTCTTGTTTTTTTTTTATACCCATATTTCACCTTTGTCCTTTGAAGCAGTAATAAATAGAGTGAATGGATCCTCATCCACACCTTTTTTGTTCTCTTCATCCTTTTAGGGAATTAGATAAAAAGAATTTTCATCTAAGGTCTTTTTACAAAATTTTAATTTGGCTATGGTATAATTTTGAAATTGGATTGAAATAAATAGAAAAATACTTTATTGTTATGAGTTTGTCTATGTTTGGTAACTTTTTTTTTTTTAAAAAAAAAAATATAGCACTATTTTTTCTTTAATTTTTTTTTCAATAATTATGTCTAACAAGTTTTTTTATTTTTATTTTTTTTAGTTTTTGAAATTTAGCTTGATTTTAAAAACATTGGTAAATTGTTTATTAAGAAATTGATAATTAAAGATAATAAAAAATATAAATAATAAAGAATCGTTATAAAGATTTATTTAGTTTACTAACAACAACGTATTAGCTATGTTCATTGTAGAAAGATAACACTTTATTGTTGGAGAGAAAATGTCATATTATAAAGTTCAAATGCCAATGGAGTTAGAGAGTTTATATTGTACATTTCTCTAAACCCTAGGATCAAAATCCTAAATAACATAAATACAAATACAACTTAGGTTTTTAGGAAATTGTCCTTGTTATGGATGAATTTGGACTCGACAAAAATAAGCCAAAAATTAGAAAAATGATTAAAGAAGATAAGTACAAGATAACTGGTACTTGGTTTCAAATAGAGATGTTCACGAGGGGGGGCAGGGTCGAGGATGCCATTCCTCATCCCCATCCCCCTCTCCATTTCATTCCACATCCTTGTGAAATTTTTCATGGGAATTGAGACAAGGATTCAAATTCGCGGGGATCGGGTTCCCTACGGAAATTTTTTTTCCGTTAGTTTTTTTTAAAGAACAATTAATTTAAATCACTAATGTAGAATAATTCTAGTTAAATAATTAAATCTATCACTAAATTGAGTATTATGATTAGTTTTATATGATAATTTGAATTTAAAGATAAATTAGTTAAAATTTGGTCTAAAAAACAGACAACTTTTTAGTAGAACGAAATAAAAATAAATCAAATTATTCACATATATAATCTAAATTTAATTATTGAATTTACACATATTCATTATCTTGACCAATAAAAAAATCATATTTATATAATAATAATAACATAACCTTACATAATTATACTAAATAAATAAATAGAGTCTAACCGGGGTGGGGTCGGGGAATGCATTTCCCGTCCCCATCCCCGTTTATCTCATAGGAAATTTTTTTCTCCCACTCCCTCTCCCATTTCTCGCTTAATCGGAAAATTTCCGTCTCGTTAGAGGCAGTTCTCTACAGGACCTCTTCCCTACGAGGAAATTGGTCATCTTTAATTTCAAATAAATTCACATGATAACTAATCATTTAGTTAATCAGATTAATCCAACTTTTTTGAAATTATGAAAGACTATATATCCTAATCTTAGGAGGATTAAAATGAACCTTTGGCTAATTCCTATATTATAAATACATATTTATGACTCAAAATGATGTAATTCAAACTTTTGAAAATTCTTCTCTGTTTATGGTTTTTCATTATTGACTTTGTCATCATATCTATTTTTCTTTCTTTTACAGGTCCTCTCCTTCATAAAATTATAAATTTATACCCTTGTTGTCACATGGAGGTCACACACATTTTTCTTTGCCCAAATTTTAACATCCAATACCTTAAAACCTCCATTAAAACGCGTTGCTCCTAGATTTCAATTTGGTGGTCAAACATTAGGTTGCAAAAAAACTATGAAAGACCTATAAACATGCACCTAACAACTTAATTTTCAAAAACTAAAAAGCTAGAAATGAAACTATTATCAAGAAATTGAAATTAAACAAAACAAATTATCCATTTAATAGCAACAAATATAATAAAGAACTTAAAAAAAAGACACTATGGGGGTGATTTGATGGAGACAAGTTAAAAGAAGATGGAAGACATAGAATAGGAGTATAGAATGTGGCATTCAACAAAAAGTGCCCTTTCAATGAAAATATATTGCTTATTTTGAAATGACATATCTTTTCAAATTTGTTTTTATGTTTTCTTTTTTTATTTGTCCATACTTGTGCAACCATCCAAGGATTGAGGGGCATGTGCCCTTAACTTCATATCCTTTAATATACTCTTCCCCCTTAATTATTATTATTTTATTATTCTCTTCACATTATATTTAACTATTCTAAAGGGAATCATCATCAATAACTCACACATTTCATTTATTTTATTATCCAATTGGTTCAAATTTTGGAGAAGCAATTTGAATTATATACTAGTGTTTTAGATTGAAGTGGTTTTTTCTCTATAATTGAGATGGGTCAAATATTGCAAACTATTTGAACTAAATTATGAATGGAGGCATGTGTTTGTCTTTTTGTTGATGTTCTCATCTCCTAGAGAAGAAAGCTGTCTTTTCACACCTATACACGTATCTAATTTCTAAACACTCTATAGAGGGTCACTCTTTTGAATAGTTGTTTTAATTAAGAGACATCTCCTTCTCTTCCAACTTATTATTCCTACTTTTCTTAACTGCATGCTTCTTCTTATGCTTAAGTTAATTTGGATATATTACTAAAAACATACAGATTGATTGTTAGTTATCGCTTTAATAGAGTTTTTTCAAGTATGTATTTTTGTTGAAGACTCCACTCCAATCATGGTTACCTTATCTTGTTCCAACAATAAATTTGTGATTGGATCTTCCCCACATACTCTACTTGCTTTCTTTTGAGTTCAGATGGGACAAGAGGTCACAAAGACTATTATCAACCTCTCAGCTCGCGTATGTTGAATTAGACTTTCATGAGCAAGACTTATCAAACTTCTTCTTAAACCTCCACAACATTATTGGTCAGGTGAAATATTAACTCATGTCTCTCAGCTTCTATAGGGGTGGCCAACCTTGCACTAAATATGGTTAGTTGCCATATGGCTAGGGTTGGTAGCAATATCTGTAAGTTAAGTTTAACGATGTTCAATTCTCAATTTCTTGTGAAATCTTTTTAATCTTGGGTTTTATCTAAACCTACACGTACACTCACTCTCAATCAACATTAATAAGCTTGAAAAAACATGAGTATTTGGATTTAGGGTTTAGGGTAAGAAAAGTTGTATGAATTTTATTATGAAGTATGAATAAATATGAGTGAAATGGTGAGAGTTTTATGATAAATTTTGTGGCAAAGTCCAAGAAAAAGAGAGATTTGTAGAGTACAGTGGAGAATGGTCAAAGGCCTAAGTGAAGTTCAAGATGGGTCTGCTTTTGTGCAATGCAGGAACCCACCAACCACTACAAATCAGTGTTTCAAACATCCAACATTATATTATTATTATTACTTTACCCTAACATAGCTTTTTTATTTTTTAATTTGATCCATATAACTTTAATCGCTTCAATTTAGTCATTCAAATTAGGAGCCTTATGATCACATACTCAATTTTGTATTGGTATCCTATTAAATGCATTGTTTATTTTCCCGTTTTATTAAGATCGTACAATTAGATGTTAGAAGATTCAAACTTCATACATCATAATTACTAACAAGTTAAGTATGCTAGTTGAGTTATACTCAATTTGACTTGTCTATTTTCATGTTACGAACTAGTACATGAACATCTTTTACTTAGATTCTTATATTATTTGTCGTATTTTATTAGACAAATCGATACGAAGATAAGAAATTCAAAACAATTTAACATCCTTATCAAGGTTATAATGAGAGAATACCTAAAAAGACTTTTCAGGTTAAAAACACAATATGTGGCGGATGTTGAAGCAGCAAAAGCATGAATCACTTTGTTCTTTTTCTTAAAAAAATGACAAAAGCGAGAAATATTAACAGTAGTACTAATTTGTATTAGAATTTACGGTTAGAGTAAAACATAGAATAAATTAATAAATTTTTAAGTGAGTATGTTTTTCAAGAATAATTCAACCAAATTAAAATACTAAAAAGAACCAAGTTTAAATTTTTAAAGGAACATTTACAAATATACTAAAATGAATCAAATATTTACAAAATATAACTTAGATTATATTAATGATAGACATTGATAGAAGTTTATCAGTGTTTATCAATGCAATTATAGACACTAATAGGAGTCTATCAGTATCTATCATTGATAAAATCTAAAATTTTACCATATTTTATTGATATTTTTATCAATTTGTCATTTATAATAATTTCGTTGCATTTTTAAACCTATATATAAAAACCAAATTAAAATAGAGACGAAATCATAAGAATCAAATAGAAATTTTTAAATAAAAGATATTAAATTGAAAAGTAAAGTCAAGAACGTCATGAGACCAAATTTAAAATTTGAAGTAATTATTTTCTTTTTTCATTATTTATTCTTAAGATGGAATCATTTTTTAATTTAAAAAAGAAGCCTTCTTTTCCAAACCATTCTTTTATTTAATCTCTTAGGTTGAAAATGTGGTTATTAAATAAATCTCACACATGATGCAAGTGACGTCAGTTTTAATTTACATAGCTTTTTAAGTATAGTAATGTAAAATTATGATTATGATTATTTTTAAATTTATGTTCCATCGATGAAACTTGTTAGACACGACGTTATAGTAATTTCAAGAACGTTAAAAATAAATATAATAAACAAAGTAAGAATAGAACACAGGATCAATAGGATCTATATTTAGAGGCCATGCGTTCGAGAAAAAATCATTTCATTGGTAAAAAGTTGAGTGATTATAACGTTATGCTTGTTTATTAAACAACAATTTAGTGAATGATCACTTAAACTCTTCTTAAGCGTGAGACTCACTCTTAATAAAACTTAGGTTTTTTATGAGTAGGAGATTCTATTTCACTAAAAACTTATATTCTTTCCACCATCAAATGAAGGCTAGTTCATTCCCCTAATCTTGAGAATTCATTCTCAAACAACGAGTAGAACCTCAAGACGATCTCGAGAAACACCTTAAGACATACAATGCTTCTTGTTTCACAATTATTAAGATTGACACACTTGTAGTTTATGGCAAACATATGAGAAAAACCTAAAAGAGTACAACATATACTTAAATATGCACAATGGAGGAGGAGAAAACAACCTAAAACCAACAAATACGACCTTGAAAAGTAAAGAAATCTACAAAATAAATAAATAAATAAACACAAAAATTTTAAAATAAGGAAAAATACACTTTGCAAATTCAGTAAGAGATAACCCTTAATACATCTCGAGGAACCAAGAACATTACAAGAGACAAATGCTCCAACAACCTTAAAAATATTGCTAATACCATATCTCTAACGAGTATTCTAACAGACAGCATTAGTAAACGAGCAAGTTACAAATAAAAAACGAACCAAACGAACCAAACGAATCCTTAATAACTTCCCGACATTTGTGTGTGACATTAAAAAAAATTATGAATGCAGACATCATAGATACACAAAAAGATGATTGATGTACAACAATATAGTACGTAAGAAAGAAGGGGAGAGAATGGTTATTAATATGCAATTGCATGCACTGAACCCCAAGCCTTTTCATCTTTATTAAGGCTCCACTCCTCCATCATGCATCGCACGAATTCCTCCACCAAAAGTAAACAAATTGGCAAACAAAAACCCTTTTTTTCTTTTTTCTATATATATATTCTAGTGGTAAATCTTCACAAAATCCCAAGTACTTCTTTTTTATTATTATTTTTTTACAGTTTTTAAAATTTATTTACATAGGGTTTGAAAATTGAAAGTGATTCAGTGTGATGTGATTGTACGAAATCATGGTGTGTCAAATTCATGGAGGCTGGAAGATGTGGGCTCTTGGTGAGGCCTCTCATGATGAAGGGTGAAGGTGAACCATTCTAAACTTTTCTTCTGTACCTAAGAGATAAATCCTCTCCCATCAATTATCTCCATACCCAAAACAAATAATAATGATAACAAAAACAATGTTACGATAATTAATTGTAGGTCTAAGGGTATAATCAACAGAAAATGCAAATAAGAATGACAAAGTCGATAAGCGAGTATGATATGAGTCGAAAGTGACAACTTAGAACCAAAATGAGCTTGGCAAAAAGGGTTGAGGCTAAGATCGAGCCTTACCGAATACCTAACAAGGTCTGCTTTGCGCATGTCCCAAGCGTAATACATCATTTTAGGCCCAAAATATTGACTATATTGGAGCTGACCCTAGCCAAACATGAAATTGGGCACATTCCTTGACTCGATACGTTATCTAATTATTCTATGAAAAATTCTAAAATCGTAGGAAACAACGACTAAAGTCAAATTTCTCTATAGATACATTATTATACGTACCTTCATATGAAGTAATTGAAGTTCTCCTCTCAAACTCTCTGGCTTCCGCACTCTTTCACACTTTTCTGACTTAAGCACTAGAGACAGACACCACACTAGTGTGTAGGTTTTTGATCGACGGATTTCATCGCTCAAATTCGTGTGAAATGTATTATAGAATAACACACCAAACACTATTCTTAGTGGTAAGTCCGAATCGAATACAATGAGCACGGAAAGTTCTCAAGTGAAATTGTTTCCAACCGAGGTAACTGAGGGTGGGGGATTAAATTGTTTCAGATTGCAAGAAAACTAAATTGTATGAAACAAAGAAAATTGTAAATGTGAATCAATTAAAGAAAGTCTAGCTTGGGTCAAAACATATTTCTCCCTATTCAAAGTATTTGTTACCTAACCAATTTAATTAGTGAAGCTAACTAAATTGTCCCAAGTTTCTAAGTATTCCAATTCAACAAGATGAAAAGCATGCATGATTGAATTTTCCTAATTGCATTAGGTTCTAGAGATCTTTCGGTGGAATGACCAATTTCCATGCGTTTAATTGTACATTCATTAGGTACAATCCTAGGTTGATTAGAATAATGCTCATCTAAATAGAATAACAAGCTTACATAACTTATGAAAGAGCGAAAGTTATACATTTTCCATGCATCCGAAGATACAACAAACATTCATTGAATAACAGAATTGAAACCAACGATATGAAAGAGTTAAATTCTAACCTCATAATTACAATGAAATAGGGAAGAAATCCTAGGGATCCAAACTAGATAAAAGTGTACCTTAGCTACGATACATCATCGAAAGTGTCAATAATAATATGTAAAAAATCTTCAATCAAATAGAACAAGAGAATGCCAAGAGGTTACGTGAAGAATGTCAAAATTGTATGTAAAAGTGTAGCATCGCGACTCCATAGGGTAGGATTTGGACAAAAATATGTCTTAAGGTTGTTGTAACACCTAAGGCCCAAGATTAATTTGGACCAAGATTCAAATTTCAGATTCGAAACTGATGGCCCAGACATTCATCTATAACTTGGCTACGTTGTCCTTGCTTGTTTTGAATACTTCTAAGAGTGAAAGTAGTCCCCACAAACCAACATGGTTCTTTCAGCATGTTTTATCCTCACCCATATGGATCCTATAAAAATCCACAGTTGGGTCCTAGGAAAATTCCTAGGAGGTCACTCAACATAGAATTTCTCCAAGCTAAACACGCTTAGCAGTGAAGTTCTAATGATTGAGCCACCGAAAAGGAATGTGCACCTTGTTAGTATAGGTAGTAATTTTCAATTCTTTAAGCTTTTCTTAACATGATTTTTATGTTCTAAGGATCTCACTCATTCATATGTAATATCAGTTAATTCATGTCTTCTTCCTAAACTTCGAGTGTTACAGTTGCTCTTTAATCGAAAAAATATTTTTTTTCATATAACATTCTTCTCGATCTATAGTTAATTTGGGAGTAGTGAATGAAATTTTTTTCTCTCTTATTGTCTCTTCATAAAAAAAGAATGGTCATGTCAACTCTTAGGGCAATACATTTAAGTTTTCATTTTTATTTGAATAATAATAAGAGTTGAAAATAATTTAATACATTTGCACCAATATAGAGACAAATGAAAACAAATATTGAATAGTGACAAATGTAGGATAATTTAATTAATTTGCTTTAGTCATCTATTATTTATATAATAATGTTCTAAAGGTATGATTTTGTGATATTTCTGCAATTATATCTTCATTGAAACTTTATTTATCAAGAAAAATATCAATTAAGTATATGAAAGTTGTGACTTTTCTTAAGGGTAAATTGACTTTATACCTTTCTAATATTTGAATTATATCCTCATTGAAAACTTTATTTATGGGAATGAATTATTTATTTAGCAATTTCATTTTGGCTTTTTTTTTTATTTTAAATAACTATAACTAAATTTGTTGATGTTGCTAATAATTAAATTACAACACTATTTTTAAATAATCACAAGTTGATAGACTCTACCGTTAATAGACAAATCATCAACTTAGTTCGAGAACTTGCAAATTCTTTTACATTTTATTATATCTACTAATAAATATAAGGTTGTGTTATCTCCATCATTCTTAATGAAAAAATTGGGTATAGTTTCTTTCATTTCGGGCTCGGTTGTCTCAACAAATAATACTAATAATAATTTAGGCATGATTAGTATATTTAGCAACAACCCATATTATAACATTAGTACTAGTCATTCTACGTCGATATTGATTGTCATGTTGTGCCTTATACTATAATTATTATAATTTTATGTTGAAGCAACCTTATATTTTCATTTAATTATATGAAAATTAATCAATTATTCTTCATCTAACTCAATAGCATTTAATAAATCTAGCAATAATCAGTTTTATAAATTAGTTTTCTAATATATAAATATATAAACATTAAAATCTTATTTTTTGGGTATGTTCCCCAAAGCTTATGAATAAAATTTGGTATAAGGGATTTTGTTGTCTATTTTTATATATAAACTTTGATAAAAAAATCAGTTTATATTTCTAAATAAATACCCCAATTATTAGCAGCTTAATATTCCCCAATCATTATCCAAATTTATTGTAGTTGGAGAGTTTTGATTTTTATGTAATCACTTTAATTTATAATTTTTAGATCATACATTATCTAAATAATTAATCACATTTTCATATTCTGATATATTTATTATTATTATTATTATTATTTGTAATATTGTTAAAATGTAGTTATCAATCCTTGTCCTATTTTGGTAGTATCAAATGTCAATATAATATTTTTAATCAAACTGATATCTACAAATTAATAAAAATTATAAAGTCATCTAGATGTTTCTTAATTTTTTTTTTTTTTTGAAATATTATATTTGATATAGAAAAATGTAAGATAACTCATAAAACTCTACAATTTCTAAAGGATGTCATTAATAATTTAATGAATTTTTGTTGTGTGCTTAACAAGATAATTTAAAGAGTTAAAATAATATAATTAGAATGGAAAATACATCTAATTATAAATTAATCCAATTTTTAGTCAAATCTAATGTTTGAAGAAAGGTATTTTAATCTCTTTGCAATTGTTACATAGTGGATCAGGCAGCCCAATATGAGGCTGGGCTGGTTGATCAATTTTGAATCCCAAGCCCAATAACTAGCCCAATTGTATAACTCTGTTCATATATACAAACTTATTTATTAATTCAATCAATGTCACGTATAAACTTTAGTTTATGTTTTTATTTAGGTTTACTTTGTTAATTGAAGTGAAGGCAATGAGCCAAAAATAAACAATAAACACAAAAGTAAAAAAGTTTTGAAATTAAAGTCCATTGCGAAATTAGTCGATCTTGGTTTATTACAGTCTATCGTAGATAAACTGTGATATTTTGCTATATTTTGTAAATATTTTGGTCCACTTTTCTAGATTTGAAAATGTTCATATAAATTAAATTAACTAAAATCTTAATAATTAGTGATGAAATCTTATATTAAATAGTTGAGATAACATAAAATAGCAATGATAAATGTATAAGTTAAACTTTATGATTTATGAAGTCTAAATAATGTATTTATATTCGATGATTAATTAAGATGAATAGTAATAAAATTATTTTAAATGACAAAATTGTTGAAAATATTTACAAAATATACCAAAATTTCAAATTTTATCGATGATAGACACTGATAGAGTGATAAATTTGAAATTTTGTTATATTTGAAAATGCACTATATTTAATTGATATTAATTTATTAATTAATCAAGCTCTATTCATCTCTTCGGTAGAAAAATCACACCAATTTGAAGGGTATTAAAATATTCATGTCTGGTGGGTTTTAATGTTCGCTACATAACAATATTTTGAGTTTTAAAAAGTGAATAATGAAGAACATTAAATGTCTGTTTGAAATTTCACGACAATATTTGTGAAATAAACCGGCCTTAAAGGTAAGTCTTTTGCCTCATTTAAGGAATAATTAAAGTAGGAAGTAAATTGAAAGAAAGATGTCAAAGTGAGTTTAGCTCAACCGTAATTGATATAATTTTTTTCTTTAGAAGTCGAAGGTTGGATCGTATCATTATAATAAAAAAGATTGAAACAAATACAAAAATTATATACCCTTTTTCAAAGTTTAATTTAACGTTTCATAAATCTTTCAAAATTATCGTCAAAAGTTATATCTTTTGAAAATTATGAATATTTTTTAAACAAATTGAAAAATTAGGGGAATAAAAATCATAATAAAATAAAATCAAAGAGAGAACCTTCCATTTTACATTGGACAGACACAAACACCCTATATTTGTATTCACCTCTTCCTCCGACGAGCAAACCAACACACTAATTTTAATAATAATAATAATAATAATAATAATAGAATATATCTAGTTTTTATTTAATTTAAAATATACGTTTGATATTTGATGGTCCCGACAATATTCCTAAGAGAATTCTCTTTTTAAGAGTGAAGACTTATTGTCACAAAGCAGCACAAAACTTTTTAACATGTCTAATTTTGTCCTTTCATATGAACGTGCGCTCAGTTCATTCATATACATTTCCTCTGCTAAGAACATATAATTCATTATTTTTTAAATTCATATGAGATATTGTATTATTCTAATACAAAGAGAAACAACCACAAAATAGATCTATAAATATTATATGTTGTATTGGATGATTTTGGACTGAAGAGTAGAATTGAATTTAGAAACAACAAAATCAATTAGAAGTGTGATACAGACAAAAAATGGCAACTAAAGACTGGAATGTGGGCTTAGGAGAAGGGCGAGGCAGCTTGCAAAACACCTAATGGGACATTCTTTACGCATGCCTCGACCTAATGTAACATTTTAGGCCCAAGATATGGCCTAATAGATATGAGTTTAGGCCTACCCTAGCAAAAAAACGAAACAAGCTAGCATAACCTTTGGCCCGATAGGTTATTTACTTATTCTAAAACATTTTGGAAACCCTAGAGAGAACACCCTAGGTCAATTTTCTCTATAAATACGTCGTAATAATTTCATATAAGATAACATGAGTCTTACTCGCAAGCTCTCTCTAGCTTCCACACTCTTAGTGTGCATGTTTTATCTTTTTCAAGCCATATTCTTTTTCCCTTCAAACGAATTCACGGCCGAAGATCAGACGTACTTACAGTGGTCCAAAATTTGATATGGACCTATATGTTTAAATTTCTACTACTTGACAAACCAAAACAATTTGAAATAATGCAGAGGGAAATGAAGAATTTAGGGAAATATAAGCATAAATTAGGCATTTATTGCATCATCAAGATTCTCATAAATAGAAATACCATATTAATAATAATGTGGATGGGACCATAAATTAATTATGGGGCAGATTTGTGAATCTTAATGATAATTACTGACAACTGCAAGCAGTGGGCTATGTGTTTTCTTTTTATGTTTCTTACATATGAACACACAATAACCTTAAAAAGACAAATCTTTATATAAATGAGAAAAGGATATAAAGAGAAAAGGAAGAGTGAGGGTTTGTAGTCATTTAACTATTTATAGACATTTTTGTGAAGGACCATCTTTTATGTGTCTAACTAGACACACAAATATAAGGAAGAGAAAAGGTTTAATAATTTAATGTTAAATTTCAAAAAAAGTACGTTAGTTTCGGGTATTCTCTTGAACTTTAAAAAGTTTCATTTTGTTTGTTTTTTCTCTTCCTTGAAACAATCAAAATGGAAGTTTTTGTGTATGCTTATGTGTTACTTTAGTGAACAAATCTAAACACCTATATAGAAAGTACGTTCGGAATTTAGGATTAGTGGAAACAACCTTATGAAAGAACAAAAAAATTGAAAGGTGGAAAAAGGTGACCGGAGAAAGTCGATAGTAAGCATGATTTACAAATGTTCATTTTGTTCGAACTTCGAGAGTTCAAATAATGTTTTTTTAAAGGTTTAGAGTATAATTGAAAAGAAGTCCATCATTTAGGGATATTTTTTACATTAATCAACTAATAATAATAATAATAATAATTTCATGTAATAAAAAACCCTATGTAAATATATTTCTAAATGAAATATTATTAAGGACTAACATTTTCTTTCTTTTTTTTCAAAAAAAAAAAAAAAAAGTTAACAATAATCTAATATTACAACGATTAAAATATGAGATCAAACTTCAAAGTTAACACTAATCTAACATTAAAGCAATAAATGAATAAATAAATAATAATAGGGTGGAGGATTTTGTTGCATCCTCTACAAGCACTTATCAAGTGGGGGCTACGAGAATTGACACTTCGACGCTCCCTATGACCCACCTTTTTTTTTCTTAAAAAAAAAAAACATAAATAATAATAATAAATATATATTTATTTTTAGTTTATTTTAATTGAAATTTTGGATCTTTTTTTAAAATTGGGCTACGTTTTTTAAATTAAGACTCTTCAATCCAATACCTTTGTCACAATGTTTTTGTGTATTCCTCCTATTCTATCTCTTTTACGTTCTTCATTACTTCACTCATCTTTAAATAGTGTCATCTATTATTATTATTATTATTATTATTATTATTATTATTATTATTATTATTATTATTATTATTATTATTATTATTAT
>JBBPDJ010000026.1:3070995-3097769 GCA_037974625.1 Cucumis cinereus
CGGAAACGGGAGAGATATATATATATATATATATATATATATATATATATATATATATATATAGTTAAGAGATATAGCCAACATTAAAAGAATCGAAGTGGAATCTTGATCTTAATTTAATAATTTAATTAGAAAACCAAAGACGTTTGGTATAAATGAAAACATTCAATTGGATGGATTGAAGCAATGTTTATTGTTAACCAAAATTCTAGATCATGACTCTGAGTCCTTCCAGCCAAACACTCATCAATCTTAAAATAGTAAACCATAAACATTATATAATTACTTCAATTTAAGGTTATGTGTCAGCCATACATATATGTCTTTTCTATCTCACTAAGCTAAGGTTGTCAACTACACTTCAAATCAAACTGACAAGAACACAAATACAACTTAAGTAATACTTTTAAAAAGAAAAAGAATCATGAAGGAATCTGAGTGAGATGGTGAAAGTAATTAGGAGATGGAAGCACCAAAAAAACCAAAAATCAAAAGGGTGTGTGTGTTTATATATATATATATATATATATACACATAAAACCATAAAATACAAAATAAAAACCTAAGTCATCCAACCAATTCATACGTTGTTTTCTTAAGACAATTTTACTCACTAATTTGTGACTATTCGAAGAATCATATCTCTTCTTTAAGTTGGTGTATAATTGTAAAGACGATGCAACTAACTTATGAAATTGATCAAATGATGCAACTCTAAATGAAGAGTCACATACCATTTATTCTAACGACACGATGGATGAACAAAATAAATATAGAGATGCAGGAGTAGTTGTGTTTGGTTTTGAAAGAGATGAAGAAATCACATCCCCATCAAGAGAAAGAGAAAAAAGAGGAAAAAAGAAAGGAAAAAGGGTTTTGCTTTACTTAGAAGGAATGATGGGAAATGGTGAGATTTGAATCACACACACCAACTCCTCTATATGTGCAAATGTGGGACTCTCTAATTTGTTTCAATTCACTTAGCCATTTTTTGTCCTTTCTTTCTTCCTTTTTTCATCACTTTTTTTCATCAATTAGCTGGAGTAGTTGTTTTGGCTTTACCAAATTACCAATTTTGAGCCTCTTTAATATATATATATATAGATCTTTTCATATATCTCTCACTTTTTTTCATGATTTGATGATATAGGGTTTGAGTGTGGAGAAAAAGTGATGCAACCCATTGAGTAATATACATAAAGCAGCCATGCATCTATGATGAAATCCCAAAGTGATGATGTTATATATCCCAAAGATCCAACTCAATTTGAAGCCTTTCTAGTTTCACTTTAAGTTTTATAACTTTTCATATGCGTTTTCATTTGATTTTTTTCTGATGAACATATACTTTCTCTTTCTATTTGATAAATGTGATGTTGATGAAAATTTTGTGAACTTCGTTTGAAAAATATACATTAATATTTTATTCCAACTTTGTATTTTCACATTGTTAAGAAAGCAAAGTAGGAGCTTCTTTATATATGTCTACCTTATATTGTGGGTTTGTACTTCAAAGGGTACTCATGTTCTAGAGAGAGTAAGGAGATAGACAAATGTAGATTTGTTGATATCTTCACAAACGCGTCGCCGCCATCCGTCCGGATGGGTATGGTGAGGTATAAAATAATAATATTTATTTTATTCTATTTTTTAATTAATAAAATTATTTTTCAAAAGTTTTTCTTTAAGGAGTTGAGAGGTGAGACATTGAAACTTTGAATGCCCTGAAGTGAGATGATGAGATCGTGATGCGTTGAGGCATCATTGAATGCGTAGAGGCATTACCTTTCACATGACCGTTTAAGCGTTACGACCGTTGAGGCATTAATCAAGTTCCAAGTTTCTTCTAATCTAGGTGTCTAAACATCTAGATGCATAATTGTTGCTTCCAGTACCTACTTTACTACATTATCTAGTTCCAGGTCCAACATGTCACAACCTACATTACATGATTTCACTACATATTGTGTTACTTTTGTTTAATAAAAGAAATCACCTACATTATATTTTTTACATTGTCTTATATTTGTTAACGAGTCTTATTGCTTTATTCCAATGGTCTCAAAGAAATAGTTTGAAAAAAATGGAAATGATAATAGGAATAATTGTAGGAATAGCAATATCGTTGGGGCATTTGAGTTTTTGACAAAATTCTGGGTTAATAAGTTTTTTGGTAAAAGTGTGTCATGCGCATGTCATATTTTTAAAATATTCTAATTTTGTCCCTAGTATTGATATATATCATATTGATAGACTACAGTGCAATTCATGTATCATTTATTTTAATTCAGTAGCCGAATTATTGAAACACACTTTATTCTTGTCTATAGATTATGAGATTCTAACCTAACTGAATGTAGAGGTTAAATTTCGGATACCAATAAATTTTTTTTTCTCTATTTTTGAAATTTGAAATCTCTATTAGATATCACATCTGTTTTGATTAAGCTAAATTTTGAAAATATCTAGGTTTAATAAATTCTTAATATATTTATTACTTGTATGATTTATTTAACTAATTTAGACAATTATTTATGATCCCTTAATCTTATTTGTTTCTTATAATTTTAAATTTGAATTAAACCATTGTTTTTTGTTTATTCTTATTTAATATCTAGGATTATTTAATTTTTAATCTTTAGGAACATATTTTTACGTTTTATCTTATACGTTTTTATTATTTTAAATTTAGATTAAACCAATTTGATTCAATTCTTGTTATTTTATAGATATTTTAAATATTTTAGGACATTGTTAGTGTTTAGGGTTTATAATTTTAAATTCGAATTAAACCATTGTTATTCGTTTATTCTTAGTTAATATCTAGGATTATTTAATTTTTAATCGTTTAGGAATATATTTTTACATTTTATCTCATTTGTTTTTATTATTTTAAATTCAGATTAAACCAATTTGATTCAATTCTTGTTATTTTATAAGTATTTTAAATATTTTAGGACATCTAAATAGAAAAAATTCTCTATTCAAACCAAAGATTCTTCTTATTTTTCTCCCCGAATTTCTCTTATAATATTATAATCATCTTTTGTTTTTCCACAATGTTTGCTTCAAATTATACATTTTTATTAAATAAAATATGTTATATTGTTATTGTATTTGTATTTGTTAAAAAGGGGAAAATATTTTAAGATAAAGATTACTCAAATTTTCATAAAAATTTAGATTCTAATATTTTAAGAATAGTTGATGTTTACATTATAAAAAATGATAGACAAATGTTCAAATATATTCGAAAAATGTATCTAATTTCATAACAACGACAAAAGTAAAATCGATCAAATAAGTCTGTTGTTTTTTAAAAAAAAGAATCATTTAATCATGTTATATCATTTTCAATGAGTTAGTACTGAACGACTAATTAATTAAAGTTCAAACAATTAGCAAAATTACCGCATTCTTCCCAATTTTTATTATTTTAGATAACAATTATATATTTTGTTATTATGATTACAATGTTTATTATTTTAGAAAACAACAATATCAAGAAAAGTCTGTATTTCTACAAACGACTATCTACCCACTAATTCAATTTTTCTATTTTTGCTATGGCTCTACAACAAGTAATTAAGGTTGACCTGCATGGAATGAAAGTTCACAATCTCACGATTATTGATTTGTTGAGGCTTATATTTCATTTGATTATTTGTTCCAACAATTTGTTGATTGTAAGCAAGATAAACTTTTTCATTCATTCAATCATTCCAGTTTTTAATACAGTGTAATTGTTATAACGTGTATAAGTTATGAATAGAATTACAATCCAAATGGAAAGAGTTGGTTATGAGATTCAACCTAATGGATTCAAGAGATAAGGGGGCGAATTTTTCGTACAATTCGAATTTTGAATTGGTAGTTTAATATCATATTCAATTTGATATAACCACTATTCTAAAAATATTTAAAATGAATCAATATATAATTTATATATTACCATTTTGATTTTAATTTATACTCGATCTTAGATTTTATATTATCTTATTAATTCTTTATTATTGAATATATTTGCTTTCCATTAAGATTTTATTAATTACTTTATGCATATTATCATCTAAAAAACTTCATATTTCATTTAAATTTATCATTTTTTGTATTTTTAATCACATTTCATTCATTATTATCTTATTATATTATTACCATGAATTTGTCTTTTTGACAAACAAATAAGTATCACTTTTTCAATTTTGTTGTTTTTTCTATGCCCTTACAACGAGTTAGACTTGTTCTTTCTGTTTTTTTCTTTATAGGTTCGTAGTTTTTGTGGTTGGTGGAGTTATAAATACAATGTAAATGTTCAAACTTAAATGAAAATAAAATTATGAATACAACATAATTGTAAATTAACGAGCTCTCTTCGTAATTTTTCTCTCTCAAATTTTATTTGAATTTATTTTTTACGACGAATTAACGACAATAAAAAAACTATATAATATATATATAGATGTATAATGTATACATATATACATCTACATACATCTACATGTATACATGTATGCATCTACACATATATGTATACATGTATACGTCTACATACATATATATTACTCAATAATAATAACAACAATATATATAGGGATTTTTTTATTTGTGATAATTTCTCATACATATATATATTATTTAGATTGTTATATATATATATATATATATATATATATATATATATATATAACAATTTAAATAAAATAAGATAACAAAAATTCTAAATCTCTATCTTCATCTTCTTCACTTAGACGCTCCACATAATCTCTTTTTTTCCTTCTCAATCTCATGTTTTTTATCGTTGTTTCAGTAACCCCTTTCTTGAATTCCACCATCTTGGCTAGCTTTGGACTATCACTTTCTCCATGTCGTCGACCTTGATCACTCGGACACATGTTTTATGTTTTTGTTTCTGTTTTGATCATCATTTTCAATAATGACAGTTGTAAGATGAATGGTGTTTGAATTTGGCTTCCAAGATTCCATGAGCAAACTAGTGACATGAAATGAAGACGATGAAACTACCTCATATTTAACGGAAAGTCATCTTTAATGGAAACCATCCTTAATTTTTTTTTCCTGAAATGTTTAGATAGAGTATATTTGATGTTTGATACGGCATCAATTATCGTGGTATTTGGTTTGGTTATAAGGTATTTTAGTATTTTTAACTGTTTAGAAACTCTTCAGATTGAATTCTTTAACGTTGTGCGTTTTAATTCAAATGGAAGTATTTTTGACAATTTCATACTTTTATTTTTGTATTATTTATTCGATTTTACCATTTTAATAATAAAATATTTTTTAGTATTTGTCCATCATGTGCCCTCTCACGATAAAAATATTATAATATCATGCATGGTAGAAAAGAGGCATCCCACAAAGTACACCAACTTGGTTGAAACCGATGGTTTATAGAATGAAATAAAAAGTGAATTTTGGTATTTCGAAGGTGTCGAATCCAATTAATAAGTGATGTGATATTATGACGGCTAATTAATTAATTATATTATAATGTATAGTTATGATGACAGAAAAATGTAGTATAAAATTACAATAAATAATAAATGTTGATGTGTGAAAGCTTGGAAGTTCGTGCAATAAGGCAAAGTTAAGTTAGGCCCCTCAAAGGCTCAAATTATGGCATGGCCCCCTCTCTTCTTCAATCCTTCGAATGCTTCTTCTTAAGTTCTTCCCCACTGCCATTACCATGAATTCTCAACCAACCAAAACCTAAATAGTACAATTCCCTCCTTCACAATCCTATCCTTCTTTACTTCCCTACACACACTTCTTTTTATGCATGCAAATTGTTTCTAATAGTTTAAAACTTTAACAGGTGGTTGGAGAGCGTAAATGTAATCAGGATCACTGAAAGTCATAGGAGTGTTGGAAAATGTGAGTAACTGAAAATGGAAGAGAAATGAGATCGTTAAGCGTGGTGAGAAATAGTTGGATTGAAAACTGTCAAAACAAAATGAATATTGTATTTCAAATCCTGCCAAAAAATGCACAATTCAAATATGAGCTTTTTATTTACAGTACATTACAAACCAATCCCATAACAAATTCTCAAACACCCCTTAAGTGAACATAGTCATGAGAGCAGTTAATTATCGAATGCCTCATTTTCATTTGTGGATCTAAAATACGTTGAATATTCAACAAGTGAAAATCAATATCAATTGGAGAGGAAATGACCTAACATGGATTTGAACTCAAGACTTTTTGGATGACATGCTCTAATAACCGTGTGTTATATCACAAAAATGATTAAGAGTTTAGGCTTACATGTGAAAATAAATTTTATATCATATGACAAGAGTTTATGCCAAAGAATAGAAAAATATTAGAAATTAACTAAGTATCCTTTTAATTTAATAGTAATGCTATTATCCACTTTAGATATAAGCCTTCATAGATTTACTTTTGGTTTCACCCAAAAGATCTAATCATAGTCAATATGGAACTTTGTTTGCATTCTCAATTATCATCAAGCACCACCTCAAATAGCCATCCTATCTGAATTACACTTGAACGTATTACCTTTTTTTAAAGTATGTCAACTCCTCACTAGAGGATATCACATGTCTGAAAGATGAACCACTTATTCATTTTGACTAACTATGACTAGTTCATTAAGGCTGGTTAATGATATTATCCATTTTGAGCATAAGTTTTATGGCTTTGTTCTTGGTATCACTCAAAAGGTTTCATACAATTGTAGATAGTTGTCTTTGCTTATATACCCATAATCATCTCTAATCAAGTCAATATGAGACTTTAGTTGCATTCTCAATATAGTACTTATAATTATTAAGGAATAAATTGTAACGGCTTGATTTCATATTATTATAATATAGTATGTAGAAGAAAAAGATGAGTATTATTATAATAATAAAATACAGATTATTAAAATTTAAATTCTAACTCTTGAAACCAGTAGACTATATTGATTCTACTATATTTAAAATTTTTAAAAATATTATTATATATTTTAATTATTAGCCCTAAAATTCCAATTACACTAAGTTTATTAACGTTAAAAAGGGAACTGAATCCTATTCAATAAATGGGCTTTGGAGCAAACTTGTTGGGCCGACCCAAATTAAAGATACCTATAGTCCGTACAAAAGCCGACCAAGCCAGCTAAGCGAGAGCTTCGTTTATACAATTGACCGTTACAAAACTTTCCAAATAGACCAAATCTTCATTAAATATATTTTATCAAATTTTCTAAAAAGCCCCCTTTTCTTTTTCTATTTCAGCCCGCTCCCTCTCAATATAAATCCTACCAAAAAAATTCGACCGTTACATTCAAAGAAAAACCCCACTCTGCTTGAGAAGAGAAATATCAAACAGAGGAAACTCTTTTTTGGTTTTCTCTGTTGCATTCAAATTATCAAACACATAAGCGATTTCCCCCCTTTCTTTCTTAGATCAAAGAAAGAAGAAAGAAACCAAGAATGGATTCACCTCAAGCAAGAAAAACCGGGCTTAATCTCCCAGCTGGAATGGCTGAACGGTCGCTTCGGCTCGAGACGTTTTCGGGTTCTTTTCGAGCTATATCAAACTTGTCATCACCTTCGAAAACCTCGACTTGCAGCGATAGATTCATTCCGTGCAGATCGTCGTCAAGGCTGCACACATTCGGGCTGATTGAAAAAGCCTCCCCTGTGAAAGAAGGGGGAAATGAGGCTTATTCAAGGTTGTTGAAAACAGAGCTTTTTGGATCTGATTTTGGTTCTTTTTCCCCTGCAGGTTCTCAAGGTCAAGGCTCTCCTATGAGCCCCAGCAAGAACATGCTCAGGTTCAAAACAGATCACTCTACTCCAAATTCACCTTATTCCCCCTCAATTTTCAGCCAAGATGCTGGTTATTCTTCTGAAATTTCAACCCCGCCGAAGCCGCCTCGAAAAGTCCCCAAGACACCTCATAAGGTTTCAATTCTATACCCTTCTTCTTCTTGAAAACTCTGTTTTCTGTGAAAAACTATTCAGCTGATTTCTTGATTTCTGATGTAGGTTTTGGATGCGCCATCGCTTCAAGATGATTTCTACTTGAATCTTGTGGATTGGTCATCACAGAATGTGTTGGCTGTAGGACTTGGAACTTGTGTTTATTTATGGAGTGCATCAAATTGCAAAGTAATTTTTCTCTTCACAATCAACTCCGGTCCTGTACTTAATTTTGTTAACACCTTCTCAACAATGGGTGTGTTCTATTCAATTTTCAGGTCACTAAATTGTGTGATTTGGGACCTAATGATGGTGTATGTTCAGTCCAATGGACAAGAGAGGGTTCCTACATATCAATTGGTACAAATCTGGGTCAAGTTCAGGTAACATAACAGTGGATAAAGATTGAAGTTTTGAGATCAAGTTTCATTCCATAGTTCATTTCTTTTTCTTCTTTTTTTTTTTTTCTGTTATTTCAATGTTATAACTAGATATGGGATGGGAGTCAATGCAAGAAAGTTAGAACCATGGGAGGGCATCAAACAAGAACTGGTGTTTTGGCATGGAATTCTAGGATATTAGCATCAGGAAGCCGAGACCGAAATATTCTTCAACACGATCTCCGGGTTGCTAGTGAGTTTGTGAACAAACTTGTAGGCCATAAATCTGAGGTGAGAATGAGAAGAACTACTCTGTTGAGATAGATATATCACAACATCATCAAAGGCTTATCAATTCTTTTAATGGACACCTGCAGGTTTGTGGACTTAAATGGTCAAACGATGACAGAGAGCTTGCATCTGGTGGAAATGACAATCAGGTAGATATATAGATAATCCATCCTATGCAGAGGGTTCCTTTCTTTGATCTGATCATTTAATAATATGGCTTCTTTTGAACAGCTTTTGGTATGGAACCAGCATTCACAGCAGCCAGTATTGAGACTAACTGAGCACACAGCAGCAGTTAAGGCCATTGCTTGGTCGCCACACCAAAGCGGCCTTCTTGCATCTGGAGGTGGAACTGCTGATCGATGCATTCGCTTCTGGAATACTGCAAACGGCCACCAGTTGGAGAGTGTTGACACCGGAAGCCAGGTTTTTTTCCCTTGTAAAGATGATGAAAATTTTGATTCCAACTTCTTAGCATCAACCTTTTGATAAATTCTATCAAATTTTGTTCAGGTTTGCAATCTTTCATGGAGTAAAAATGTAAATGAACTTGTGAGTACACATGGGTATTCACAGAACCAGATTATGGTGTGGAAGTATCCATCAATGGGGAAGGTTTGTTTTCCAAGACAATTCAGAATGTAACATAATCACTTCACAGATACAAATTCTCGGGCTTAGAACTGTTGTTTTTTCTTTCTCAATAGGTTGCTACTCTGACTGGACACACAATGAGAGTGTTGTACTTGGCAATGTCTCCTGATGGTCAGGTATTTGAAAATGTTATATGCTACTTGTTTAAGGTTTACTTCTCCAAAAGCAACTTCCTTTTTAAAAATCCTATGAATATGGCTTCTTGCAGACAATTGTAACAGGTGCTGGAGATGAAACTCTTAGGTTCTGGAACATCTTCCCTTCAATGAAAACTCAGGTAAAAACAAGGAGATGTGATTCTTTATATTAGATGAACACAGTCATTAACTTTCAAGAAAATTCAGATGATTACTTCATTGTCTAAAGGATTTTAATGTTGTTTCTATCTTTTCCAGACACCAGTCAGAGATACCGGCCTGTGGTCATTAGGACGAACGCAAATTCGGTGACAAAGTTCCTTTCAATAGAAAGCCTGTTTTTCATTCATTCATTCATTTTGTAAATGGCAGCCCTCTTTGGAATTCTCCCAAAGCAAGCATTTTAATATGTGTTGAGAGAAATGTTTTTGATATTTAGAAAGTTTCATTTTGTTTCTGAAATTTAATATGCAAATGATATGAACAAGGGTGCCCTTTTTTTGTTCTTGGTTCACACAATGAAAGCCACTTCTATTGGTTGACTACATTATATATAGTTTCAAAGCAAGTTAAATAATATATCATCTTATATATAGTAAACAACTAATGCAAGTCTGCCACTCAACAAATCCCTCAAGTAATTTGCATTGCGCCTAGCTCTAGAAAAAAAACCTCTCTACGGCTCTACACAACCAAGGTCTCCGGGGGGGGGGGTACAACGTTTGGGAAACTCCGCTCCGATCTGACCAACTTGATTTGATATTTGGTTCTTTGAAGTACTCTGTCATTTGGCACTTATCTCATTCTAGTCGTATGCAGTTGCAGTCAGCTCAAAATTTGATTAGTTATATTCTTGCCTGCAACTGCAAGCTTTGACATATCAGATAAATCTCTCTTGATGACGATCTTGTAGCCTTAGGCCTCAACCAGGATGCCTTTCTGAAGAGTGGTTTCAACATCCGGCTGAATTCTGAGATAAAGAATAGAGGAAGAATGTGAAGGCATGCCAAACCAACTATAAACCAGCTGTTGAAATAAAATTCTACCTTGTGTGTCTTCACTCTCCAATAGTTTTAAAACAAGGTGGCCTCCTTGTCGTAACACACCATCACAATCTGAAGCTGAAGTTGAATCATTGACGCTATCCTTGTCCTTTCCATGTATAACATCTCCAACACCTAACGCAGCTTCTCCGAGTGCCAAATTAACTGCTTGCATACCCAATTCAACTGATAATGTCGCATCTCTAGTGGTGATTCCAGATACTAAGGGGCACATGTCTGAGAGTATTACAGAAAATCCCTTCTCCTATAGAACCAAGCAAAAAACAGGATTTAGACAGTGTGACTCACAAATTTATGTTCCCCAGTCACTGCACCTTCTTATCATACTCCTCAGTGTCCATGTTTATATTTTTTGTTTTTCGTTTTTTGTTTAACAACTTCCATTTCTAAAGTAAATACCGTGTCTCCTAGACTAAACTATTGCACAAATCTTGCACTTCCATTGAATGCTAGTGATTGAGTTATTGAGTGCTGTTAGTAATAACGCCATTCAAAGAGAAAGACCAAAAGAAAGAACATTCTTGATCAGGAATGTTACCAACATGCTCGTGTGTATAAACTGTTTTTTTCTTTTTTTTTTGTCTAACGACTTTACTTTTCTAAGGTAAAGAGCAAATATTGTATACCCTTAACCACACCACTGCACAAATATTGCACTTCCACCGAATGCTAGTGGTTGAGTTATTGACTGATTCTAGTATTTTAACATCATTCAACGTGAAGAGACCAAAAGAAAGAACATTCTTGATCAGGAATGTTACCCATTTACCAATTGAGCTATATTCAGGAATAATGAAGCATTCAATTTTAAAACTACAAGATATGTCCTACTTTTGATAAGTGAAGTTACCTTAGGAGATAGTGACTTCAATTTGTCTTTGGGAAGGTTCATAACATCAGCACAAACAGTTTGAACCCTTGAATCACAATGCACATGAGGAACCTTTACCTTCTGTTCTGCAAGACCCACATTTTCTTTTACAAACTAAAACTTTCTGATAATTAAGCTTCAACATAATTAAGTAACACAGAAGAAGATAAAGAGTTCACCTTGATATCAATACCCAAAACAAAGCCTCCATTTCTGGGAGGCCCAAGACTCTGGCAGGCTACCTAACACCAACAGAAATGTATATGTGAAATAAAAGTTTGGGGAATGGAGGTGAAGGGTGGAGAAATGAGACCTGAAGCCAGGCACCGGGAGCGCAACCAAGATCCAAAACGGAGGAGCCTGAAGTAATCAATTTGAATTGGTTCTGAATCTGAAGCAACTGTTACGAGCAGAGGAAGAAAAACAGGATTGGCTAGGCTTGAAGGAGGAAAAACAGAGAGGGGAAGTAGGGTTTATACCTTGAAGGCTGATCTTGCAACATAGCCAAGGCGTTGAGCCTCTCTGTAGAAGAAATCGGGTGCTCCTGCTCCACTCATTTCGTTCTTCCCCCAATTCTTCTTCCCCGGAGAATTGATTGTATCTAAAACCCTGCACTAGGGTTTCAACTCCGATTTCAGATTTTTTTATTATTATTATTTATTATTTTACATTTGTTTAAAATAATTTTTTTGCAACTAATAATTCAGTGGTTCAACCATGATTTGCAACGATGTATTTTCAATTCTGTAATAGTTTAATCTATAACATAAAAGTAATCTGTAATTAGTTGACGTACTCTCAATTTTGTAATAATTTAATTTATAATATAACAAAATTATAAAATTTATATGCCGATTTTTATTATCTTTTGTAAACTATGTATTTTATAAAAATTTTGAGTTTCTAATTAGTTTATCGATTTATTTAGCATAAAATTTCATTAAGAATAATACCTAAATAGGTACTTTTATGAAAGTTAGGAGCTAAGAATGATTTTTAACGTATTAGAAGGAAAAACTACACCATATAGGTTAAATGAAAAATTATTAGATAAACATGGTTTTATCTCGAAATTACTTTTAATAGGAATATGGATATTTGAATTACAAGCTTCTTGATTGTTAACATATTCTAAAATTAATTGGCTAAAAAGAGTTATCATATGTCATTATATCTTATAAGGGTAGTGAGATTTTTCTATCTCTACAACGTAACATCTTTTAACAAATATTGCAATATTCATCGATGTTTAAGATGAGAATTATAGATAGAGCGAGGAAATTATTCTTTTTGATACTTAGGTTTTTTTGTCTAGTTTTCATTTGGTTCTCATGTTTCAAAATGTTACACGGTTAGTCCTTGAGTTTTATGTTTGATTTCAGTTTGGTCCTTAGAATATTTCAAAATGTGTCACAATTTTACGTTTGACGTTCGCTCATGAGTTAGCCTCCCATGCTCGTCATTTTGGTTATTCATATATGTGCCTTGTAAACCAGCGTTCATGGGTGGATTCTTTCGTTCACTCTGATTTAGTGGTTTCTTAAGCTTTTTTTTTTTCTTGTTGTTTCATTGCACTCAACATATGTTCAACATATACGTAGTCTATCAGTGATAGACTTTGACAAATTTTGTTATATTTGTATTTTTTTTATAATGTTGTTATATATGCTAATATTTTGAATCTGATTGTTATATTTACAACTATCCTTTTTTCTCAAGTCTATTTGATGTTTTTGGCTCAGTTGCTTGTTTATTTGTTATTGTTTTCTTGATTATGGCATTTTTCCTTTTGACCAAAAATCACCCATAACAATTTATACTAGTTTAGGGTTTAGGCGTGTATTCATACCTAAGAATATTTAAATTCCATCAAACAAACAAAATTAGTGATCATAACAAGATTTTCAATAAATAAAAAGGATTGTATATTCATAAATACACACGAATTTATCACTTGTCAATAAGTTTTAGCAGTCAATGTAACTTTGCTACATTTAATTTGATGTTTCTAAATTTGTAACCATTTATGTGTTTGATATCAAAATTATGACACAAATAAAAGTGTAAATTCTATTTTTTGCTAAGTGATTTAATCGTTTGTAATTAATAAATACATTTTAAGTTTTTATTAATTAATTCATCAACCTACACATAGGTCAAAGCTCCCATTATAAAACTTATGGTAATAAATTTGAAAGTATTATAAAGAGACAAAGTCCGATAATTACTTAGTTAAAGTACAAAGACCCAATAAATTATTTAAATGAAAATACTATTAAATTAATTAATTAGAGTTATGTGATGTTGTTAAATTAAATACAGTGGCAATGAAACAAGTTTGGTATAATAATAATACCACAAAACACCATGCTTTTGATCAATAATGTAAATGGTAGTTAGGTAATTAATAGGACGGTTAGCCTTTGTATCCTTCAAGCTTGAAGAAGCCACAAGGAAAGCTAGATGGACCAATTATTTAAATTTTAATACATAGTGGCTAAGCAAGCTCCAAATCATATCCAAAACTATATCATCATCGTCATCATCCTACACATTTCCTTCCTTCTAACTCTTTCCTTTGGCTACCCTTGTTTGTGACACTTTGATTCTTAAAAATAAAATTGCAATTAGTATATAACATATTTATTTTTTAATTATATCATTAAACTAAACCAAAGTAAATGAACTAATTGAGAACGATGAGAAACAAGATTCAAGAAGCGTGAATGGATCGTATTTGACATTAGTCTTTTAAGAAACCGATACCATGAAGTAATACTTGAAGAAAAGAAAATAATTAGATTCTACGTTCGTAATGAACCTTTAATACTATTTCGAAAATCTTCCGATATTATTAAGTTTTGTAATTAATATAGGTCGTAAATATATACAACTTGTAGTTGTAGACCCCCTTTTTTTTTATTTTTTATAAATATCTATTTATTACCATTTATTTGATGAAGAAATTCGTAGCTTAGGGTTTAGCATTATTAATTTATTTCACGGAATTTTGAAATAGTATACGTGAGGGTAATAGAGCAAATATAAATATAAAATTGAGGTTGAGGTGGCAAATATAATTCAAGAAATCACATGTGGAAGTCAAAGTTGGTGAATTGTCGTTGGGAAGAGAAATATAAATAATAAAAATAAAAAGGAGGTTGTGATGAGGTGGCGGATCTGAAAGATGTGGTTGGTGGATTTGATTAAACACGGTGGCCACGTCAGTCATATAATGGTTAATGTAAAAAGCGCACCGTCTTGAGCCGTCCCAACCGTTTCCAATTCAACTCCCCGTTATTCTTCATCTTCTCCCTTCTTCTACTTCCAATTTATTATTATCTTCTTTTTTTTTTTTCATAAAATTTTCTGTGAATATATTTATTAGGGACTGCAATGATTAAACTTTTTATTCATAGTTGCCCTTACGTCATTAAATTAAATTAGTAAATATTAATTTCCTTTTTATATTCAATTTTGGCATGGTGTATTCATTTTTAAAAATTAAATATTATTTTAGTTCTTAAACTGTCCACTATTTTATTTTTCAAAATTAAGTTTATAATCCACATTTTCTTATATTTTTTTTTCATGTGCGTTGTTGTTTACATTTTAGATATTTAAGCTAAATTTTGAAAATTAAAAATAATTTTATAAAGGGTTGTTTTTATTATTATTGTAAATTTAGTGAGTATGAAGCATAATATAACAAAATTTTATTTTTTTATTGATAATAAATTGCGATAGATCTTAGATAGATTTTTTATCAGTGTCTATCAAGTGATATATGTTTATCTAGGTCTCTATCACTCATAGGAACTGAAGTTTTATTATATGTGTAAATATTTTTCAGTATTTTTGTCATTTAAAACAATTTGTCTTAGTTTTTAAAATTTGACTGAAGATTCGTCATTTACATAGAAAATATGAAAACCAGGGAAAAAAATGGTGTGAAACAAGCACAATTTTCAAAAACCAAAATTGAAGAATAACGTAACTCGTTTATTAACCATTTTATTTTTTTTTTAATTAAGTCTCTTTACTTTCTTACAATGATTTGCATATTTCTTAATTAAAATATTTGAATTCTTTCTTTAAATTATGTATCTTAATTTTTACTATGATTTGCATATTTCTTATTTAAAATATTTGAATTCATACTCAAATTTCAAAAACAAAAACAAGTTTAAATTTTTTTTTTCTCGTTTTCAAAACTTTGTTTGGTTTTTAAAAATATTGGTAAAAGGTAAATATCAAAACAATAAATTTAAAAGTGGAATGAGTATTTATAGGCTTAATTTAAAAAAAAAAAAACTAGAAATTAAATGGTTATGAGACAGAGACCTAAACGATTATTAGAAAAAGACCTAAACTTTACATGTTTTTGTAATTTTGCTCGTTTTGTCTCATTTCTTTCCATCAAAATTTTAGCATGACATTTTAATGTAGCCATAAATATGTAAAAATAGCTAATTGCATATTAAGATACATGTACATTTTAAAAGTATAGAACTTAATTAAACAATTAGAAGAAAAAAACTTATTATAAACAAAATTAACACTATACGAACCAAAATTGATAGTATTTTAAAAGTTATAAGGACAAAAATAAACTCAACTCGAAAGTTTAAACATACTTCTTTAAATCAAAATGATATTTAATGATAATTTTAACCATAAATTTTTAATTTCATAAGTATAACTATTTTCTTTTATATATAGAAATTTCATGAGTGCATCTTAAAGTTTGATAAATATTGTAATTTTTACTTCAACAAATGTTACATTTTCTATCATTTTAATGTACTTTCATTGTAAAATTTGATCTTTTTAAGAAAAAAATTCAAAACATAAAAAGTTCTAGTAAATTTGTAATACCACAATAATAATAATTAATGGCAGTATTGCATTAGCTGGAAAAAAAAAAAAAAAAAACCCTTCCCCATGAAGCTGGAATTGCCCCACTTTGAAATTTTGTAAATGAAGTTAACCCATAATTTATTTTTCCTCTGCCACTTTCCCTCCATATAAATACCCCCTTCCCCTTCTTCATCTTCCTCAACCCCACAAATTTCTACTTCAAACTAAAACTCTCTACTCTCTCCTTTCTCCCTTTCCAATGGCACCAACTATTTCCACAATCTTTCTCATATCATTCTCTAGTTTCTTGCTAACAATGTCATTACCAATTGAAAACAGAGCCCATGCTTACGGCGCCGGACCATGGCAGAATGCCCATGCCACTTTCTACGGCGGCAATGACGCCGCCGGCACAATGGGTATTCTCAAAATTCCAATCTCTTTCTAATAAAAGCATTACAATTTCATAACACATCACTTCAAAACATTACATGCATTACAATTGCTCTATTCTGCTCTGTTTTTGCTCTGCAGGCGGCGCGTGTGGTTACGGAAACTTGTACAGCCAAGGCTATGGCGTGAACACGGCGGCGCTCAGCACAGCTCTGTTCAACGACGGATACAGCTGCGGTGCTTGTTTCGAGATCAAGTGTGTTAATGACCCGCAATGGTGCCACGCGGGTAACCCTTCCATTTTTGTGACGGCCACCAATTTTTGTCCTCCCAATTATGCTCTGCCTAATGACAATGGTGGATGGTGCAACCCTCCTCGCCCTCACTTCGACCTCTCCATGCCCATGTTTCTGAAGATTGCCCAATATCGTGCCGGTATCGTTCCTGTCTGGTTTCGCAGGTAAACAACGAAAACAAAAACGTGATTCCTAAATTTAGTTTGTTTTGTATGTTTGAGTGTAAAACTGTGAGTCACATTATTTTGCCTTTTTGATTAATTTGTTTTCGCAGAGTGGGATGTCGGAGGGAGGGAGGGATGAGGTTTACGATCAATGGATTCAAATATTTCAATTTAGTATTGATAACCAACGTGGGAGGAGCAGGGGATATTGTGAGTGTGAGTATCAAAGGGTCGAGGACAGGGTGGATGAGCATGACACGTAATTGGGGTCAAAACTGGCAGTCAAACACCGTTTTGGTGGGTCAAACACTTTCGTTTAGTGTCAAAAGCAGTGATGGTCGGACTTCAACTTCCTCCAATATTGTTCCTTCTCATTGGCAGTTTGGTCAAACATTCACCGGCAAAAACTTCTAATTATTACATTTTAGGTTGGTTTGGATTAGAAACAAAATTATATATTTTAATCTTTTTTAAGTTAGTGATAATGATCCTATAGTATATCTACTATCACATCATAATATGCTTTGTAAATTGGTTACATCCTTTTCAATTAATTATAAACCAATTCTTAATGTTATCCATTGCTTTTAAGATTTAAAATATCTACTTCATTATCCATATCAATACTAAATATCGACATCCATAATAATACACGATCAACTTTTTTATACTTGTAAATTATTAACGTAGATTTCAAAGATACAACATAGCAACCGCAAATTGAAATTGAGCTCTATTACACTACTTTATACGTTACAAAATCACTTTCATCTAGTGAAAATAATCACTTCCAACACAAATCCTTATTAAATTTTTGGTAACTATAACACCTATTTAAGTTTAATGTTTATTTTTTTTTATTAAAAAAATCAATGTTTAAATTAAATTAAACTAAATTGTAAGGTTGAAATGGACTACAAAAAAATCAATATGAATATAACTAGTTTAGGAATATTTTTCTAATTACGAGATCAAATATTAGAAACTTTCCCTTATTCTAACTTTTAAATTGTGTCATAATATGTAATGAAAGAATGTTGTGAATAAACTAATTAAAATGAAAAGTTTTAGAAAAATAAATCAAAATTTATTTGGTACGAAGTTGTATCATTAAAACCGTAAACAAATAATTTTAACAATTCGAACTCTAAAATTTTGTGGATGAATCACTTTAGACAATTTGTTATTCTTTTTACTTAGATTTTATTTGAAACTACCTCAAAATCATCTAATAAAATTAGTATTCTTTCAAATTGCTATAAAAATGACCTGAAAATAATTTATTATGTAATTCTTCGTAAAAACAAACAACCAAAACAAAAGGAAAACAACATAACACACAACTTAAGAAAAAAAAATGGTCTAAGAAGAACAATCCACATTGTTTCTCACAATAAAAGCACCACCCACTTAGAACAAAATGAAAAGGCACCATGGACACGCCTATTGCACTCATCTCAAATATGATAAATAACAACACACCAAGCAACTCTCCAAACATTACGCCTCAACTGATTCTCTTTGCTAAAGTGACAAATTCCAACTAGCTCAGTATTTCAAAATGAGATTCGATGAGTACACATAGAGTCTCAGATAGTCTTACTAAAAGAACACTCAAAGAACAAGTGATCCCTAGATTTTACACCAACAATACATAGAATATAATCATTAGAAGTAGTAGAACACAACCGACTGACTCGATAACAAGCTTGCAACCTATTCCAAATAGCAAGCCAAGAAATAAGGCACTATTGAATGCTTAGGACGTAAAGACGCTCAAGCACTTTCTAAAAAAAAAAAACCAAACCGACAAAGGTAGCTAGATAACACCGTCCTCCCGCCCAACCTCGAAACTAATCACTTTAACTTGGGTGGAAAAAGCAACTAAATCCCTAGAAGTGGAAGGCCAATTTCACTCCCATAGGGACAAACGAAATCACTCACCTTTGCTGGATGGAAACTATCATCATCCAACATAACCTCATTGCTAAAATAATAGTTATTATTTGTTTAAGATTTTAATTTATAAAAATAAGTTTTATATTCTAAAAAAAAAAGTAAAAATAAAAAATAAAAATTGAGTTTCAAGTAATTTAAAAATTTGGGTTTAAATAAGATGGAATTTTCTGGATCTTCTTCGTCTCTCGAGTCTCGACTCCCTCCCCCGCGCAATCGGTATCCATATCCTTCCATTTCTTTATCTTGCTTGTCTCTCGCCGGCGTCAATCATCAAAAGAAGGGAACAGTTTTACTCTCTCTTGTCCGAGGGCCTCTTCAAGTTCGAAATAAATTGCAGAAAACTTCACACAACTTTCGAGCATTCGAGGTAATTGGCAACCCAAGATTATGTTTTCAAATCGAATGAATTGAACCAATTTTTGTTTCGTGACCCATTTGTGTGCAGATTTGAAAATCCAAAAGACACTATTTTTAGAACCCCATTTCTATGTTTTCAGCTTCTTTGAAGTCTATATCCGTGAAGGTGTAGGCTTTTTATGAGACCAGAAAGAAGCGTAGCTCGAGGGATAGAGGTATTCTTCTTTTCATCGCATTGTGTATGGAGTTATTTTGCTAGATAATAGATAATTTATTTTGTTAAGTACGAGTGATTGTTCGTTAGATAATGTTTCTTCCCGTAGAGTTTGGTTAGGGCCAGATTTTCTTTCGTTTTCCTCTTATTGTCCAACTTTTTGATTGTGGGAGATTTTTGTACTTGATTGATACTGGCCTTTATGAAATCTAATATTCTACTTATGTCACCATGCACTATCTCCGTACTCATTAAGGATGGTCATGTGTTTCGTAGTTCTAACGCGAACATGAAGACCATCGCGTTAGGGTTTCATGATCATCCCTAACACAATACAGTAGTGTGTTCTGGGGTAAGTAGAAAGTTAGATTTCATACGCGATGGTCATCAATCCTAACGTGGCCGGTGAAAGGGTCATCCATACAAGAAAAAAACTTTGATTGTGGGCTGTTGCTGATTGAATGTTTATTGGTTGTACTGTTTACCCTGTTGTTTTCCCTTGGGAGTGATATTGGATTATTTGTGTTTGTTCCCCTCTTGCTAAGTTTACGTGTTGAAATTTTAGGGACCTTATAGTTAATGAAATTTGTTCTCTAAAGAAATCTTTTAAAGGACAGCAATGTTTCCTTTCTTTGTCAAATAATAATTTTGTTTATCAATCTTTGAAAGAATGAAAATGCTTGTATGGAAATACTTGCGAGCCTGGTTACATTTATGATGGTCGATCTTTTCTGTGCTGCAGTTTTGTTCATTTAGACTCTGAAGTTATGGAGGAGCAGTTTGTATTGAGGGTGCCACCGTCTGTTGCTGAACGAATTGAACGTCTACTAAATGAAAATGCTTCTTCATCTGAAGATGCTTCATTGGATTTGTCTTTCTCTGGTAGTAGAACTTATACTGTCATCTTTTGATTCATTTTGCCCCTTCCGTGTTTTTTCCGTTACATTTGCTATGATGTTCGATGAACGGAAGAATGTTTAGATTTTCTGGATAGATTAGCTACGTAGCCTCTTAAAAAAAATAAAAGTAACTTCTGATACAAAGCTTTTTCTCTCTCTGTTTTTTTTTTTTTTTAAAACTTTTTAACTCTGAACGTTTCCTTTTATTGATGATTGCCAATGTGTGCTTCTTAGGCCAAGTTTTGAACATAGTTGATCTCACTTTTGCCATGTGCCTGTCTGGCTAAGTTTAGTTATTGTGTATGGATTTCTATCCGATTCTTAAATTAGCCAAATATTTGTTTGCTATTGTACTTCATGGAAAAAAAATTGGCAGTAATATCAGGAGGTGGAGAGAGATTTGGAAATAGATCAAATTATGCAGTATGGTTTTGTTATAATTTGAGGCTTGGCTTAATTGCCTATAATATGACCTCTTATATTGTCATCCAGAGGATGGGAGAAGTGGAACTTTTGCCATTGGTGATGATCATTTTCCAGCATCTCTTCTGGATCTCCCTTGTGTAGTGGAATCCTACAAAACATACGATGATACTGTGCTAATCAAAGCTGCTGACATTGGTCAGGTTAAATGATATTAAAAATCATTGGCACATGGATTTCAAAAGGCATGACCACTCCATTTCTTATGTTTTATGGGTTGATGTTTTTTCAATAGATGATTATGGTTAGAGAACCGGGTGATCCTGCTCCAGATTCTACTGAGTATAGGCACGGTCTGACCCCTCCTATGAGGGATGCACGAAAGCGTAGATTTCGAAGAGAGCCAGATTTAAATGTATGGTGTTCTTATCCCTCTTACTATTAGTTTCATGTAGGATTTTCTTATGAGAAAGTAAATTGCTGTACAGCATCATAATAAATTGAGATTTCTACTAATATAAGGAGCAGGAAGTTGGGGATAAATTATTGAATGATGCAAGTACAATATAGTTACATAGTTTGTGCTTTACATGTTTGTCTCATATATAAACCTTTGATTAACTAATATCTCTTAATTTTTTTGGTCAATGGTGTCATGTTATGCTCCCTTTTCTTTTACCCATCTATTCAATAATTGTCAGTCTACATTTTCATTTGTTCTTCGTATCAAAATTTGTTGCATCTAGAAGGGTGTCGTTTGATTCTAGCATACTGATTCTCTAGGTTGTTAAATTGTGAAATGGAACACGTATCAAAATGGAATTTTAGTTTATTGTGTATTGAAATGTAAATACAAAATAACAAAGCCTAAGGCCTCGTTTAGTAATCATTTCAATTTTTGTTTTTGTAATTTTTTTGTTTTTAAAATTTTTGTTTATTAACTGAATTTGTTTTCTGTTTTTGAAAAAACAAAATGAATTTTGTTTTAAAGCTTATTTTTTTCATTTTAATTTTCCTTCATCTTTAAACAAGTTTCTTCTCTAAAAATCCAAAAAGTGAATTGGTTACCAAACGTACTTGTTTTTTAAAATTTAATTTTCGAAACCAAAACACAGAAAACAAATAGATTACTAAACAGGCCCTAAATGATTCTGTTTCCTTTCTTTTTTGGCAGCCTGAGCTTGTACGGCGTGTGGAGAAAGATTTATTAAATATCATGGCAGGAGGAACTACTGAAAATGCAGATATCCTTCATACTTTATGGTTATGCTTTTCAGTTTCATTTGTGTTTTAAACTCATTAGCATATTAGTTGATGAAACAAACGTGTCCATCCCCACCTCAAGCCGCATCGTAAAGATTGTTTAAAGCCTAATAAATATAATGGATTGGGAATTATCTTAATTGGCCTTCACATGAAATTCTTTGGTTGAAAAATTCAAAAAACGTACGGGGAACAGGAAATGACAATTTTTTTTTTGTTGACGGCGATTGTTTTCTAGCACAAAAGACCTTTTTGCTTGTCATGTTCTGACATAAGTTATATGATCTTATTCTGCAATTTAACTTTAGAAGTTCCTTGACTGAGCATTCTCACATGTTGGAGTGGCTGAGCAACAGGATGATAGAGATGAGAATCCTCATCATACAAATGCAAAGCCTGCTTCCGCACCTGCACCAAAGCCTGATGTAATGGAAACTGAAACAAATGTTGGTGAGCCTGAAAGGAGCGATTCTGATGACTCTGATCATTCAATTGATTAAATATTAACATCATCGTCCACTTCTAAATGTTTGTCTCTGATGATGGAAGTTGTATCAGCCTGTTTGTATATGAAAGGAAATGGGAACTATTCTGTATCATCTCCTCTCTTGCATCCAGAAACAAAACACAGAATGATTTCTTTGGTGCATTTTAACATCTTTCATTTATATAACAAGATATCCTCTTGAATTTCTGAGGAAGAGATGACCATTTATTTTGCATAATGCAAATGAAGATTACATGGCCAAGATTTTCCTACCAGCCAGGTTGAATTAATGGAAAACTTGCATTTGCATATAAATTTAGACTACATGGGCAGTAAGTATCGAAACTCGGAATCATAAGGTTGGATTTCCACCATTTTATGAACAGGAGTTTTAGTTTCACCATTCAAACACTCCATTATAGACCTCTTCAAGGTTGCAGAACGAGGAAGTTGGCTATAAATCCATTCCAACAGTGACTCCATGTCGTCTGCAAAGTCTTTCATGTGCCATTGAAGAAGCTTTGGCACCATTATCTTCTTCTTGCTTGTCATCCCTACTGATGCTTCCAAATACTCCACTTTTGCCAACCCCAACTCATTCACGACTTCCTCTGCAGTGTACACCCTTAACTTCACAAAGTTTCAACAATTCGTTTCAGTCAAATTTTTTTCAAGGATTCATTGAGTCTCATAATACTTGTAGCAGAAGAAAGACACTTACTGCAGGAGATGACCAACTGCCTCGACACAGTGCAAATGTCACATTTGGTTCTGGATACCCTAAGCCGTAAGCATGTCGAAGCAGCATTTCCTTCTCATCCAAAGGCTTCAAAGAGAACACATTCAAATAATTATCTCCTCGTGGACTGAAAGTGATAGTACTTGTTTTGAAGTATACAGTTTACTATACAAGATAATCACTTACATTTTTTGTTTCTGTTTCGCTTGGACGACGAAGAATGAAATGTTCAATAGCCAGAGCATTGAGAACTATCCCACCAACATTAAGAGCAGCCTGCAGGCCAGAGGAATCACATATGCCTCAGAGAAGCTCGATGATAATGGTCAGATCTTGACATGTTTCTTTTGTATTACAAGTTAGGAGATTGGCATATACCTTGTTCATCAAGGCCAAGAGTTTTTCGATTGTCGATGGCTGCCCATGTTCGAGAAATGCCTGAAATTTTCATGATTAATGTCAGTATATTGGAATAGGAGCACGTCTGTTATTCATCAGTGTCTTACATGTCTTACAGTACATGCATTATAGAGGAGTTATATATGTTTATCCAAAAGGCTAACTTCTGTTTGTATGTCAAAAAGGTCAAGTCCACACTCCTCAGCTTATGAATCAAAACCCTGCACAGAAAGGAAACACAGCAACATTTCAACTTTTCAGCTTAAGTTGAGGCAATCAGGTTAAACAGACTTCTAATTACCTCAATTTTCTGATTGACGGCGAGCACTCGGGCAATCTACGGATGTCGAAAGACGTTCGTGTGATATGAATGAAATTCTTATAAGGGCCAATATCCCTCACCGTTCCTTCTGAGTCGAGCAATATACTATAAGGATTGGGATTGTGATTGGGATTGGATGAGCTATAATCAAAAGACAGGGTGAGTTGAGGCGCTTTGCAACTGAAGCTTGTCTTTGCAATGCAGCGCTTTGAGTTGATACATGAAAGGCCATGTTTTGGTATATTTGGTGAAGTTTGGCTGTTGTTTGATGACTGATTAAGATCAAGATAAATGGTTATGAGACACTTAATCAACTGTTCTGAAATCTCATTTGGTGTTTCAATGCAAGTTCCTTTCTCGAATTGACTTTGGTTTCGGCTCCTCGTCATGTTCTTCCTAGCACCTACATTGCATAGTCTCAAACATTGAAAATTGAAAACAAGAAGAAGCAAATGCAGCAAAATGGGAACATGGATTACCAGTTGAAGACATGGTAATTTGGATATCAGAAGCAGCACTTGAAGAGAATCTCCTTTCACTAAGCATTGTATCTTTTCTAAGTTCATCATAATGCTGAGATCTTGATCTATGGCCATTAATCAGAGAATTGCTATTAATTTCAGGTCCATTTAAGAGCAAGTTCTGCTGGCAAAGACTTCTGAGGCGCTGCTGAATTTCCCATTCCTTATTCTGTTCCCTCTCTTTGTATAAGTTGAATTTCAACTCTTCAACCTTTTTTTCTAGTCTATCAATCTCTCTTTCCACTGCTCCCAATTCTTCCATAACCAACCGCACCTGCAGATAACAAAGAATCATACACATGTCCTGTTGCTTTTGCTTGGGAAAACGGCACCAATCACCTATTTCTGGAGGCTAAAATGATATCTAACCCAACTTCTAAAAACTTACGTTTATTTTAGCCTTGTGTTTATGTTAGGGATGAAATTATTAAAATGACAAAAAATGCAAGCATGATGGTCCTCGCTTCTCCTCCCGATTCTTGCTTCTCGTTGTACCATCTTCCTTCTCTTTCTTCAATATGCAACTTCCTTTTTTCTTTATTTATTCCTCTTTCTCAATGGAAGATGGAGAGCGAGGATGAATTGGAGTGAGATCAAAGAGAAAGAGCGAGAATAGAGGAAACATAGAGGAATCAAACAGGGAAAAAAGGAGAGCAACGTGTATTGAGAGACAGATATAGAAGCGAGATGGAGAATTAAGGAGCTAGCTCATCATACATGTATTTTGATTACGTTGGTAATTTCACTTAACGATGACGTAAATGAAAGGCAAAAACATAGCTTTTCAAAGAAGCCATCTGTACGAAAAAATCGTAATGCAGAAAAAACTAGGCTTACCTGAGGGGGTAAAGTAGAAGAAACATGAGGATGAGACAAGAGAGGACCATGAAGAGCCCAGTGAAGAGCTTTGTTGAGGGCCTGTTCACCATGCAATTCTGCTTGCAACTTCGTAACCTAAAGAGAAATGGGTAAATTAGTAATTAAAGCATTAGTTTGTGTTTCTCTTTCAAAATACTTGAAAAAAAAAAAAAAAAAAAATCTCTGACTTGAGTCTCAAGATCAAGTTTATGGTGCTGATGCTCATCTGGTGTTGGCTCCATTAGAAAGTCTTCAAATTTCATTATTTTTGGGGTTGACAAAAACATATAGAACAATATAAAGTGAAAAATGTAGAAAGTCCTAAAAAGGGTTTTTATTTAAAATGAAAGAAGAGAGAGAGAGAAGGAAAGTGGTGGGGTGCCATTAAAGATGACATGGGAAGAACAAAAAATGAAAAATTGGTAAAGAGTTGACTAAAGATTTGAGGTTTAGAAGGCAAGTTTGTGAAAAGGAAAATGAGAAAGATGCATATGAGGATTTGATTTGAGATGGTCTCTTGCGGTGGAAGAGATATATCTTTTTTAATACCATTTTGGTCCTTATACTTCTAAGTTCGTTCAGTCTTAGTTTCTATAGTTTCGATTTTGTAATTCTAGTCCTTGTACTTTCAATAAATCTTAAATTTAGTTCAAAGTGTTAGATTTTTTATTGATATTTGTTTTACATCTATTAACATTTTATTATTCATGAAAATTATTATTATTATGTAACTAAAATTTAAGAATTCATCAAAATACATCCATTAAAATTGAACAAACTTCAATGTTTGTTCCTATACATTGAAGTTTGTTCAATTTCAATTCATCTATTTTTAATTGTTGAATATCAGAGTCTATACTTTCAATAATCTTAAATTCAGTCTTCAATGCTAGTTTATCGTTCATATTTTTTTACATGAAATTTTATTATTATTATTTTTATTAATTCCAGATGAAATAAATTTAAAATTTATTAAAAGGACAAAGACTAAGATTGTACAGGTAGCAAAATAGCAGGATCAAAATGACAATTTATTTAATTTTTCAATGAAAATGGACGGTTGCTATTAAATGCAAAGAGATTGGCAAGTTCATGATTTATTATTATTATTATTATTATTTTGGGGAGAAATTAGAATGTTGATTTCATAAATATGAAAGGTGGGTGGTGAGGAACGTGAAGTACATGAATACAAAATAATAATAATAATAATAATAATAATAATAATAATAATAATAATAATAATAATAATAATAATAATAATAATA
>JBBPDJ010000026.1:3097869-3109502 GCA_037974625.1 Cucumis cinereus
CAACACCTTTTTAATCTCTTATTCTGGACCTCAAAGCCACGCCACACACGCTAGGTCAAAAACAAAAGATTTTATATTATCCATAATAATTTTTAGAAGATTTAATTCCTTTTAAAAAGAATTTTTCCAAGAATATCTCAACCACTAAGAAAGGTAATTAATCATATAATTAAATAAGATATTCTTGGAGAAAAGAAATTATGTTAAGCCAATTAATAAATGCAACATGAAGGTTAGTTCTAGCCTTCGATATGAAATAAAGACTATATTGTTGGAAGTTTAAAAACTCATGCTGCTTATGAAAAGGTTCATGCCAAAACTCAGAAGAGTTTTTAGAAAACTCCATAACCAATTCCTCTAGAGACATATCTGAGTGGGCAAAGGAAGCATGCATCGACATGTTGGACGCAATAAGGTTTGAATCGTAGTGGCTCTGATCTCATCCTAGGTTTTGGTAGCCAAAGAACTCCTCCCATCTAGGCTGATGAAAATAATAATCCCATTGACTAGGAAATTTTTCCATGGAGTAGTCTCATGGCATCAGGCTCTACTGCAACCTTAGGCATGCTTGCTCAAGATGACCCACGAAGAAGCAAATCCTACATACCTACGCTTGTTGCAATCTTCTTGCAACCATTTGTTTAAACAAAGAAGTTAACTCGAAAACCTGACACTGAAGGTCATGAACCTCGTCACTAGAAAAAGACACTTCACTAGATTGTCATGCTTAGAATACTAACACCAAAAGAAAACAAATCAATGCAAAAGAATTCTTTAACCAAAAACTAAGAAAAACAAATTCTTTAACCAATTTGATGTAACATTTTGCTGTCGCCTGTAAATGACCAATCAAATAAGATTTATATTATGCCGATCAAAACTATTTATACTACTAAGTAGTACAAATGACAAGACCGGGTCAATCCACAAATTAGTTTCTCAAAGTTAAGTATTTAGAGGTTGGTTATTTAACCATTTAAGTGATTTGCAATGTAACTTGTCTTGTTAAAAAAAGGAATCGTAGGAGTTGAAACCATACCAATTCTAAGGTTGTTGAGGCTGATTTCTTTGAGTCTTGTTTCTTAATATGGTTATTAGATTTGATGTTTAAGACTTTCGTGACATTTATGTAGCAAAATGATGAGTGTATAGTCTTTAAACATTAGGTTTGTGCCTATTTGATAGTTAGACTTTAAAAATAGCCTAAACTTATAGTCTTAATCATCGAGATTTGAATATGTTAATTTGAAAAAGATAATTGTAATGAATAACAAATTTAGAGATAATAATTAAGTGTATAACAATCTTATAAAAATACAAAAATGTATTAAAAAATATTGTTAAGTAAATTGTTGGGCCGTGTGTGGGGATCCACAATCCACGACCACATGGATGTTTCTCCACACTCTCAAATAAAAAAAAAACCGCCGTCTGTGGGGATCGAACCCACGACCACGTGGTTAAAAGCCACGCGCTCTGCCACTGAGCTAAGACGGCTTTGACTGATGAAAGTGCTTTGGAAGCCATTATTAAACTTATTTTAAACAATATATTCTCTTCAAAATAACACAAAAATAACAACACCTTACCAATAAAGTTTATTCTCCCAACATTAAAATAGAGCGTCAAATTTAGTAAAAGGAAAAAAGAAATGAAGGTAAGGATAAGTGTTTAGCGAAAAATTTTGATTAATCATAAATTGCTACGTCATTTCTCAAATTAATGACGAATTTTCAAATAATTAGATTTGAAACTAACGGAAAGTTACATGTTTCATCATCACCGCTGGATCAAGTTAATTATTATGATTCAATTAAATACATTTAGAAAGATTCACAAAATTAACATACCTCACAATAAATATTTTATAAATGTCTTAAATTGGATTATATTTCGTAATTAGATTTATGCATAAATATGGATTTTCTCTCGTATTAAATTTCTTTATTATTTAATAAAAAATATTTCAATTATTTACCTTAGGACTTATTTATGGTTTTTTTTTTTCCCTTCAATTTTTCCTTCCTTAATTGTAGGTCTTTCCATGTTTTTATTTATTTCAACCAAATCTTTTTAAATGCGAAGATTTTATTTTGTATTCAAAACTTTACATTTCCATCATTTAGTTAATATTTGAATTTTTCCCCTTTCTAAATTTTGTTTTTACCGTATTTCATTAAAAAAAAAAAAAAAAACCTAATAGATTTGGCTATAATTGAATTTTACATTATTTCACTTTATATAATTTTGATGTCACTAGTTATGTTCTTTATGTAATTCCTTATATTTACGCTACATATTTGACTTGATTTTGACTTTTTCAAGATATACTTTATTGTATTTGTCATATTATCATATAAACTAGGATATATATGTGTTGTCTATTATATTCAACCGATAGAACCTTTCATGTACATAATAAACGTACATTGAGTATATTCAAATATATATATTTTGTCAGATTTTAGTGTTTCATTATATACCTTATTTTATTCAATCATATTTTATTTTTGCATTATTTCACTATATGTGTATATATATTAAGTATATTATAATGTCTATTAGAACCATGTTTCTTACTTCCCCTCTTCCATACACATACACATGTCATACAACATGTTACGCATTAGTATATATCATAGCGATATAAGAAGTGTACTGTGGGATATATATATGGAATATAAACTTCATTCCAAAAACATATTTGCTCATAAATTTTAGACCAATATCACATATGAGATAGATTAAATGAGAAACCCACGATGCAAGTCCCAATCAAAGCAATGAAAAACCCACCTAATGAACAAAATCTCCACATAAGTTGATTTAAGTGGTAACTAAAACTAAAACTAGTAGTGTTTTTCAATTTGAGGCCAATCAATTGTATATGCAGAAAGTTCGTCATCAACTAGGTGGTGAGCATCATTTTCGTTTGTGACATACACAAAGGTGTTGATGGTAGGCACAAATGGAAATCTATAAAGGTTGGAACTTCCCTTCGTAGTTGTGTTTGAAAAGAAAAGATTTTGAAATAAACTACTTCCATATGTGGCGTCTTTTTAATATTTATCTTTTCTTTTTCTGAAAAAAAAAACTTGAGTGCATCTCGAATGCATATATCTAGGTACTTTCTCATCTCTCCAACACACAAAATTAAAATAAAAAATTACCTTTTTAAAAAATTATTTTTTAATCCTGTTTTTGTGTGGTGGAGAGATGAAGAACATCTATATAGGTGCATCATGCTCTTTTATGTAATATTTCAACCCTTTAGGCTATTAATGTAATTAGGCCTATTTAATAAGCTACTAATGTAGACAACCCTATAATATTTGGAATAAAGTCCAAATGAGCCAAAAAATAAGCTTAAATTAGCTTACATGCTAAATAAGGCTAAATTCATAGGATTAGGTCTAAGAGATAGGTCCATATGCCAACCAAGCCCAACCTTATGAAGTTCAATTAAGAACTCTATAAATAAAGAAGTTTAGAGAGAATTCTCCCAAAGATCAGAAAACTTCCTAACTTTTGGAATTGAACTATTACTTCACAAAACACGTTTCTCCAAAAACCTTAAGACTAGCAGAAATTACGATTTTATTCAGTTTGTATTTAAAATCAAAACTTGAAATGATCAAATATTGGTTGGACATGCTTTTTTGTTGGAGTGGGTGAATGGAAAGCGCTATGCTTGTTTTGGTGCAGGCAGATAGGCTTTTACCAGTTACCCAAAATATCATTGTTTGGACGAAGCAATTATCACACAATTAAAATACTCAACAAATCTTCAACTGGCAGAAGTCAAAGTTGGATTATTTAACATAGAATCAAAAAGGGCTATAAGACTTTAAAAAAAACATCCTTCCCAAGAAAATCAGCTCTATCAAAGAACATTCATTCATTGTTAAGCAAAATTATACAATAGCAGAATTACATGCTACAAAGAAAAATTTTCTTACCATTCATGAGGCTAAAGAAGCCACCTTAGTATTCACTTTGCTTCCATCCTCCCACGTCTTCTCCATCATATTCTGTTTCCTATTTCATTTCATCAAACCAAACAAGCAACTTTATAAACAAATATTCATCTCATTTTCATCCCTTTAAGACTTCACATTCAAGGACTAAAGATGTTCAATTACCTTCTGAGTGAAGGTCATCCCAACTAGAATTTCTCCAGAGTAGTTAAGATTGTCTCCCACGACACTATACTTTTGAGGCCGTAACTCGGACACGCCATTCTCAGCTCCAAGAGCTAATAAATCTTTCACATATATCCTGTAATAGTCGTTTGACACTTCTTTTCAATAAGCGACAAATGAAGAAACAGAACTTGATAGAACTTTGGTAAACCAGATCAATCTATTTGAAAGTGGTGGCAGTAGAGTAATCTAACAGTATTGTGAGTGTTTTTATTGATTATTATTCTCTAGATCCATTGATGCATTGTTTTTAGTTCAACATTACAAGGTAGAGGACAGATCGTGTCAATTACCGTTGAGCTAAGCTTACTCTAACAGATTCATCAATGCATTTAACTTCCTATCTTTTTCATGAGCTTACAATTTTGTAAGAGAAGATCAAGGGTCTTACGAGGTTTGGCCTATAAAATCATCAGCAGAGAAGGTGTCATGGTCCATGATCTTGAGTATGATCTTGAAGTCGTCACCGCTTCCGGGGTAGTCTGCTCTGAATGTAAATTTCTCATTCCATACTGGACCTCCTCCTTCATCTACATCATTAAAGTAATACAAATAAGAATGTCACTTTTCTATGAATTTGCTCATCCTTTGTTTCCCAATCACTAATAATAACCTCTAGTGCACATCTCACTTTCCCAAATCGAAATTCAATCTTATGACTTAAGTTCAAACCCAGAATGAAAAACTAACCCATTAAATTCAAAACCGAACCCCATAACTGAAAATTTGTGTATTGAACTCCAATTCCAAGGAAAATACTCCATGAAGAGCTTTTAGTAGATCATACATAAAGTATTCAAGAGAAACAAATGAACTAATAGCAGATTATATACCAATCCAGTAGATGTTTTGGCTAAGAACTAAGGATAACTCTCTCCAATAAGTCTATCCAAGAATGTTAATAAATACATAAGAGAGATTCGTAGAAAGAAACTAATAAAAATTGATCAATATATATATATATATATATATAATAGTTCATCATTTATGAAGTTGGAAACCAAAAAAGAGAGAAATACTAACTTCTGGCAACACTGCTCTTGTGTTCTTGGCCTTTATATTGAATCAGAACATAAGGGTCAATTCCACCTGCCATATGAGAAGAACATCATTTGGTGAACAAGAAAGTAACAGCATAGTCATTATCCACATTAAATTAGCTTAATTCCATACTAATTTATCCAGATCAATCAGCTTGATTCAACAATATAAAGAAACCAGAGATTGTATTGTAATCTAAAAACAGTCTACAAGAAGAAAAATTGAATTCTTCTTCTTACATGTAAATTAGAAAGAATCTGAAGAAGACCCAGGTATCAAAAGAAAGGGTTTAGGTGCAATTTGTGCAAAGAAGAGGGTATGAGAATGAAGAAAAAGAAATACCCAGAAAATCTGTGCCTCCAAGTCCTTTGGCGTTTACCAATTTGACCTCCAAAGTTCCAATCGCCATGGCTGTGTATTGATTGTTGAGATGTTGAAGGAATAAGAAATGGTGAGTAGCAATGGATTTATACAACTGTCAAGATCGATGACCAACCAAGCAAGCAGACGGGCGGCCATGACCAAGAATCTTGATGGCCATGTTTTTTGAAAATTTCCAAAATTTATTTTTCCATACTTCAAGTCTTCAAATGGGGAAGGGTACGACTCGGTTTGGGAAAAGCACATAGTTTTAAAATTAGAAAAAATATTGATTGTGGTAGTACATCTTGTTCAAATATTCCCAAAAGAATTTGAATCTCTTTTAATAGTTATTAGTCAAAGATTTAAGTATTCTTTAATTATCCCTTTAATTAGACTATTCGAGAGTGATAATAGATGGTTTTGTTAGATAGACGTTAAAACTAAAAGACAACACTAATTATTTTAGAATCTGAATCTTTTTTAAATATATATACATATAATTCAAGTGTAAATGTAAGACTTCTTTACAATATTTGGATGCATTATCCATGTGCACATACTTAATGAATAAAAGAGAATTCTTTTTTCTTTCTTTTTTAATCTATTAATTTAATTTTTTCAACTAAACTTCATTAAGGTGAAGTAATGTGGATGGTAACATTTTAGGTATGATAAAATCAAAAGAAATTGATAAACTCTATAGCGCCGTCTGTGGGGATCGAACCCACGACCACGTGGTTAAAAGCCACGCGCTCTACCACTGAGCTAAGACGGCTTAATTGCTCAGTTACTTTCTTGTTTTAAATAAAATATGCAACAAGTTTAGCATTATTGTTTGATTTCACATGGTTTTGAAGTATTTATTATTAAAACAATTATGCTTAAAAAAATCAATAAAAAAAAAAAAGATAACATTTTCTAACGTTTTTTGAAAACATATCTATGTTAATGAATCTCAAACACAATGATTATCCGTAATAAATCGCCATTGCTTCCTTATTTTACATTGTAGGAGATTGTTTTTTCCTCGAACATTAAAATAAAGTGTCAATTTTACTAAAAGGGAAAAAAATGAACTATGTTATTCTTCAAACAAACAAGTTTTTTTCCTCCAAATATGTGAAGTGAAAAATCAAATTTCTGACTTCGAAGTTAATAGTATAAGTTCTATGTCAGTTTAGCTATGCTATGGTTATTGTAGCACATTCAAACATGCTTTTACCACTGAGCCAATGTTGTTGCACGAAACAATTATTAACCCACAAATAAAATACCCAACAAATCTTCAACTAGAGGAAGTCAAAGTTGGATTATTTAACATAAAATAGAAAAGACATTAACCACAGCCTTCCCAAGAAAAACATCTCTATAAAAAGACCATTAAATTGTGTAGGTTCAATCTTTTCTATAAGCAGAATTATACAATAGAAATATGAAGATACATAATTACATGCTACAAATGGGGGGCACATAAAAATAAAAAATTTAAAATAATAATAATAATAAAAAGAACTTTCCATTCATTCATCATTGAATCTAAAGAAGCCACCTCAGTATTCACTTTGCTTCCATCCTCCCACTTCTTCTCCATCATATTCTGTTTCCTATTTCATTTCATCAAACCAAATAATCAACTTTATAAACAAATGTTCATCTCTTTAAAAGTTCACATTCAAGGACTAAAACATGCTCAATTACCTTCTGAGTGAAGGTCACTCCTACTTGTATTTCCCCATTGTAGTTAAGATTGTCTCCCACGACACGATACTTTTGAGGCCATAACTCCGACACACCATTTTCAACTCCTAGAGCTAATAAATCTTTGATATATATCCTGTAATAGGCATTTGGGATTTTGTTTCAATAAGCAACAAATGAAGAAACATTCTTACTTTCTATGTTATAGTGTTTCAATCTATAACTATACATACAATTTTAGTAAACCAGATCAGTCTATTTGAAAGTGGTAATGGTAGCGTTATCTAATAGTATTGTGAGTACTTCTTGTTATACTCCATATCCTATCGGAGTGCAACCTCGAGAGAGGAAGGTTATGTCAACTACTGTTAAGCTAAACTCATTTTTGCAGATTCACCAATGCATTTATCTTCCAATCTTTTTCATGAGCTTACAATTTTGTAAAGGAAAGTGAAGGGTCTTACGAGGCTTGGCCGATAAAATCATCAGCAGAGAAGGTGTCATGGTCCATGATCTTGAGGATGATCTCGAAGTTGTCGCCGGTTCCGGGGTACTCTGCTCTGAATGTAAATTTCTCATACCATGCTGGACTTCCTCCTTCATCTGCACCATTAAAAATGATACAAATAAGAATTCCACTTTGCTTTGAATTGGCTCATCCTTTGTTTCCCAATCACTAATAACAACCTCTACTGCACATCTCACTTACCTAAAACAAAATTCAATCTTATGACTAAAGTTACAAATCCAGAATGATAAGTTGATCCCTTAAATTCGACAAACCGAACTGAAAATTTGTGCATTCAACTCCAATTCCCAGTAAAATACTCCTTGAAGAGCCTTGAGTATAATATAGAGTATTCAAGAGGAAAAAAATGTACTAATCGCATATTATATACCAATATAGTAGATAGAATTCTATCTAATGTTAATGAATACATAAGACAGATTCTAAAAAAGAAAACACCATATAAATAATAGTTCATCGTTTATGGGATTGGAAACAGAAAGGAGGGAAAAACTAACTTCTGGCAACATTGCTCTTGTGTTCTTGGCCTTTATACCGAATCAGAACATAAGGGTCAATTCTACCTGCCATATGAGAAGAAAATGATTTGCTCAATAAGAAAGTAACAGCATAGTCATTATCCACATTAAATTAGCTTAATCACAATTCACAAACTTAATTCCATATTAATTTATCCAGATCAAACAGATTGATTCAACAAGATAAAGAAACCAGAGATTGTATTGTAATCTAACAACAGTCTACAAGAAGAAAAATTGAATTCTTCTTCTTACATGTAAATTAGTGATAAGAAACCCCAGAAAATGGAAAAATGGAAAAATAGAAAGAATCCAGGTTTCAAAAGAAAGGGTAAGTACAATTTGTGCAAAGAAGAGGGTATGAGAATGAAGAAAAAGCAGTACCCAGAAAATCTGTGCCTCGAAGTCCTTTGGCGTTTACCAATTTGACTTCCAAAGTTCCAATCGCCATGGCTGTGTTTTGTGATTGTTGAGATGTTGAAGGAATAAGAAATGGTGAGTGGCAATGAGTTTATATAGCTGTGAAGATGGATGACCAACCAAACAAGCAGACGGGCGGCCATGACCAAGAATCTTGATGGCCATGTCTTTTTAAAAGTTCCCAAATTGCATTTTCTTTTCTTCAAGTCTTCAAATGGGAAGGATGCGATGCGACTCGGTTTGGCAAATGGACAAAGTTATGAACTTTTGAATTTTGATGGCTTTGCCATTCCATTACAATTATCAACCTTTTTTTTTTTTTTTTTTTTTACAACTAAACCGAAAAGGTATCTTTTCTTTTCTTTTATTTTCTTTTTTCCACCTAAATTTTCATCCAAACACATATTAATTTAAGAGTAACGATTAGATACAGTATAGGTTAAACCTAACAGTCATACTCCCTCTTTTTTATTACACAAATTAAAATTGTTTTTAAAAAATAATTTTTGAATAAATTCAATTTGTTACGCATCGATATTTCATTAAGTGTAGCTTAGGAAGCAGAGGAGATCTCCAACGGTACCCAAGTTTTTTTCTTAATATAAAACTAAAGAAAGTATTTGATTGAGTGAGTGCTCCATGTTCTAATTGTCGCAATGTGATTGCTAAGCGAGACGACCAATATTCTCTTTTAAAGGTCAATTAAAATAAATAGTTTTGGAGTCGTCACCAATCATATTCAAGGTTTGATTTGTTACCTAATTAAAAGAGAATTGAAGATTGATCTTCAAATTATAAGTTCGGTTATCATTTGTGTATAGGGAGGGGTGTTAACACCCTACAACACCCGTGAAAACGGTAATCAAATTTTATCTATTATTATTTAGTTTAAAAAAAATTAATAAGGTCCACACAAATGTTATTTTGCTCTATTTTGAAAAAAGTGAGCAAATGTGTATTGAGCGAGTGAAAAAGGATTTCTCTAAAAAAGTATACAACTTCGTACTTTCTTAATAAATATTAATTTCTAGAGATTCTCTCCTCCTTTGGTGTCACATAACTTGATTGGATTTTCCATTTTTGTATAGACATTCAACTGAGATTGTTGATAGTCCGTTCGATTTTGTGAGTTTTAGAGTTAACCGAAAATGATCTAAACCAATCAATTTTATAAAATAGGGACCCAAGTGATGTCCAAGAAAAACCAATAGATTTGTTTTTATTTGGCTTGATTCTTGATTATTGGCAATTTTTTTCGTCCAAAATTTTATTTATATTTTCAGTTTTGTTTTGAGACGTTCATTTTTGCTAATTTTAAAATGAAATTGGGTCTTTTTTCTTCTTCTTTTTTTTTTTTTATAGATTAGAATTTAGCCCTTTTGTTTTTTTTTTCTTGACTTTTTTATGAACTAGTAGAAATAGTAGAAGAGACTCTTGGGATGCACAACGCATTTTACATAAATTTATATATTGCACCTTAAATCTTAAATGGTGATTTACTTGTTTTTTATCGTAAAAGTTTAACTCAACTTTTATTGAGTTTAATTATTAAATGTTTAACATAAAATAAAGTTTAAATGTAGTAGCAAAAACTATATATTTCTTATTTCAAGTTAATTTAAAATGCACGTGACATATTTTTTAGACAATTTTTAAGAAAAATATATAGATTAATAAAATTAAAATATGATGGGAATAAAATTTGATATAAAGTGACATAATAACATATATTAATTATTATTTAATAGAGTAATTCTTCGATAGTATTTCAAAGGTTGTGACATTAGGAGGAGAAAAAATAAATAAAGGAAAATTTTTTATGTAACTTTTAAAATGAACCTTCTTGTTTAAAAGGAAAAATTGCTCGTTTTCTATTATTATAAAAACCATTTATGCTCTGATCTTTAATTTACAAAAAAAAAAAAGAGAAAATAAAATGATGAAATAGTCGATTACAACTTCTTTATTAGTATATAATGAAGTTTTGAAAAATTTATGTTTAACGGCACATAAATGATGAAAAATTTGTTTAGCTATTATTTATGGAAATATATCTAAATTGATGGTGTTCTAACATATGCTAAAGGCAAACTCTTTTAATCATTTACTTTCTCAGTTCCAAAAGACTATACTTCTTAATAATTTTCTTTTTAAAAATCGTGGGAAATAGTGGACAGGACTGACAAGAAATATAGAATAACGTATAATTTTGGATTGGATAGGGTCAACCCGACCAACCAAAAAAATTATGAACTCGATAACCAATCCAAAAGTAAATATTTTCAAAATTTTCAACTCAACTCAACCAAAATAGAATTTAACCTACCTACCCATATCTCTATCTTCCACCACATATCTAGTTCATAATGGGATGGAAAGAGAATAATTGTATATATATATCTTAATTTTATGTGGTGAAAAAATCTAATTGACCTATATAATTAGAATACCAAATCAATTGAACTCAACAAACATAAGAAACAATGAAAAGGGTGAAAGTATGTGATTCTAGACAGTTATTGTGTTGCATTTTCATTTCCTATGGTTAGTGACTCTAATCTCAGTAAGAACGAATACACACTAAACAATCTCAATCTCAACATCTATAAAAATCAAAATCCGTAAAAGAAATACAAAAATTATGATCACATGATTATTATAAGAGATATAGAGTGTAATTTCAAGAATATATAACTTTTTGAAAATAATGACAAAAATGGAGTAGGGTTGAAAAAAAAAACAAAAAAGATGTAGTTGGGCAAACTATTGTCAAAAATAGGGTTGCTTTACTGTTGATGGAAGTCGTGTACCCGGTACACGACTTCCTTTTGTCCAGTCACGTCCCACGTGGAGCGTGGACTG
>JBBPDJ010000026.1:3140841-3158599 GCA_037974625.1 Cucumis cinereus
TCAGTTAAATATATTAGTTTTTAAAATTAATATCTAATTAGATTTATTTGAATTCGAAATATAATCGAATTAAATCCTAAATTTATGGTAATTGGTTGAACAAACATTTAATTGGGAATTAAATTTCGATAAGGAGATACATGGACGAAATCCCGTGAAATACGGGGTATTTCATGAAAATATTAATAATAAATATTATTATTATTATATATATATATATTAATAAATATATATATATTTAAATATGTATAGTTATATATATGTTAATTATTGGAAAAAAAATAATATTCATTATTATTATTTATAATAAATATGTTTTAGGGTTTTATTGTTGTGTGAAAGATAAAAAAAATTCAAAACTATACGAAGCCGAAGTCGAAGCCGCCGTCATGCATCAGTCGCCAAACAAATGTTATAATTCAAAACTTCTTCCCCATGCATCAGTCGTCAAGTTTAATCTCCATCGTCGGTCGCCTTGAACGTCGCCATCTGCGTACGAAGCCGCCGTCGAACGAGTCTTTTACAGCCAGTCGCCTTGAACGTCGCCCTTCGCGTACGAAGCCTTTGTCGAGTCGTCATCCGCGCATCTCTCTCCGACGAGAGCACTGTTGTACGTCGTTTCGTGAGCTCGTGTTCGTCGGTCTCCTATCCGAGCTGCAGCTAGCCTAGCTGTGCCAATCTTTGTTGTTGTCCACGAATTGACTTTGGGAGTATTTGGAGGTTTAGAAAATTTTGGGGTTGGGTAGGTTGTTGGAAGATGTGAGGTTAGATGATGTGTTTGAGGGATAGTGTTTTAATGATAGTGTGTTTGGGGAATAGTAGTGATAGAGTATTTTGAATTTTAAGATGATTGTAACGGGAAGGTAAAAAGTTTATTAGGAGTAGGGATATTTTTGACAATTTTATATATGTATTTTATTTCCTTTTTTCGATTTTGCCATTTTTACAATTATAATTTTTTTTTCCATTTGTCCAAACTAAACCTTAATATTTGCTATTTATCTGGTCGACTCTTTAATATTTTATATAGAAACGTATTTTTGAAAGAAAATACCTGGCATAAACAATATTGCTTAGATGGTACTATGGCAGTGTACAAAGGGATGAAAATTGTCGAGTCACTTAGGCCCATTGAAATCCTACGTGGCCCAAATATTCTCAACCTGAGAAGCCCATTCCAAACTAATGGGCCCTTCGCGATGAACAACAAAAGATGGGACACTTTTCAATATTCTGGGAGGGATCTCTAAACAACCTTCATTATTTGACACGTTATTAAATAATTTATTAATAAATTAAATATTTATTGTATAGATTCCATTTAATTTTTAAAAGGTCCTTAGATATTATGATTTGAGCTGAAGTTTAATTGAAACGAAAAAAAAAAGAAGCTTAATTTAGTCCAAAAGCCAATTAAAGGTGTAAATATAATTAGTTGGACCTAAAGACAAAGTACATGAACCAACTAATTTCAAACCCACGAAGCCTACCAAAACAATTAACGTAGAGAGAATTCTCTCAACAATTAGAAGACTTTAACTCCTGAAAATTGATTATTGAACCACTCCTTGAAGCTCAAGTCCTTTAAAGATACAAACATTTTTCTAACACTTCAACTTCAAGAACATCATGCACTCCCCTTCCTCAAAAAGCACATGGATTCAACCCAAAGAGAATCAGAGGATCATGTTTTAGAGATCAAACCACATCGCATAAAATCAATATGAACCTAAATTCAAATCCAGGAGACACGTTTCTAATCCAAAACCTTGAGCAAACAAATAATTAGAAACATTAATTTTTAGAAAATAAAATTACCATAAAATTTATAAAAAAGAAAATATGTTTAGACAACAATACTAAAATAAAGAGCTAAGAATATAAATATGGTTGATAATAACAAAGCGAGCTTAACTCCATAATATAACTGACATGACCTTCCATCTTAAAAGTGAATAGTTCGATTCTTATTCGCATAATCTTGTGCTACAAAAATGATGGATAATGATAGAAACCTATATGATATATTCTATGATCATAGGTAGAATATGTTATTTTAAAATATTACAATTTTATCCTTAAAATTTGATCTTTGTTTTAATTTGATCTCTAGTTCTCAAGAGTTATTGTTTCAATCTTGAATTTTATACCAAATATTTAAACCTTACGAATTAAATTGAAACTAAACTCAAAATTTAAGGACCAAATATGTAATATTTTAAAATCTAGGAACTAACTTTTCGTTAGGTAGGGAGTTGTAAAGATGTGATTTGTGTAGTGTTAGGTATAGTTTGTATGCAATAATGAGATTCCCTTAGTTTGAAAAAAGAGGGCATTAGTTTTGTAGCTAATTAATTAATGTAAGTTTATATGGTCCCTCCAATTCCCCAAATACTCTGCCAACTTCTTATATCATGTTCTTCAAAATATCCCTTTTTGCTTCATTTTATATTATATAGTCCTTAATCAATTATATATTATGTCCCATCATCTTTTGTCATTGTCACCTTCCTTCCTTATTTTATTACTTTACTTAAAAATATTCTTCTCTTTTTCCATAGGTTTGGATTGGATCATTAACAAATAATCATAAATTTATCACCCTAATATAAGTTTAAACACTTATAATAACATCTATAATCTTTTTTTTTTTTTAATTTTAATATAATCATACTCCATTGCCAATAAAAGAAATATTGTAAGTTTTGATAAAATATTATTTAATTTAGAAAAAGTATTTATAAGTATGGATAGAATTGAAACTTAAAATGTGGATATCCACATTCAAATTTTAATCCAAAGCTATAGAAAGTGAAACTTTTCGTTGTTCCAATCCTAAAGATGTGTATAGGAAATTTCGTGATGCAACGGCCACATGATTTTAATAATCATTTTTGTCACCTTTTGAAAATATATATAGTTTAAATTTAATTATGGTCCCCATATTTTAGGGGGGGTTTTAAAAGACACGTGTCACCGCACTAAAATTGATTGCTGATCTGTACGTGGCTGCCTGGTCCACGGTGGTGCCACGGCTGCGCTCCTTCCCTCTTCAATATTAAATTCCATAAAGTTAATGTAAATCATGTGCTTTTCGTGCTTATCTTCTTCTTTTTCTTTTTTAAATTAGAATTTAATTTTAAAATTAAAAATAAAAACATAGTTAACGGTCAAAATATGATTTATAAACTTCTAAATTTGTCTTTTCTATTATATAGTTTATAGACTTTAGTGAATATCAAATAAGTCTCTTTTAATTTTCCTTCTTTGTATTTAATAAATTTTTAAAATATCAATTTTACGTTTAATAGAGTTTTTTTTTACATATTTGAATATATTAAAAATTAAATATAATTTAAAAATATATTAATGTTTTAGATCTAGATTAAGTATATGAATTACAACATTATTATAAACTTTTATACAATTATTCGCATACATACATAAGCAAAGAAATCATCGAACCAATTTCTTTAAAATAATTTTATAAAGATTAAAAAATATTTGTATATTATTTTTATGTGTACAAAAAAATTAAAATTGAATTAATTTACATTCGCTTCTTTCAAGTATACTAAAAGATAAATATCGTACATATTTTTAACATAAGAGATTATAAATACATGTCACGAATAATTCAAAGAAAAATGTAATTTGATGACTTAGCGTGTTGATTTAAATACGTAGTTATTACATGATAATCTAGTAGATTAGATTGGATCATCATTAACGACATAAAAACTTTATTTTATTGATATTTGATTGTGAATTGGTCTCCAAGGATAAATTTATCGTAAATTACTATTTTACCCTTTTTCAGCCCATAATGTAATGTTTGGTGTAGATTAGGTGGCTAGGTTTTCTTGCGTTTAATGTCAATTAAGTATCCCATTGTGTGCTTATATTATTTAATTCAAATTATAAAGTATTGAATATTGAAAAAATGTGACACGAGAAAGTTCGTTACCTTTTACATATTTTAGTCAAATTCAGCTTTCATATATATTTTTTTTAAAAAATTATTTTAAACGATAAAATTTCTGAAAATATTTATAAATATCGTAAAATGTCAAAATCTATAATAGATTGTTATAGTCAGATAGATAAACTAAGATATACATAGATACATATAATAACCTATCTTGGTTTATTGTGGTTCATGGTAGATAGAGTTTGAAATTTTACTATATTTTGTAAATATTTTATTTCATATTACTATATTTGAAAATAACTCATTTTTTAATTTAAATATTATCTTTAATTTTAGTTATTGTACTTTTAAGAAAGTTACTATTTCCTATCTATTTTAATTTCATTTTTAAAAGATTAAAATAGTCACATTTTAAAAGTACAAAAATCAAAATAAGTCAATGTTAAAAGTATAGAATCAATACGAACAATAACTAGAATACGCAGAATTAATAGTACAAAAATCAAAATTGATCAAAATAGTCATTGAATAGTATAACAATTTAAAGTCAGATTCGAACATTAAATTTTTGCGATAGATATATATTTTATACTAATTAAGTTATTTTCAATTTAGCTAATGCATGCTAATCTAGAATTTCATTTGTTGGATTTATTACAATGTACGGAAAATATTTAATATATAGTATTTTACTAGTGAAAGGATTCTAATTTTTCATACCAAAGTATCCAACTGCTTAATCTATTTTTGTAGTTTTTTTTTTAGTAATTGAAATTAAGTTACATGAAATTAAGAAAAAAAGGGAAAAAAAGTAAAAAAAAAAAAAAACTATCAAAACCACTTTTTATCCATTGTTAGGTGAAAACAAAAATCCAATTCTGCTTTTACACTCAATTTGTTTTAATAATAATAATAACAACAAATTAATTTTAAGAATTTTAATTAATTTTCCGTCTTGGTTCAACTGAATTCATTTTTTCATTTTTTTTTTCTTTTTGTTCCTTATCCACTTTTGCGATATTTCCGCGTAATCGAAGAGACTTACTTGGTCTTCAAGAATATCAGAGGATATTTTCGTCCTTTCACTATTTCTCCGCGCCTTTATATACAATTCTTCTTTCTCTTCGTTCCTTCCGTCTACCTTCCTCTTCTTTTTCCTTTTTGCAGGCAAAATTCAACAAAAGCTTCTTTCTTTTTCGTTTCTTTCCTTCTTTCTTCTCTACCCATTTTGATTCTATAGCTATTTCTTCGTTTTTCTTCTCTCTTTAAAACATCATTTATCCAATACCCATTATCCAATTGGCTTCTAATTTGAAGACCCCCTAATTTTCAATTCCCCCCCCCCCCCCCCCTTTTGGAAGACGACGATGATTTTCGTTAATAGAGAAGATGGGTTTGGCAATTTGTTGTAATCGGAGGGCTGTGGGTAGGTGGAGAGGTAAAGAGGCGAAAAAGGAGGTTTTTTGGGGGTGGAAATGGACTGCCGGATATGCGTTGCGGGTGGGGATTTATGGGTCAAGGTAGGTGGGCGTGTTGGTGGTGGAATTGGGGGTGTCGGACAGATGGGAGGTTTTAGCCATGAGAGCGAGCATGATTTGGCTCTTATGGTTAGCGATTTCTTGGAAAATGGGAGCGGTGGAGGTGAGTCTTGGTGTAGTAGCGATAGCGATTCTGGTGTTTCCGATCTTGCTCATCTTGCTGAAAAGATTATGGTAACTTTCTCTCTTTTGAAATTTGTTTAATTGTTTGATTTATTGGCTTTTAGCTTGGTTGTTGGAGATGGGATGTAATCATTTTATATGATTCCTCTTTTTGGTAATGTGTTTTGGACTTAAATGATTGATTGATATGGTTATGATTGCCAAACAGGGATGTTTTATTATAGTTTGCTAGTAATTGAGCATTTCGATTATATTTTAATCTCCATGGTTGGGAATTTTCAATTGTTGCGTTTCTTTGTTTAGAACTGGAAGTAAAAGGCTTTTGCACTGGATTTCCATTTCATTGTTATAAAATATGAACAATGATTATGAATGCTTGAAGTTTGATTAGAACTGCTGTTGGGTTCAAGCTGCCTCTGATTTTGTTATTTGATTTGAAAATTGGGTTAGATAGGAAATGGGGAAACAAATTTAATTCCCTTCAAAACTTTAGGAATTTTCTACATCAATCTTAAATTCTTTAAATGTTAGGTTCATCAATCGAATCATAAACTTGACATGGTGGTGAAATTAAAACCATTGTTCTGATGGTCATCTTTTGGAGATGTCTAGTTTAGTTGGGTGTCTTTTTTCCCTTTATTGGCTTAGTTCGGCTCCTTTTTTTTGCTGATTTTTTCGTATGGCTGCTAGCTTCTTCGTCTTTGTATTCTTTCATTTCTTTTTCGATGTCTAGTTTCTTTCTGCTCTGTAGCCTGCACAAATTTTTAATTGTTTGATATCGTTGGAGTATTTTGTGGCTAGTTTTTCAACTCCTATTGAATGAGATTCGAGGTGGTATATTTGCTGGTTATGTATGGGGAACTTTAGACATTAGTTATGCCAATTATTCAAGCGCTTTAAAATTGAAGGACAGGTAACCAATGTATACCTTGAAGCTTAATCTTCTACCCCTGCAGCCTTCCTTTCATTTGAAGAACATACATCTCTGTACAAGATTACTATTACATGCTGTTTGATGTAACTGAATTCTGAATTGTTGAATGTCTTCTTTGGAAACTGTACATGAATTGCATCTATGTAGTGTTGTGATTTATTATTGTCCTGCACATTGTTCTGATGAAACCAAGTAGATGATAGATATAATTGATTAACTTCTTACGGTATGTTGTTTATTTTTGCCAGTTCTATAAGAATCCAGTATCCCAGTACGAAAGTGATTTGCTTTCGGTTGTTCATTCGCTTACCTTATCAATGAATGAGAAGGATCTGAACATGAACAAGACCGGTCCTTGCAATGCTAGTTGTATCCGGTTTGTTTTGGTGAAGCTACTGCGACTCTCCGGTTATGATGCGGCTGTATGTACAACCAGATGGCAGGGTGCTGGCAAGGTCCCTGGAGGTATCCCCTCAAAACCTTATTGATTTTACTTCTAAAGATGGAGAATTTTCTGTTGAAATAACAAAAAGAAGAAAAAAGATGAAGAGCTCAATTGGGAGTGTGTGGGTGTGGTTTAATTACTCTTTAGTTGCAGATCCATCCATTATTAAGCATAAAAATAAGCTTCTAAGTACTTATTCCATCATAAGTTCTATTCTTTGCTTTTTTAGTAGTGCTTTAGGGTATATTATCTGGAAGTTTGATACTCTAATTTATGAAGAAATGAGGGTGAAACTTCTCTGCATGCCAGCACCTTTTCTTTATTTGACATAACGCGTTTTGCTTTACATCTACAGGAGATCATGAGTATATCGATGTCATTAACTACACCTCTGGAAGCTCAGAGAGGTTGATTATTGATATCGACTTCCGAAGCCACTTTGAAATAGCCAGGGCTGTCGAATCCTATGATAGAATATTGAATTCCCTTCCGGTAATCTATGTTGGATCATTATCCCGGCTTAAGCATTTTCTTCAAATTATGGTTGAAGCTGCAAAGTCTTCACTTAAGCTAAACTCCATGCCACTTCCTCCATGGAGATCCCTTGCATACTTGCAAGCCAAATGGCAATCACCATGCCAGAGAATGCTTCATCCAGAAGAACAGCAGCTGTTGGGGAGCAGAGACATGTTGATGAGCCACAAGCAATGCATTGGACACTTAAAGAGACTTCAGTCAGTACTCCAATCGGAGATTGAAACAGATCGGTTTTTGAGGCCGGTGAATGGTGATAACATTAGGAAAATAAAGACCGAGAGGCGACGACACTCGTTGTTGAGAGCCATTTGACGAAAAGATGTACAGATGAAACCGAGAAAAGAAATTTTTTGAGGAGATTGACGAGGAATTGTGTAGTGCGGCTTTTTTATTTGTTGTTTTTTGGTTGGGGTAATTGAGTTATATGAAATAAAAAGTATGAACCTGAAGATGATGAGTATCATGAGGTTCATGCAGCTGCAAAAATGTAGAAGCAGAATGAAAGCATAGAAGAATTGGATTTGGGAACACAATGAGAATCACAGATTACAAACAACCAACAAACAAAGGAACTCACTGCTTGGTTCTTTTATTTTGGAATGCTTCCATTTTATATATACATATATATTTATTATTTTATACAAATAGAGAATTAGGAAGAAAATATATTTTCATTTTTCTCTCCCATGTTCCATGCCTGTTGTTTTTGTGGGCATTGGGAACTTTTTCATTTTTATTTTATCACTCATATATTTGTGTATTTTAATTTATTATTTTTTATTTATTGATTACTCTATCAAATGAAGCTGAGCCCTCTCTCTTTATTATACCTTTTTGTTGCATATTTCTTATTTTTCTTGTCTCAATTCTGCAGGAGGTTTAAACTTTTCCATTTTTGAATTGAGTAGTGAGACAGTTCATGAGCGACATGACAGAATAAGGTAAGAGCCATGTGTTCTCATGGATAGGCTCTAACCTCCCAATCCGATTTGGATATGCCTAATCTCCCAATACATGACTTAATTTGCACTTATTAAGTTAATCCAAACATGCATTCAATATGTTCATATTAGCATGTCACCTAGTACGACTCTCTTAAACTATACATAATAAAATTAAACCCTCAAACCTTCATCCTTTAAAACAACCTCAAAATCTCTAAGATTTTACGTTCACCTTTCTCGACTTTGTGGTTATACCGAACGAGTTCAATGACATCTCCAAACCAACCTCATGAAATGCAACCGAAAGGAATAGATTCATGTTGAAAAAAGTTAATATAATATAGGTAATTGAATAATATCGAAAAATCTACTTAATAGATAAACGTATAAATTTTTACTTAAAGGTAATTAATTTTTTTCTTCTAAAATATCAATTTTTACCCTTAAATTATAGAGAACTATATCAATTTTTATTATTTGTTTCAGTGTCTACAATTCAATTCTCAAACTAAAATAGTTTTCACTCTTCCAAACACAAACTATAATAACTTATGACTATAATAATCAATTTCTAGTCCCAAATATCCGTACGTGTTATTTAGGTTGGTTTGGCAGGATAGTAATTAGATATTTGATTTTAGAAGAAAGCATGTAATTTAAAATTAATATAAAATTTAAGCTAATTTAAATATTTAAAAATGCAAAATATACACACCGCACACGCTCCTCCGCTTTATAAGGAAAAAAGAAAAAGAAGAACGTAAGCAAGTCTTGTTTGACTTTGAATTGAGCTTAAATTAGGGGGAACGTACCTTCAATTCAACTTTAATCTTCTTATCCATATCTATTTTTTAAAAATGGACATTTTTAAATATAATATAATAAACCAATTTATTTATAAATATAACAAATTCTACTATATTTGAAAATAGTTCTAATAATTTTGTCATCTAAAACAATTATCCTCTAAAAAATTTGAAAGTAGATTGCGGTTAATTTCGATAGTCCTAACAATCTTATTTTGTCAAGTTTTATATGAAAAAGAGTGGATTGCCAAAGTCCATTGACTCAAGCTCTTCCATAACTTCAACGTGTTTTTATATTAGTATAAATTAAAATCATATTATTTATCAAAATTGATATCTTGCATATTGATACAATATTAGAATGCTCTTGTATCACTCGATATGTATGAGTTTAAATCCTTCTTGCATCCAATTCTTTAAAATTAAGAGTCTAACTATAAATATCAGGGTCGTAGGTTGTATTAGATATGAAATTGAGTATTAATGCCAGGGTCGTAGGTCGTATCTCCGATATGAAATTATTTTGACATTTGTACGATGCTCTCCCTCTTACTTGTTAGATATAAAGTCAAAATATAACAATTTTATTTTAATATTTTAAAATTGAAGCTTTATGTTGAAGTTTCCAAAATATTGGTAAGATCTTATAAAAATTTGAAATGTCAAAATTTCAAAATTTCAAAAAGTTGTTACCCAAGAACTCAAATTTGGATATACATAATCATTATTATAAGCTTTAATCAAATTTGAAATTCCATAAAGCAAAACATCTCATAATATATTAAAACAAAATTTCCAACTTAAAAGGACCAAAGCCAACATATATCTTCTAAGACATTAACTGTTGAAAACTATAAGATTGTACGCAAACTCAAAAAATTGTTCAAAAAAGAAGAAGCTAATTAAAAATTGAAAATTAGTTGTTCTTAAACAGTCATAGGAATGAGATCGTGAAATGTCAAAAATAGTGATGGGTTGAAAACTGCGGAAATGTTATATGGAATGAGTTTAGTGTGACAAATTATGCCTAAAATGCTCAATCGAAACATGAACTTTAAATTACATTACATTACATTACAAACTCATTTCATAACGATTTTCAAGTCGTCCCCCTTAAAGGTTGAATCAAGGTTTGTGTTAGTCTTTCTAGCCCAATATAAACCGAAAAGTTAGGGTTTTTTCGTACCAAAATAATTGTTTATTCAAACAATTTTGATGATTAATGTTCACCATATTCAAAATACAAAACCTACTCCTTTACCTTCTCCACCATTATCATTATTCAACAAACACACACCTATCCCTCTTTTTGGTGATTGATAATCATTGTTAGGTAATCTGTCTATTCCATTAGATGGACATCTTCAAAACCCTAATTTAACCCAAAATAATTGATATTTTGGTTCATACTAATCACATGAGATAAGATTCAAATTCATTAAAACATACTTTGTATTAACTAATCATTCTTAATTACACTGTCCTTCCAAGTTATTATTATTGTAGGAGGATTCTCTTCAAGTGCTATTGAAAATCGTCTGAAGAGTTGTTTAGACCCCAACTTCACGTGAGTAGTGGCCCACTCTATGTTTGGGGTTTCAATTACAATAGTCGGTGTTTCCAACTATTATAAGTTACAGTTAACTACATAACTACTATTTCAAATCTTTCTTTGCTATGATGTTTACTAAATTGCTACTATTTCCTATTTATACGAAAATAGTTGACACTCCAAATATATATTATTATAACCCAAACAAAAACAATATGCATCCAAAACACAAACTATTATAACTAACATGCTATAATAACTAATCCAATATCCAGAATGACCATAACAGTACTTAGTTTAACCCACTCTAAAGAAAATGTGACCTCAAAGTATGAAATAAGATGGAGAAGTAGTATAATTAGGGTTTAAATTAGATTTAATTTAAGGAATAATGGATAGAAAATGAATAATCATAAATAATGAGAGAGGATATAGCTAGTTGTGGGGGGTGAAACAAACCTTTGGTGAGGGCCATGATGTGTCCCTCTTTGCAAGGGTTAAAATTTATTAGGTCTTTCTCATAGCCCCTCCAAGCTTTGTTTTGGCATGAAATGATTAAAGGCAATGGTGCCTTTTGAAGGAAACTAGCTTTATTGAAAGAACTTGTAGGTTGTCAATTTGGTAACCCACCCTTATCTCTCTTCATAACATACAACTAAACTGTGTTCAATACGATCTTCCTTTTAGTTTCTTTGAATCAAATCTCATATACTTTATTCCAACCAACATTGAATCACAAATTACGGTAAAAAGAATTATTACCATTCACTTTCATATGTATTGTATAGTCCAACTACTTCATATATTCTCTTCAAAACAACGTTACAAAAAGGTTTAAACTTCATTGATATTATCACCTATAAATCAAACCATAAAACAAAATGTTCATATCTACCCATAAACCTTTAAGACATCAAGCAACTTTAGGTAGCAAAAGGTATCGTTAATACTAATCAAATATTAGAACCCGATAACCTTAAACTTTTCGGTTGATCTAATCAAATGGGTAATTTAAAATGTAAGAGTGCGTAAAGTCATTTCAACTATTTGAACATATATACTTCATTATCTAATTACCAATGCTTAGGAATGATGTATAGCTAAACAAAACATACATTATATGCTTGTAATGAAATGTGAAGTGAAAAAGGGTATTCAAATTGGAACTTTTTAGGGTTCCAAGGTTTAGAAGTTGAAGATATGGGTGTAATTATGAAAGGTTGGGAAACAAATGAAGTTCTTGATTCAAGTAATTTTCCTATTTAGGTTCATAATTTTGTGGTCCTCTTCCTCTGTAATTGGGCTCTTTGTGACCATATTTAGAAGTGTTCATGTTAAACTTTGAAAAACTAGAATCTTCCCATTTAATTCCTAAGCTATGAGACAAACATCAATCTAGATCTTGATCCATTTTGTTATTACTATTATAACCTCTAAATTACTTTGAGTTTTATTAGTTGTCTCTATACTTTGAAGTTTATTTGATTTTAGTTCGAAGTTCAAAAACGTATTATATATAAGATTTAAAAAGAGAGACTTCGATAGACAATCTTCGACTGGAAGATCAAACTTGTAATTCAAATTTTTAAAACTAAAATTCAATTTAGGAGAAAGGGAATCTGTTGTAGGTACTAATGGTTAGGATCTAATTCCCACCAAACAAAGTGATATTGATACAACATATGATAACGACTCTGTGCAACACCATCTTTCTTTCTATCTATCTTTATGAGTTGTGATGTTTGTAAGTTAACAATTCATTAGTTAAGGATGGAAAAAATCATCATCATTAAGCTAAGTGGCCAAATAGGAATAAAGATGGTTACTCAAGACCTTAATTTAACCTTATATTATAATAATTCCCTGTCCCCAACAACTTTAGAAAATTAAATATATTGATAATGTCTATTAAAATAATGGAGGAATATCTGATGTGTGATGATAAACAACAGGTTTAATCATTTTTAGAATTCTATATCATTCTATTATACTATATATGTGTATTATTAAAAAATAATGATGATAATAAATAAGGGGAATTTTGGGTTAATTTGGGGAAAATGAAAAGAAAATAAAATGGTTTTCTTTTTTTAAAACAGTAAACTTGAATTGAAACAAAGGAAGGCTAATAAAGGAGACACATCACACAGTTGATTGTACCATGAAAAGCAGAATGAGATTGGTTTTTTAATTATGGAATCAACAGAAACAACCAAACCCATCACCACAAAGGAGAAGAAAGAAGTGCACAAAGAAGAACAAGACATGGAAGAAACAGAGTCAAAGAAGAGCAAGAAGAACAACAAGAAGCAAAAACACCAGCACCCAAATGACCAAACTACAAAATCAGCCTCTGATTTCTCTTTCAAGCCAAGCTCTGATGTAAAGGGTCTTAGATTTGGTGGCCAATTCATTGTTAAATCCTTCACAATACGGCGAGCTAGGCCTTTAGAGCTCCTCCAGCTCCTCTCTTTTCCGGCGACCACCAGAAATTCCGGCCACAAACCGTCGTTCCCATCAGCCACAGCTTTCATTCCTACAAACTTCACAATCCTTGCTCACCATGCTTGGCACACCCTCACTCTAGGTCTAGGCACCAAGAAATCCAAAGTTCTTCTCTTTGTGTTTGAAAATGAGACCATGAAGGCAGCCATAGATCGTGTTTGGCCAACAGAAATCCCTCTAGGTGAAGTGAACAAGAAGATGATTAGAGGGCTAAGTGGGTGTGAGATGGCTCGGTTCAAATTCAGAAAAGGGTGCATAACTTTTTATGTTTATGCAGTTAGAAGAGAAGGGTGTTTTGGGTTTTCTTGTACTGATGATTTGAGAACTATTTTGGAATCTGTTGTTGCTCTTAAAGATTTCTTGGATCACACTGCTATGCTTGCTATGCCTAATCAGAGAACCATCAACTTTGCTGTTCCTCCTGTTGCAATGGCTTATTAGCCTCTCCTCTAATTATATTGTTATTCATTTTCCTCCATCATCAATATTAGCCAAGCAGAAAGGATTGATTGGTAATTGGTTTATTTGTTCACACTCTTTTCTCTTTTTTTTTTTTTTTTTTCACTTTCCTTTTTTCCAAGATGAACATTTGTACTGTAGAATGAATAAGACTAGTCAGACCACTTCTTATACTGGCTGTATACATTTTCTCTATGCCTATATCTGTTACTGTTGTGATTGTATACACAGCTTGTTTTGTGAAAGTTGAAATGGAAGAGCATCCACTTTTCAAAAACATGGAATTCTCTATGTATTTACAGATAAATTATGAGGAATTTGCATCTATAGACCATAAAATTCTTGCCCGTTTCCCCATTTTACTCACTTTCCTAATCTTCATCTCCAAATTCTGTTCCTTCGGTTCATCTTCTTTAGTAATTCCTTAAAGTTCTGTAGTTAGCCATGAGTTACATTGCATATAACTAAGTGATTTCAATCCCAGAAGATGCTCGAACTGAAATCCACAAAGTCCCAGAACAAAATTGTTTTCATATACCATGAAGTGTGGAATCAGCAATTTATTCACTCAAACATAAAAAACATCCCATTCATTTCATAATTCAGACAAACCCATTCATGAAATTTAAAAAAAAAAAAAAAATCAACGAATTTTCTAAAAAAAAGAAATTCATTTTTTTTTCTTTGTGGCATTATATCAAACACTTGATGCATGTGAGGAGTGGTACAATTAAAACAGTGAGATCAAAATCCTGCGGCACCACAATGAATTTGTGGTCTAAGAAATTAAAGAGAGAAGTAAAAAAGAGAGAAAGAAAGAAAGACTTAGCTTTTTGTGATTCCCCGAACACCATGGCACTAATCATGTTAAGAGAGAGGGCCCCTTTTCAGTGAGCTTTATCACACCACGAGTCATCATGATCAAGTACACCACCAACACCACCACTTGAATAAAATGGAAGCTTTCATTTGTATGGTTACACTTCTTTGCAGGCATTTTTATCCAAATGGGGTTATTCATTTTCCTCAAAAATGAAGAATTTTCAGTGAATCATAATTTGTCGTATTGATTTGTCACCTTCAACTAGTTCAATTTTTCCTCTTTTTGGGTTTGATTAGTTTAAACGGATAAGGAGACATCATTATTTGGAATGGAGAAATCGTAGAGGATTTTCACTTCCATTGCATCACATCTAAACTCGCCTTATTATACATAATTAAAAGATTAAGAGAGTTAGTCCAAGACTTCATTGTATCTACTATAGTTTAAGATGAATTTAATGACTAAAAAACAAAAACATAACCATATCCGACATAAGTTTAATCTCAAAGTAAAATTTTTTGTTTCACCTCAATAGATACTAGATACTCTAAAGTCATGCGAACGAGTCTCCCTACGATCATATGTATTGTTTAAAATTTGATGAAAAATTATTAATTTTGAATCGCTTTAAAAGGAGATTGGATAATTTTTTTTGGTCTAAATAATGCATAATTTTGTATTTGTAAAAATGGAAACAATTCATAGTATATGAGAAAATTTTACTCTATTTTTATAAATAGTTTCGGTACAAATTGTTTTCAAAATTGCTCTATTTTAACACTAAGTTCGTAAAAATGGAAACAATTCTTAGTTTTTGAACAATGACAAGTAATCATTTGTATATGCCTTCTTGAATGTGAAACTACAAGCAAAACCAATGGATTTTAGACTTAGAGTTGATAACGTGTAACATTCTCTAAATATAGATAGATTCGTTGTCCTAAGTCCTAGCAAAAATTACTATTATTTACTTATAAAATATATATGCCTCAAGTATTTACACTCAAAAGTCCCATGTATTTCATTATCTCTACCATAAACCACTTGAATCAATAATCCAAAAAGTTAGTAAACACTTTGGATTTTTAACTTTAATGAAAGTGATAATTTAGTCTCTGAACTTTGATTTATTAAGATTTATTTTCAATGTCAGAAATTAAATTATTGAAATTAAATCCTTTTAAATTTAAATTTACGAACTCTATTATTAAAAATATCAAAAAGAAACGCCCACCGTGGGGCTCGAACCCACGACCACAAGGTTAAGAGCCTTGCGCTCTACCGACTGAGCTAGACGGGCAAGTTGTTACTATTTCTAATATTATAAAGTAAGTTTACTATATACCAATTTTTAAAATCCCTATAGAAACTCCGGTTGTTTACTGCTGAAGGGCGGAGTAGCGCCAACCTCTATCGTCTCCCTCAGCCATTTGAGCTACAGGAATGGAGTATCCATGGACGATACTGTTCATTTTCAGTACCCTCGCTCTTTGTTTTGCTGCAGCTTTGATATCTGCTCTCATCATAGAAGCTTACAAGAGGAGATTCAATCGCGAGTACGCTACTGCAGCATTCATCGTTGATTTCAAATTTAATTTAATTTCTCATATTCTCATATATTTTCTTCTGTCTATATCAGATTCTCGTTGTATTCATTCGTTTTGGTTTGTTTCAGGCACGTTGAAGCTCCAGCAATCTTCGAGGACCCAAACTCGTTGAAACGGGTAACTTTTTTTTTTTTTTTTCCTAATCGGCTGAAAGATTGAATTATGCGTTTAATATCGACTCTCAATCACTCCAAGATTTTCTTTGAAGAAGTTGAATTTATAGGTAGCTAGAGGTTTAGTAAACAATCTAGAATTTGAACGTGGGATTGTATGTACCTTCATAGCTTTTACAAAGTGTTGCGTTCAATTTACACCACGATAGGGATAAGAAAGTAATTGTGAGGATAGGTTGGAGATCTTGTTCTTTATCTATAAAATTTCGAGCATTGCGCTCAAACCATATAGACTGCAAAAAAGCCCGAATAGAGTTTAGACACTGTGTTTTCCTTTCCTTCTAAGATGGATGAACACAAGAGAAAGAAAGTCCCGAGTATTGTTAGGAAAGACAGTCTGCCAACCAAATGTAACCCCATCTCTTCTTATAATCCCAAGAGGTAATACCCAGGGATGTTTCAATACAAGGAGTTTGTTCCAATCTCTTTTATACTTGCTTTTGTATTTTCTCTGATTAATATGTTACCAACATAAATGAGATATAGAAAGAGTGATCGAACCTTCGATCTCTAGGGAGGAAGGCTATGCCAGTTACCATTGTGCTATATGCACTCTGGCAGAGATGTAAAAAGAGTTGTATCTTCTTTGAACACTAATTGGAAGAATCCGTTTTGAATCGTGAAGTCCAAACTCCTTAGTAGTCGTTCCTTACCTTTTAAGCCTTGGGGCTTGTTTCAGACCATACAAGGCCATGTGTAGTTAGCATTCATGTTTAGTTTTTTTTTTTAGGTCCATGCTTCGCGTTACCTTAGAAACATATACACATCTTTAAACCATCCATCAAACGATGAGTTATTTATATCCAATTTATTTTCTACGATCTTTTGTTTCCTGACCAATTGCTTGAAGTTCCATCCTCACTTATCAAAAACAAAACATAAGACGAGCAAGAGGAATGGAAAGAAAAAAGATCTAGGCCTCTTGTTAACTGCTATGGTAATTGGCAGGATGATTTGATGGTTGAAGAATCATTGCCTAACACATTGTGATTTTGCAATGAATTTTTGGAACCACCTGCAGATTTCCTTTCACTGGCACATAGCCTACCAGGATCCAAAGATGTTCTTAGAGTACATTGAGAGAGCATTTTGCGCATCGTTTGGTAAGAAAGAAATCTAAAGGATCTTTCAAGACAAGAAACTCACCCTACAATACATCTTTTGAGGCTATAGTTAGTGATTCAGTGTAAATGTTCTTCTCTTCTGTTACTGTAGCTTTTCTTTCCTCATTTCTAATTGGAAAGGTCTTTTGTAAATCTCCTATTGGGTATCCCCTCTTGTTTCATACCATCAATAAAATTGTTTTTTGGGGAGGGGGGGGGGGGGGGGGGGGGGGGGGGGGGGGGGGGGGGGGGGGGGGGGGGGGGGGGGGGGGGGGGGG
>JBBPDJ010000026.1:3164581-3176507 GCA_037974625.1 Cucumis cinereus
CCCCCCCCCCCCCCCCCCCCCCCCCCCCCCCCCCCCCCCCCCCCCCCCCCCCCCCCCCCCCCCCCCCCCCCCACCCAAAAATGAACAATTCACCAATACGGTATATATATTTCACCCGCAATAGTTCGTGGTGTGCAAAAATTAGAGCCGAACAATTTTTTCCCACTTAACCATTCTGATTTTTTGGTTTGTTTACGAATGTGATTTTATTCTGTTTCTTTCTATTCCTATTTTTCAAATTTAATGTAACATCTCAAATTCAATTTTTCTTTGAATGCACGCGGCTATGTTTTCCTAGTGCAAAATTCTTTTCAGTACCTCTCTCAGAATCTCTTTAAGATCCTCTTGATTATATTTTGGCAGTTAGCAACTTAACTCATTGCTGTGCAGCCTTTCAGCTGGTCCTGCATTTCCAGTATAAAAGGTTATGTTTAAATCCATTTATTTCTCTTCAAACTCTTTCTAATTGTAATAAAATTAAGTTGTTGATTGAAGAAACGCCGCTAATTGAACAAGTTTCTTTCCTTTTGCTGGAGTGGCAATTTGAAGTACAAGTTTTAGATGTTAAATTGTGGTTACGAGAACAATTTTGGTAAGCAAGTAGTAGAAGAAATAAATATTAATAAAAGAATGGTACAGTCTCGGCAACCAACTCCAATGCCTTGTTGAAATCAATTATTTCAATATTAGAACAATAGAGAAGGATAATAAAGGTAGATCGAAAAATGGTTACAATTTTCCTTTCATTCCGAGACAGAAAAATAACAGTACTCCCATGTTTTAATCTTTCTGTTTCTTGTCATTTTTAGAAGCATTTCCTGTGCACAATTGATGGCCCAGATTCATCATACTCTGCCTTTGCAATCCACATCTGCAGGAAAAGAAACAAGACAACAAGACAGTGATAAGTAATGAAAATAATTGAAAGCTAAACTGAAAGGTAAACTAAAAGCATTTTGTTAAGGTCTCTGAGTAATATCAACCTGCTGGAAGGTACTAAGAGAAGCCAAGATAGAGCCACCAATCCAGACACTGTATTTTCTCTCTGGAGGTGCCACCACCTTGATCTTCATGCTACTTGGAGCCAATGCAGAGATTTCCTTGCTCATTCTATCGGCGATTCCTGAAAACATGGTCGAACCACCGGAGAGGACAATGTTGCCATACAAATCCTTCCTGATATCCACGTCGCACTTCATGATTGAATTATATGTGGTTTCATGAATACCTGCAGCTTCCATTCCGATCATGGATGGCTGGAAAAGAACTTCTGGGCATCTAAAACGCTCGGCACCAATTGTGATGACTTGTCCATCAGGCAACTCATAGCTCTTTTCAACTGATGAACTGGTTTTGGATGTTTCAAGTTCCTGCTCGTAGTCAAGCGCGATATATGAAAGCTTTTCCTTCATATCTCTCACAATCTCACGCTCTGCTGTGGTGGTGAATGAATAACCACGCTCCGTGAGGATTTTCATCAAGTTATCAGTAAGATCACGACCAGCTAGATCGAGTCGAAGAATGGCGTGTGGAAGAGCATAACCCTCATATATGGGGACTGTATGACTGACACCATCACCAGAGTCCATCACAATGCCTACATAACAGAATACAATCCATCACTACTAAATAATGTCCTAAAATAGCAATCAGGTAGCGACACAATCAAATCAAAGCATCAAACTTTCGATCTTAATTCAATCTTCAAAAGTTTACAGCAACAATGAACTTTACAACATGAACTTAGACAATGCAAATGATATAATGAAGCCTTACCAGTCGTTCGACCACTGGCATACAGTGAGAGAACAGCTTGAATAGCTACATACATGGCAGGAGTGTTGAAGGTCTCAAACATGATTTGGGTCATCTTTTCACGGTTAGCCTTGGGGTTAAGAGGAGCCTCAGTTAGGAGTACAGGATGCTCCTCTGGCGCAACACGGAGCTCGTTATAGAACGTGTGATGCCATATCTTTTCCATATCATCCCAGTTGCTGACAATACCATGCTCAATTGGGTATTTTAGAGTCAAAATACCACGCTTGGATTGAGCTTCATCGCCAACATAAGCATCTTTCTGGCCCATGCCAACCATCACGCCGGTGTGACGAGGACGACCGACAATGCTAGGGAAGACTGCCCGGGGAGCATCATCCCCAGCAAATCCAGCCTAAAACAATGACACAAAAAAGAAGAGGTATTAGGCATTCATACAATTCACCACAAAGGCTATACCATAAGAGCTTTATTTGGTCTTTTAGAAAATTCTACCTTAACCATTCCTGTTCCATTATCACAAACAAGAGGCTGAATGTCCTCTGCATCTGCCATCTTTTACCCTGTTGGATAAATTGCTATTAGTTGGGAGAAGAAACATTCTAGACAATCTGATTCGGTCATGTTTGAAAGTAATTTTGAAATTATTAAAATTACTTTTATCACGACTTTAATCACTCAAAATTAATTTAATATTTAAAGTGATTTTAAAAATGTCAAAGTCATTCATTTCAAACATGCTCTTCACTAATTGCAAAGTAAATCAAGAGCCAACGAAAAACGTAGAAAGAAACAATGCTCAACGCCATTGCCACAGAACAAGTAGAAGAACAAATTGAAGTGACAGAGTTGTTTATTCATTAAGACAATGCAAATGTTCTATGTTGGATTTAGATTTCTTTATTCATGGTTCATAGATGTAGCAATGAAATTATGAGTGTCACACATCCTAATGGATCCCTAACATAAACATACACTCAATGATGATACAATGAGATAGAAAAAAACTCAAATTCATTGATTCATACAAAAACATCTCCATCAATGAAAAGCAAAACTTGGAGAAAAGAAAGAAAAAAAAATAAAATAAATAAACCTTTGAAAGAAGGAGAAGGGTGCGAAGGGAGAAAGGGAAGGAAGGGGGAATCAAATTATTTATTAAAAAGGGAATTTGAGAAAAAAGGAGAGGTTGTTCTGTCGTAATTACTCTCTGGATTTGCGACTTACTTGGGCTGACCTTCCTATTTCGTTGGGTGGTTACATAAACTTTCTTCCGCCACTCATTAGACCCAACTACTATTACCCAAATGAGTTTAGTTGATTAGTAATTACCCATTTTCTACCCTTCAAGTTCGAGGTTCGATTTAGTCACTATTCTGAAAAATATTAGGGAAAATGACCTTTTAAATGTATCGGAGTGGATGTTGAACTTTTGTTAAAGAATTGAGAAAATAATAATATATGTTTATTGTACAAATATAAGCCACAAACTCATATTATTATAGGTCAAACTAATTAAACACAAATTACTATAACCCAACTATAATAACTTAGAAGTATAATAACTCATTTTTTTGCTCCGAACGTTTTCTTAAGAAGTGTTTCGCGTTTTTTTTACTCTAAAGTTAATAGATTTTAACTTATTTACAAAAATTTCATATTGTTTTATTTACCCAAATATCATTAGGCATATTTACTTAATTGTCATTAAACTAAAAACCTTTAATATTTTGTTACTTTCAACATTTATGTATATAAACATGTGTATCAGGTCTATCAAATAAATATCAAGTGTATCAAGTGTCTTAAGTGCGTATCATGTATATTAGGTGCATTAGGTGTATCAAGTGTATATCGGGTGTATTAGGTCTATCACTTAGGTTGGACTTGTTTTTTTTTTTTTTTTGTCATATCTGCAAAATAGAAAAAGTGTGTGATAAACTTGTAAATCCCTATACTCAAATTGCTACCCACTACAATTTCATTTTTAAAATCCAGGGACTAAAAATGTACATTTTGAAAACTCAAGGTCCAAATAAGTCTATTCTCCGAAACCTGAGGATTAAAAAGGTATATTTTTAAAACTTAAGAACCAAATACACATATTCATCAAAACTTGAGGACTAATAAGATCATTTTCCCAAATACTATGATGATTTAGTGAAATTCTTATACGTGAAGATCGATAAATTGATTGAAGGTCAAATTTGTTTTATCCATACTAAGTTGTGACAATTAAGTTTGACGAGATATTTAAAAAAAGCCTAAATTTCCTAAATTGTTACAAACTTGATGTTATAATTAAGGAGTAAAATGAAATTATTACAAATTTGAAAATGAATGAACTAAATTGTTGCAAATCAAAGTTCAACAACTAAATTATTACTTTTTTAAAAGTTTATGAACTAGAAATGATTTTTAATTTTTTTTATGATGGTCACCTAGACAAGATTTAATATCACACGAGTTTTCTTGACACTCAAATAGTTAAACAAGTTGTCCAATAAGATTAGTAGATGTGCCTCTGAGCTTGTTTAGACAGTCACAATTATAAAATAAAACAAAACTTTTTTTTTCTAATTTATTTCTACCAACCTCATAAATGACCTTTTTACTCTCCAAATTTTGATAAATTTGTGTATTTGGTGCCTAAGTGTTAAAAATGTATCTTTTTAGTCTCATAGTTCATAAAAATAGACCAATTTGATCCATGAGTTTTCTAAATATTTCTTTTTAATCTCTCCGTTTTTAAAAATAAGTTTAAACCCCCCCCCTCAAATCAGCTTATAAAAGGAATCAAATGAAGAAAGATTTTTCTCAAACACATAAGTTCATTAAAAAAAAAGAGGAAAAAAAAAAAAAAATCCAAACCCATGGGTTTAGTTTCATAATCCCAAAAATTTGTAACAAAATCCCAAACATAAACTTAGCTTTAAATATCAAACCTCCTGCTTCCAAACTCATAGCCAAACACCCCTTAGTTAACAAGAGAAGGGTGTAGTTGAATCATTATTATTTTAAAAAAAAAAAAAAACCTAACCTTGAAACATATGCAACCATCAATCACCAGCAATACACTAAAAAACGCCAAAGGAAAACAAAAGGAACATTGTCCATAATCTTAATGACAACAACAAAAAGAACATTAAAAATTGCATTTTGGAAAAAATGATGTCTGTGTCTTGTCTCTGTCTTTCTTTCAACTGACACTTTTAATCTAAAGCCTACCAACTTGAGATTGAATTGGTTGCTGAGGCCACCAAATCCATCTACAGAAATGGAGGAAGAATCACCCATCTGCGTGGATACTTTGGCCTTCCCTCTTTCCCATCAAACAGCTGCATATACAATACAAAACCAATTCATGTTCAAATCAGACCCAAAATCACTACAAATTGCTACTAAACATCCAAACATGTGAGAGGAATCTCTAGATTTCACGACTCAAAGAGAGGTTTAGTCCAAGAGAACCGCATGTTTAAGCCCAGAACATCCCAAAACATAGGAAATGATATCGGTTCAAACTTTTGAATTTAGTAGTGATTTAGTATAGTAGCAAAGCTAGAGGTACTATTTTCAACCTAATTAATAGTGATTATACATGTATTAGATCTTGTGTTAGTTCCCAAGTCCATTGACAAGGGAGGGGGTGTAACCTTATCAACTTAAAGCTTTAGAATTTATAGATGATTTATCATAGTACCGAATTACCACAATATCTAAAAGCTTAAACCGCTAGAAAAAATAGTAAGATGATACCTTCTTGAGGCGACGGTGCTTTGCAAGTGCCCAGTTAGTCATGATAAGCGCAGCAACCACAAGAAAGACATAACCAGCAAAAGTCTGTGTTGCTATATTGAAGCCCACCCACTGATATATTTCTGTTGTGTAATTTGCACATGTCACAATGTTGAACAGAAACCCCTTAGGGATTTGATATCCCCCATTGCCCTCAGGGCTACGCAATTTTCTCAGCAAGATATGGCAGTAGAAGTTTGACACTTGACACAGCAAACCAAATGCAAAGCCAATCTTCATTTGAAGGTCACCGACAGGGGTATAAAGTGGGTGATTGACATAATATGCAATATACGAGCCAAAAGACCAGTAGTAAGCACAGTTTCTGAACACATTCGAAAGTGGTGAGGTTGAGTGGCTGAACCTATGGACGAAAAATGTTTCCATGATTCTTTTGAAATAGTGAAAACACCAGTAGTACATTGCATAAGTCTGAACAGGATGGATAACACGTTCTGCTTTGTAGCCAAAGAACTGGTATACAGGGAAGTAGTAAAAGATGGGGTAGAGGATCAATGGACCCAAGTATTCAAAGAAAAAGAGTGTACGGTAAGAAACTTGGGGGCCTAAATCCTTGAAGACAACTGTTATGCTGTCTGAGTTGTCGTTACAATATTCTCTGAGGCTTTTCTTGGAGTTAAGAACAGTAGGCCTCTCCTTTGAACCAGGTTGAATGGGAAGAGTTAGCCTTTGCCTAGCCGGATAGAACTTTTTGGCTGTTTCAACAAAACAAGGAAATCAGATATCTGCAATTTACATAAAAACTGACATTGGAATACATGTATGCATCCTAAATGACAGGCAGCTTGCCACTGCTCAAGAAACATCCAACAATATCAGGCAAAAAATACCAAACGTTCCTGTTATAAGAACTACAGAGACTATCAAGCATAAGTCCTTTTAAATTTCTTTTTGTTCTTCCTTCATAAAACTCACACTGGAATGGAGGATTCTATTGACAGTAAATGTCGTTAAGGGACTTTATGTCTAATCTTAGCTGACAACAAAAGAGGCATGTACCAACGAAGCTGAGCTTCAAAGTCAATATCAAGTAGGTAATGCAAAAAGAAAATTCCCCCACCCTAGCAACAATGCATATCTAAAGTGAACCTAAAGGCATAATGCAACTGCAGAATTAATTATTTCAAAAAAAGAAGGAAACAAATTATACCAACATGGTACTAAGATAACCATTGGGATTTAGCACCTATTCTAAAGCACTCGTTGGTTGAAATACAAATTTATAAAGAAATTTTAAAAATGAAAACGATGCCTCCTTTCAAATTTATGATGGAAAAAATCCTGTTATAGGCTTGCACCGCAATTTTATAACTCTATGCAATCTAATCAAGAACGATGGACATATAGTTGGAAAAAGGCCGAAAAGATCAGCATACCCGAGCACAAAAAACATATTCTCGTCTGTTGTTATCCTAGACGTAATAAAGACTAATTTTCTGAAAGCATTGCATAGGAAGAAAAAAAAAAACGATGGACTGCTTCAAATACTTTACCATTTATGTACTAGTAACAAAATTTTGATTCCTCAGCAACTCCATACCCTTAAACTGATAAGCTAGAGTGAAGACTGAACTTAATCTTTTAAATTCATCATTTTTTAATAACTACAAAAAAAATGGGGGCAAACCACAAGCAGATGCATTACATAAGTAACTAGAGCAGAGCTCAACTAGTTAAAGGCATATGCTGGTTCGAATTTTTCCACCTTATCCGCAAACTCCAGTTCTGTCACTCATTAACATAAAAATGCAAATCTAAGCTAATAAAAGAGCATGTATGCAACAATTAAAGGTACACCATTCTACTATCTTGCACTCACTTCGCTTATGAATCGCATCCTGTAGATCTGCCACCGAAGCCTACAAAAAACAAAACAACAATTTCCATGAAACTCAAAGTCCCATCTTCAACTCATCTGTAAGAAGGCAAATTAATAGGTCTAAAAACAGAACACAGCCACCAAAAACAAGTAGTAATCTTCTAATCATTTCCTCTTTCCAAGAATCAAGAAGAGAAGTAAAAAAAAAAAAAAACAGTTATTAAAACAAAATCCAAAACACTTACAGAGTCGCTCAGTTGAATACCCCCTTTAACAACCTCTCTCCCACTGCGAGAAACTACCAAGACCTTCATTTGTGCAGCAAAATTAGAGAACCAGTTGGGAAAAAAAACCAAAAATTTGTACCCAGATCCTGAAAAGAGCAAAATGAGAAGACCCAGAACCCAAAAAATGGATATATGATGAGATCCGCAAATGGGTGTGAATTTAAAATTGAAAAATGTTTCTGGGTTTGAAGTGGGAGGTTGGGAAGTAGGCTATTAAATGGTGTGCAGTTGGGGTAGGAGAGCTAATTCTGATGACTGATGAACCGTGTCGCTAATCATCTCCTAATTACAATTCGACACATCGTTTGATCTGTGATGCTGGAGGCGACAGCCAACTGAATAAATTTATTGGGATGAACGTGAACCTAAATTCTTAATCGAAGTAAAAAATTCGGCATGGATTAGTGAAGGGAACGTGTGTGTGTGTGTGTCACTACAACAAACAATGAGTTAAGTATAGAGCGAAAATATCCAAAAGCTAATGTCATTTCTAATGAGCCCATCTTGCATTTATGTAGAGATTAAAATTTTTGATAATGGTTGAAATATTGAAGTAGTTTGGCATCACTTCATCTTTAATGAAACTTTTATTATTCAGCAAAATGTTAGATCCATTACTATATACCATTTTAAATCATCACAACAATTATAAACAAATATCACGGTCAAAATTTATTATTTTTATAAATATTTTTAATAATTTTGTTGTATTTAAAAAATGGTCCTAACTTTTAAATTTATTTGTTATAAAGCACTTTTTGTTTTTAAACTTTTGTAAAAGTAACAATCTGGTTAGCAACGATCTAGTTATTATACTTTCGATTTTTTAACAATTTATCATTGACGTAAAAGAAATCATTAAAATTAGATGTTAGTTTTTATTTATTTTAGGATTATTATGTAAACTTTGTATTTTGTAAAAGTATTAAGTCTCTAATTGGTTTACCGATTTATTTATGCAAGAAATTTCGATAAACCTTAACACTAATTTCTACAATTAGGATTGAATTGTTAAAAAAATTAAAATATTAGGATTAAATTATTGCATGATAAAAATCAAGGATTAAATTGTTATAAAATTAAAAGTAATATGAACTAAATTGCTACTTCTACGAAAGCTTAGGAGCTAATAGTGATTTTTACCTAAATAAGTATTTTTCTTATAAAAATGAAAAATAAATTTTATATGTAATACTCCTATTAGAAGTGTAGACATAAAAGAAGCAATATTTGATCCACGTATGTTATCTATAATTTTATATCATCCTCAACCTACTACAACTTTGATCAAATTGATCTCACTTAGACATCACAATGTTTTGGACATTACACCAGACTAGTGCGAGTGATCTGATTTGCAACCATCGAGAAGATGACTTGACACATCCAATTTGATTGAATTTGAGTTCGAGTTGTCAGACCTAAATGTCGCTTGTGAAACACTTCTAAAAAAAATGATTTGAAATTTCTATTTGTATTTAAAATCAATTAGATTTGAAAGGATCGAAATTAAAATATCTTATAAGAATGTTCACAACTCACGAGAAATGAAATGAAAGGGAATCATTTTACTAGTATGCCCTCGTTGATTTTACCTCTTATTATTTGAATTATCGAAAAAGATATTTTGAAATCAAATAATAATGTGAAAAATTAGTAATAATACTTTTAAATTTTGCTAGTGCTATTGGTGTGGCTATGGCCATTGGTATTTAAGGGGGAGTTGGGTGGCGGTCAGATTGAAGTTTTGAGTCTTCCTAGAGGGAAATTGAAATCTTGGTGGTAGGTGTTGAGCTGAATCATGACTCAAAAATTCGGCGGTGGGTTGCGCCCTACGGGGACTCCCTCAGTCGGTTGGTCTTTTGTCGTCGTCATCTCCTCGCTTCTCGCCGGCGCCTCCATTGTCCACAACATCTTCAAACCAGATCTTGTACTCTCCCTCTCTATTTCTCTCTATCTGCTTTGTGCATATATACGTAGACTGACCCTTTGCTGATTATTCATTGTCGGAAAATATAGGCATGTATGTATAGATTACTGGGTACAGTTCAACTTGAACAATGGCTGTAAGCTGTTCGATGAAATGCCCATCATGTTATTTTGTTCCAATTGTTATATTTTTTTCACTATGAGCCTGTTTTTTGATCAATGGGATTCAGATTTCAGAAATATTGTCTTGCTATGTTCGCTTTAAATCAGATATCAATTTCAGCTTCTTCAGAAGTATGGTCATTTCTTATTTGTGTGCTGCATGTAATTTAACTTAACAGTGCCTTTAACATGTTCGATGAAAGGTCCACCTTGTAGGTTATGCCCAGTGCCTCATGATTTGAGTATAAGCCTGTCATTTACTGTTTCTTATTAGTGGATTTCAAAAAAATTACTTTGTTATGTTCTGGAAATCGGATATCAATCTCCACTTCTATTCTTTTTCCAGAAAATCTGAGGATCATCCATCCACATTCTATTTCGTCTTTCTTTTGTTAGCTTTTCATAAAAAGTTCATAATTTTGTTATGTTCATAGATGTTTGCTGCTTCCTCCATTTCTCTTGTTTCACTAAAGAGTGCTGTATTCAGAGTGGTCTCTGAATTTCTAACTTTATCCTTTTGTCTTTGTAGACCTTGCCTCCGGTGGATAGTGCCCAGACGACCAACAAGAAAGACCCTATTTAAAAATAAATTACTTTACAACCATTAAAGTATAGTTAGTTTGTCTCTTTCCAGATTCATGTATTTCTTATTATTAGTTTTTTTTGTTTACATGCTCTGATGTCAAAGTTCTGTTTTGTTGGAAAAGGAACAAAAGAATCTTTAAAGGTTCATTTCGAGAGCTGCAAGTGTTGTAAAATTCACCAGTTATAAATAACTAGTGAATTCTCCCTTTGGGAAATTGTTTTTTTCTCCATGGATTGGACCATCTGGTTACTAGAATAAGTAGATGCTTCAGTCAATTGAAGAGTGAAGCAAATAGATTGAATCATGGTGAAATGTAGCTTATTAGTCCTTTTGAAGTTCCTTCCTATTCTTGGAAACAGGAAATTTTCATTAGAGACAACAAAATTACCAGAGAGATAATAGAAAGCTATAGTTACCTGATGGATAGACCATCATTTGGGATGCGTTATTGAGTTGTTTCTCTTCACTACGCCCACTTATATCCCCCTCATTGATGTGTTTGCATCATCCTTTGAGACAGAGATCATTTGACTGAATGTAGATTTTAATCCTTTGCTATTGTGTTCAATTCTTACATATTTGTGTTTAAGTAGACAATGAAGCAAGAGTCACATGCAAATATATGTCTAACTGGGCATTCCAAGTAACTATATAGATTTAGTAGTTGAAAGTTATAATATACGAGTTAAATAGAGAATAAAGTAAATAGATTGAATTATGGTGCAAAGTGGTTTTGATGATCCTTTAAAGATCCTTAGAGACAACAAAATTACTAGAGAATTAAATAGAAATGCATTTAGAATGAACATTTTCCATCTACCAAATAGATTATATAATAATTGGTGTTAGCCTACTAATAACTTGCAAGACTCCATTAAGAAGCTTTGTACTTAATTCTTTGTTGGATAGAGAATATGTTTGAATGTTGGTTAATGGATCGGTTAGAAATATGAAAGGAAACTTGGGAATTGTGTTTTCTTCGTGAACATGAATTGCTCGAGCTTCATTTTTATTGTGGAGTAACTTTATTATAAGACACGCATTTCTTAAGATGGATATAGTTGTTAGTTCTCATTACTTTATTACGCTCCTAATTCCAATTTTTCTACATTCATATCAAAGACAAAGAGCGAAACTTTTGACATCACTAAATGCTCCTAGTAGCCTGGTTTTACTAGGTGACTCTCCGACTCACATTCAACATTGTCTGTCCATACATTTTTTTTCCATAACCAATAGTGTTTATTTTCTAAAGAATATAAATAACCCTAAATAAAAAACAAAACTTTAGGCATTGCTAATTCAATTGCATTCCCCTATTTTTACTGAATTTGTTTATCCTCAATCTTGCTCTAATTAATATTAAATATATTTTATTTGTTATATGTTTTATTCTCAATCACTAATTTAATATATAACATTTTTAAATTTTAAATTTGTTTTGAAATATCTTTTTATGTTATATCTTTGTGTTTTACTAAACATTATATTTTAACCCGTATGATTGAAGGTATTATTTGGGTAAAGAAAGAAAAAATGTAATATATA
>JBBPDJ010000026.1:3176607-3194550 GCA_037974625.1 Cucumis cinereus
ATATTAATTATTGGAAAAAAGGAAAAAAAATAAAAAAATATTTATCATTATTATTATTATTATTATTTATAATAAAATGTTTTAGGGTTTTATTGTTATGCGTGAAAGATTTCCTCTTCATGCATATCATTGAAGTTTAATCTCGCCCTCCACCTATGAAGTCGTCGTTGGATGAGTCTTTTACCGTCAGTCGCCTCGAATGCCGCCCTCCACGTACGAATTCGATGTTGAGTCATTGTCTAGACGTCTTCCTCGACACGAGCTCCGTCGCACATCATTCAATCAGCTCCTGTCCACCAATCTCCAATCCGTGTTGCGCTATGTCCAACTTTAGAAGTATTTGGAGCTTTAGAAAATTTTGAGGTTGAGTAGGTTGTTGGAAGGTGTGAGTTGAGATGATTTGTGTTGAGGGATAGTGTTTTAATGATAGCATGTTTGTGGAAGAATGTTTTAATGATAGGACATTTTGAATTTTAGGATGATTGTAATTGAAAGGTGAAAGATTTATTAGTAGTAGGGACATTTTTTACAATTAATGTTTACTTGTTATAGTGTATGAAATGAAAGTTCACAATATCACGACTATTGTTGTTGAGGATTATGTTCCATTTCATTGTTCCTTCAAACAATTTGTTGATTGCATTCAAGTTAATTTTATGTAAATAAAAAGAGTCGGTTATGAGATTCCAACCTAACAAATTCAAGAGATAAATGGGGAGGATTTTTCGACCAATTTGAATTTTAAATTGGTAGTTAATATCATATTTGATTTGATATAACTATTTTTGAAAGAATATTTAGAATGAATCAATAGATAATTTGTATATTACAATTTTGATTTTAATTTATACTAGATCTTACATCATCTTATTAATTTTTTATTCTTATAAATTTAGATTAATATATTTGTTTCATATTATCATCTAACAAACTGTATATTTCATTTGAATTTTTATCATTTTTTGTAATTTAAACACATTTTATTCATTATCATCTTATAGTTATATCATTATTTTATCTTTTTGACAAACAAATAAGTATTTGCCTTTTCAATCTTGTTTTTTCTATGACATTGCAGGCATCGTTTAGTTTTTTCCTTTATAAGTTCGTAATATAAATGATATATTGAAATTATGAATACAACGTAATTGTAAATAAACAATCTGTTTTCTTGATTTTTCTCTCTCGAATTTTATTTGAATTTAGATTTTATTTCAAATTAATTTTATCTAACTACTTTTTGAATTAATCATAATAAACAAAAATTCTCTTATTTTTCTCTATGCTCTATAAATATATATTATGCTTTTGTTTCTACTTTAAACATTATTTTCAATAATGACGTTTTAGATAAGTCTCCTTGGTTTTTGTACCATTCCTCTAAAGCCATTTCAGTGACACAAGCCACATGAACATGGTACACCCCGCACTCAGATATGTAGGACCAACCATTGGTTTGGCCATGGCGTTTGATGGTCTTCTTCTTGCACCACATGCACTTCCCTTGGACTTCCTTGTAGAGATTGAACTCCACGTCTTCAATTTGGTAATTCCTGTTGAGGTTACGGCAGCAAGGGTGGAGATCCAGGTCGTCTTTCTTGCAGTGGTACATAAAGCCATTGATAGGCTTTGTGCAGGCGTCGCAAATCCGTTTGCATTCATTGTGGCAGGCCTTTGGTGGGGTTTCAAAGAACTTGAAGGCGGAACGTGGGAAGAATTCGTGAAAAATTGGTGAGTCTTGTGGAAACATACATGCTTTGTGAAGATCAAAATCACACTTCTCGCATCGGTGGTGAGGCCCAAAGCCTATTTCCTTGCACCCATCGCAGGTGTAGGGTTTCAGGTACTTCTTCAGCTCCAACTCATGCTTCAGTTGGTTTGGAGTACACAACTGCTTAGCCATCTTCTATTTTTCTTGAAGCAAAGTAAAACACCAACAAAGTAGAGATAAATGATGGGTTGCAGGGTACAAAAGAGCAGAGAAGGGATTTATGAATATGGGGATTGCTTGAAGAGCAGAGAAGAGATTGGAAAGATTGCAGACAGGAATAGCAAGAATTGCTTTAAGAAGAATGCAGGAATGGTTGTGGGGAATTTAGAATGGAAGCAATGGGTTTATTTATAAGAAATCTGAGGCCATGAGTTTCATGTAATTTCTTCTATTTTTGTGCTTAGAAGATATGCGAATAAGTTGTAAAGAAATTTCTAAACTCTGGGTTATTTTGCTTATTCTCAATAGTTTATTGTTCTTTACATTGTATTTTCACTGTCACCTTTGTCTAATATGATGGAATACACTCAAATGCATATGCCTATGATGGGAATTTGAAGGAAATTTCTTTTTTGTTAATTTGTGTTATAGTTCATTTAATATTGTATTTAATGGCTAATCTTACAGATTATTTAGACTTTAAAAGTAAATATTTTATGGCTAATCTAATTTTAATACTCATTTTCTTGCATCTTATTTTCCAATTAATTAACCTTAAGCTTCTTATAAATAAGATCAAATAAAAAATAAGAATAATAAAAAGGTTGTAGTTTGGTATTTCTGGGAAATCCTCGAGGAGAAGACAGAAGCTTCAAGGTCTGTGATGATCCTTCTTCTTTGATTACCTATTAATTTTCATGCCTACAATACTTTATAATTTATGTATTTTTAAAATATTTTTCTATAAATATAATTTAAAAGTGTTTTAACAAATATTTCTGGTTCCATTATATGCAAAAACCAAAATTAATTTTATTGAATATGAATATATTTTTTCTTTCTTACTTTTTGAATAATTTGTGTCTTACATGTTTTTAAAGAATTAGTTTTTGAAATTTGGAATTTGGTTAAGAATCCAAAGTCTTGTACCTAAAAATAATGTAAATCAATGTAAGATATTAACAAAAAAATTTATTTTTTAAAAAGCCAAGAAAAAAAAACAAATGGTTACCCTCACATTCATAAACACTATATAAAAAAGCGTATGTACACATGATGTTGAATGTGAGTAGGAGATTCACTTAGTAAAACCAGGTTACTAGGAGCATCTAGTGATGTCAAAAGTTTCGCTCTTTGACTTTGATACCAAGGTAGATAAATTGGGATTACGAGTATAATATGATCTTGATTAAGTAACGAGGGCTAACGACTATCTCCGTCTTAAGAATGCGTATCTTTTAAGAATGCGTCTCGAGCAATTCATGTTCAGGAAGAAAACACAATTCCCAAGTTTCCTTCATATTTCTAGCTGATCCATTAACCATCATTCAAATATATTCTCTATCCAACAAAGAATTAAGAACAAAGCTTCCTAATGGAATCTTGGAAGTTATTAGTAGGCGACACCATTGTTGCTTCTTTATTATTAATGGGTTATTTTATTAAAGCTTTTTGTATTTTAATTAAGTACAAACAAAGAGAGACAGAGAGAAATAGAGGATTAGAAAGTATAAAGGCAATGCATCATCTTCGACTATCATTATTTCAGTAAAAACTAGTTGGCCCATGCATGTATGGCGATGTTGAAGAGTTGAATAGTAGAAGATGCTTGGCCCATGCATAAACAACATAAACTCCTTCAACCTTCCAAAATAACATATTTTTATACATTTACTCCAACTTTTAAGCATTACATATATATATATATATATATATATATATATATATATAATATCCCTAATATAAAGTCTAAAAGTCAAATAATTGAAGGAAGAAAATACCTGAAACTCAATTGTCTTTGATTTCATTAAATATAGCCGCAACTTCCATTCTAATAATCTCTTTTCACTGCCATGCCCACAATCTTCACAAATCTCTTCCTTCCCCTGCAACCCAGCATTCTTCTCTTGTTTCGTTGTTTGAAGGAAACCCAATGACAATGGAGATGCAGTTGTATAATCCAAGCCACCAAAACCATGAACTCGAGCTGAAAAAGGAATCGAAGCACGAGAGCGTGTGATATGAAAACTTTAGAGTTTGAAAATTAGGAGCCCAATTGTTGAACAGATATATAGTATCAAATTCTAAAACCCGTAGTCAATTTAACAATAGACATTGAAAAATCTTCGTCATCAACAAAGAGAAAAATCTCATTCCAAATTCAATATGCCAAAAAAGTGATTCTTGTACAACCTAATGGTCACACCTAAATAGCTTCCCAATAAAAACCCTAAACATAGTAAAAGACAAAATTACACTTAATATGTTGAAGAAAGGATTCAATTGCACAAATACTAAAATTATTAAACAATACCTCAATAACCATTTTATTGAATAACAGAAAATGTTTAGCATTTACTAACCACGAGTTTTAGGACATAAAACTCAACGCGATAAATAACCATGAACTGATTGTTGCTCTCTCTCCAAGTTATCAATTTTCATTATTTTCATCTTATTCTAGAGAGAAGTTCTTGTTGCATTGCGAGGATTAAATATTATGAGTTCAAACTTGTGTACCAACTCTTTTTAGATAGGTTATTGTTTGTTATTCAAAGCTTCAAACATTGCAACAGTTTGGTCCTAATCCGTGGAAAGAATTAACAAATTTGTTTTTGAACATGAAAAAGAAGCAAGGCAGCAGTTTGATCCTACATAAGCTCGGTCAAATCGACCTTCTGTGTTTCGTCGAAACATTTGTGATATTTACAATGAGGACTACAAGTGTAGCAGAGATATACACAAAATATTACAGGTACTGAAAATAGGAAAGAAAAATAAAAGAATTGGCTAATTTTTAGAAAGCATATCTGGTAACAAACAAAGCTCATGAAAGCAATTCAAGAAGCAAAGAGGCAGGAACAATTTTGGAATCTCGAATAACAATACTACCAACAATGGTCTGAATTAAAAGCTTAAGGATTCTCCAACACATGTTCCAACTTTAGGCATTCCAATTCCTTACAGCTTGAATTACTTTAAGATTCAGCTTGTATAGAGCCAGAGGTTTGAGGTCGTCTTCCTTAACATTGTAGTTGATGATCTTGTTGATAGTGTGACTGTTGTCGTTCCATTCTTCCAAAAATATTTCAGTAACACAAGCAACATGAAGATGGTACTTCTTGCATTTGGAGACAGAAGACCATCCATTGCTATGGTCCCATTCTTTGATGCTCTTCTCATTGCACCACAAGCACTTTTGTTTCACATTCTTGTGGAGATTGAACACCAATTCTCCTTCTTCTTTGATTTTGTATCTTCTCTTGAGATTTGTACACCCAGGGTGGAGACCCGACTCATGCTCCTTGCAATGGTACATGAACCCAAATTAAGACGTGCTAACCATTTCCAACAATATTTTTTAGTATAATTTTCCAATAAGTTTTCTCCTACACGTGGCAATATCCTTGAAGAGAATTTGGAATTCTCTAGAACATATATGTGTTTAATTAGTTCTTAAAATTGACTATATGTAGTGCTTGAGTTGTGCTAATAAGTGCATTTACTTATTTTCAAAATGGATGTTTTAGCCTCCTGACTTTAGTAATAATAAGGTTTTTTTTTTTTTTTTCCTAGTAATAGAACTGTAAAAATAAGTTTAAATTTTTTTAATTACTTTTTAAATAATTATGTATGGAAGTTTTCAATTAAAAAAAATTAGCTAATTATAGAAATATCTCCTCTCTAAAATTATTATTATAATTTAAATGTCATATGAAGATTGTTTTTTTTAATAAAAAATAAAAATTAAAGGTCATATAATCTATAAATTATAAATTTAGTATCTATTAACTTATTAACGTTTTTATTATTTTAAAATTTTAAATTTATAGGTGAATTTTCGAGAGTGAATTTCTCATTTAACAAGTCTTAAATGTTTATATATAAAATACTTGGTTTCTTTTTTTCAAATAATAAAATATAATTAGATTAAAAATGGTGTACCTATATATATATATTTTGTCTATCATAAACATTAAGCTTTAAGAAGCTTGTTCTATTTTTTTAAATAATAAAATATAATTAAACATATTTAACAACCAAATATGACACTTTATTTACGAGTCATTTATACACTTACCTTGACGGGGGATTACAGAACTAAACAAAGAGTCATGAAAAGTGGTAATGATATTTTTTTTGAGTCATGTAAACTTGTTTTTGTCGTAGTGAATATTTGGGTACAATCTAAATTGCACACATGTTTATTTCGCACACTAAATAGCAACAAAAAAATTTCAAAAAAGGAAAAAATAAATTAATCATGTAATAAACTATAATTAAATAACTTAAAAATTTACTACAATTTGTGTCCGAGATGGACATACCAAGCATCTTTTATAAATTTATCATATTATGTCAAAGCGTGATTAATATGATTGTCAACATAATTAATACTTATGCAACTAATATTAGTTTGGATTCTTCTATATACTTGGTTTATATTTAAAAAAAGTACATGATATAATTAATCTTAATGTTTTTTTTTCCTTTTGAGGACATAATTAATCTTAATGTTTATATATAAATAAGTAAAGACAAATTAATACTTAGATACAATATATTAAAGGACCCTAAACCTAAACATCATTATCATTACATTTACAAAAGTCTTCCATAAAATAAACCATACATGGTGGGTGTGAAATTCCCAAGTGCTTAGAAATTTCATTCCAATTCATATGCATTTGAACTCAAAAATATGGAAATAAAAAAAGACCTAATAAAAACCAAATCCTTAATTTCATATATATATATATATATATAAGATTTTTGTTCGGTTTCTTACCCTACAGCCAAAAACTAAACTTTGTCACTAATTTTTATTTGTTAATGTCGATAAGGCCGGAGGTTGTTCTTCGTAATCATCCAAGCCATCCATGGCATGGACTAGAGCTGAAAAACTATATGGAACCATACACTTGCGACGGGTGTAAGGAAAAAGGGTTCGGCCCACGGTACCGATGCGAAAGATGTGATTTTGACCTTCACCAAGCTTGCACTTACACTAGTCTTCGACTCAGTTCGCACGACTACTTCCCGGGCTCCAAGTTCAAGTTCCTTAGAAACCCACCAAAACCTTGCCACCCAGAATGTATAATAAGGTGCGATGCTTGTAGAAAGACCATCAAAGGCTACGTTTTCCATTGCGAGGAAGATGACATAGATCTCCACCCATGTTGCCAAAACCTCAAACGGAGTTACCAAATCGAAGATGTGAAGTTTAATCTCCACAGGAGGGTAAGAGGGAAGTGCATGTGGTGTAATAGGAAGAACCTTAAAGATGGTGGTAACGACAATGGGTGGTCTTACGTGTCGAAGTGCGATAACTACCATGTTCATGTCGCTTGTGTTACTGAAATGGCTTTGGAAGAATGGTATAACTACAAGAACAACAACCGGCGCAGTGGTGGCAGGGCAGTAGTAGCAGCAGTGGTAGTATTAGAGTGATGAAGAGTACTACTACTGCACCACAATCTTTAGCTGTGAAGTTGAAAGTGCAAGAAATTCAAGCTCGAGGTCGTTGGGATGGAGGAGCGAAGGACAAGTTTTGGAGAATCATAAAGTTCATCATCAAAACGGTTGTTAGTATCGTAATTGGAGACCCGACTATGATTATCGCCTCTTTCGTTGACGGGCTACTTCCATGAAAGAATACTTGCATTATTCTTGGTTGCATTACTTTTGATCTGTTGCAATTTTCTTGCCTCACATTTGTGTTTTTGGTTCTTCATTTCCTATTTGATTGTGTGAAAGTTGTGTTATTATCTTTATGGAAAAGTAATATATATTTAAGTTAAAATGCCATTATTACGAAGAGGAGTTGATTATGATTTTAGAATAATTGAACACATATATTTGCAATTTACTCACCCGATATTATAATTATTAATAGGGTTGTTTTCAAATATAGCAAAATGAACCAACTTATATACAAGTATAATAAATTTAACAATTAAACTGTAGACAAATATTTGAAATACGATCTATCATATCATTGATAGACTCTGACAAGATTTTACTATATCTCCAATTTCTTGAAATAAACCCTAATTATACATCTTTGTTGATGAATATTAAAATTGTTCAGAAAAAAGCTATTGCGTTGATATAAATTTAAAGGAGATCAAATTAAGCTAAAGCCAAAACATTCAATCCATAATGTTGTTTTGACTTTTTTTTTAATTTAAAAAATATTAAGAAATAGAACTTTCGAAAGTTATCGATTTATACCCTAAACATTAAATGTTGTATCAAATTAAACTTTAAAATAATAATCACATAGATGAATTTTTGTAGATGTATCAATTTATATATTCTCCTCTAATATTCGTGTAAAACTTACGTTATAATTTGAGTCAATCGAACTCCTACATCTTCATAAACCAATCAATTTAGACACTTAATTATGATTAGTTCTTAAATACGTATGGACTTGTTGAAATAAATGGATGATTATCAAGCCAAATATTGCCTAATCTAGTTATATTTGTGTTAGTTTGTTACTATTTTAGTTAATTATTTGTTTAATTTGCATCTACTCTCTTCAAGCATATAATCTCATTGTACTATAAATATATGTGAGGTTTACACATTTAATAATATGAGAGAGATTATATTTACTCTGATATATTATCAGCAATTATTTCTTCTAAGTTAAAATATTATCCAAGTTAACCACAACTAGCTCCTATTTTGTTCATATGTCTGGCTCTTTTCTAAAAGAAAAATTAATGAAATAATTTTCTTGTTGCTTAAGAATTAACTTCTAACATGGTTTGTTTTGTTGACTCATTCAAAACCAAAAATTAATAAATTTAGATTGTTTTTGGCTAATTCTGATTGGCTCGATTCTCTTTTTATTTTTATTTTTATATTTTTGAGATTGACTTGATTGAATTCCGATCAGGTATAAGTTGAATAATTTATACTCATTATGAAATTGATCAACAATATTGCCAAAGCTCATGGAGGTGTATTTGTATTTGGAGGAGTAGTTGAATGTACTCGTGAAGTAGATGATCTTTACATGGAAATGAAAGAATTCAGAGTAATTAATGAAGAAAATATTGCATAATCAAAAGTGGCTCTAGTCTACGTTCAGATGAATGAAGCGGCAAAAGCTCGTATGAGAGTTGGTTTAACTGCCCTAACTATAGCGGAATATTTCTGAAATATTAATGAACAAGACGTGCTTCTATTTATCGACAATATCTTTCATTTCTTTCAAGTCGGATTCGAAGTATTCGCGTTACTGGGTAGAATGCCTTCGATTGTAAGATTTAGGGTTTAAAATTTAAGGTTTAGGGGGAATTGGAACGAGAGTAAGGGTGAGAATAGATAAACAAAGACTTCGACCCTTAAATTAATACTGATTTAGTAAAAAATTAAATTGGTTAAATTCATATTTGTGCTTAATTAAAAATAAATAAACAAAGACTTAATTAGATGAGAAACTTCCCACTATTCTCCTTGAAGCTGTCTCTCTCCAATTCAAACCATCCTCTTCTTACAGAAACACCACATACTACAAACAAGCTTTGTCCATATTCAATTTGAAAAAGAAAAACAAAATTGCAAATTAAAAGACTTGTGTTAATTAATTAACTCCAAATCAATTAAATAAAAAGAGGATTAGGAAAACAAATGGCCCATTTTTATTGTTAAATTTTAATTAATTCAAATCAAAGATGGAAATTAGAAGGAACAGAGAAAAAACCACCTTCTCCCACTTAACTTTTGGTCTTCTAATTCTATGAATGTCTTTTATCTCACATATTTCTCACAATTTTTTAAGGAACTTTTACACAAAATTCTTAGGATGGTGTCATTTTAAAAGATATATTAATTATTTTAATTTGATAATGCTACAAAATTCTTAAAGGTAGTTTAGTTTAAGGTTTTGTAAATGTTTGAAAATTTAAGATGTGTGAAAACTAAAAATAATTTGGTTATATGTAGAAATTGTGGTCAGATTTTCCTAGGAATAAATAATATGTGTCGTTAGGGTTTTTTAATTACTCTAATTTAGTAATTTTATAAATAAAAATAAATTAAATATGTACATGATTATCTATTTATTACAATCAATTATTTTAATTCAGAATTAGAGTTTTATACTACTATTATTATTATTAATTAATTTTATTTGTATTAATTAATTTTTATTAAATAAAAATAATAATTACATGTATTTTAATGAATAAACTACAAAAATTAATATTAGTTAAATTTATTTTAGTTAATTAATTGATTAGTATATTACATTCAAAATAAAATTATATATAAAATAAAAAACCGATATCAATTCCCATAAAAAAAATGATCCAACCAAACCATCTCCGGATGTTATTATTTTTGTTTTTGTTTTCTAGAGTACATCAGTTAGAGTTGGGGTGTTTGTCTTTGAACCTTTTACCTTTAATATGAAAGATAATATCAACTACTGTTGAGCTGAGCTTGCTTTAGTAGATGTTATTATGATTAAATATCATATTTTTCCAATACACATCAATAATGAACTGAAAGAGTTAATATGGAACCATTCAAGAAAAACAACAAAAAGTCAAAGTCAAAGTCAAATTCAATTTCAAAGTCAAAGTAGCCATCATCATCATTATAATAATAATTATTATTTGTTAAATCACCCATTGAACTGGTTGGAGAGAAAATAAAGGGTTTGAACATACGACTTTCTAAATTAGCACCTATTTTCTGTTGAGTAATAGTTCGAGTAAGTCTTGAATGAGTCCCTCGAAAACTTGATGCAAATAAACGAATTTTTGTTCTACGTCTCCAAGCTATATGTCCTCGTTTAATTCTAGTCATTGAATAAATGAAACTTTGATGAATAACTAATTGATTTCCTTTCTTTCAGTTATTACTTTCTCCTTTCCTAGTCTATTAATAACAAAACGTATTTTTCTAATGTATATAAAAAAATTCCAATGGCTTTTGCTACTATAACCTTCCCGACCACGATTTATTTATTTTTTCTAATGACCCCAAAATACGAAATAGTATAACATCAATTGATCCAAAGTTTAAACTAATGAATAAAAGTACATTTAAAATTATATTATATAACAATTTTTTTTATTATTATTATTGGTTCAATCGCATACCTTTTAGTTACAAACACATACTATATGTTAGTGAGGCTATGCTCGCTTTGACAAAGTGGTCGTGAATTATTATTTTAATAAAAAATAATTTCACCAAGAAAAAGAAAAGAAAAGAAGGTTGTTTAGGTGAATGAATGGTCCTTAGGAAACAATTTAACAATTTCCTTCATAACCTTGCAAATAACGAGTTCATACATATCTACTCTAATTTTAAACACATTAAAAAAAAGGTCAAAACTCCTTTTTTTATATGTAATTAAAATTTAATATTAGTTTGTAGCTTTAATTTATTTGAGATAGTTACACTTTTATCTTCATGTAAGTGGAGAGACAAAATATAAAAAAGATTTGAATCAACCTAACCCTAACCCAACCCCACAAACTTATGTAATTACAGAGACTTATCAAATTAAATTAAACAAGAAATAGAAATGGACAGCCTAAAATCCCAATGTCCAGAAATTTCTTTGGAATTCCTAAGCATTTGAATGCAAAAATATGACTAGCAAAAAGTTCATTCAACTATGTGATGGTTTGAAGAAATTAGCAAAAAAATATGTCGATGGAATATTCCTTTCTCTAATGAAATGTGAGACTTTGTCTGTACCTAAGAACCCTTTCTCTCGAACGGAGTACCACCTCGAGCCTCACCTCATCTATCCATTCTCAACTTTCTTCAAGAGTTTGCTCATCTCAATTGAAATAGCTCTACTTGCTTTCCTACAACACACGCTTGTTGTTTGACCCAAAAATTCCTTACTTTTGTTCGAAAGTGCTAAGGATCTCACCCACGAAACTTTATAGGTTTAAACGATTGATTGATCTGATACCAATTGATTAACCTTTCATACAATTATATGATGTTGTCTACTTTAAGCATACACTGTCATGGATTTACTTCTGACTTTATCCAAAAAATCTCACATGCAATGGAAGATGAGTATCCATACACTACAAGAAATTCAATATTCAGTGACAAAATTTTAGTGGCGCAAGTAATTTTTGTCGCTAAAATGTTAGTTTTAGCGACACAAAAAAAAAATTGTCACAAAAGAGTATTTTTAGCGACACAGTTTTAGTTTGTGTCACTAAAAGGATATGAAAAATGCCACTAAAGATTGATTACTTTTAGCAACAAACATGAATGTTGCTAAAAGTTTTCTAAAAATAATTTTTCCCTAATTTTTTTATTCCCTCCTTTTATTTTCTTAAACCAAAAACAAAATCAAATTTTCCTAAACCCTAACCCACCCCAAACCTCATGAAAACGCTCACCCCGCCGCTCACCCATCTTCAAACCCACGGACCTCGACGGTGGAACTATGACGATCTACGGTGGACTACGGCGAACACCCATCTCCAAACCCTGAAGCTTGTGATGACTGAACACCCACACTTCAACGGCGATCCCAAGACTTCGATGGCGAACACTATACTTATGTATCTCACTTGACAACCCGTCTGACCGTACAATATTTAGGTGTCAAGAAAACTCGTAGGAAATTAATTTCTAGGTAGGTGATCATCATGAGTTGAACTCATGACCTCTCTTAGTTAGTCATCGAGACTATGTCTCCTTTTTTAAGACTAGGTCAATCCATAATGGTTATTTCTTTTCTCTAATCATTGTCAGGCTTTATTTGGTACCTAAAAGTTATTGGCCATCCTCATGGCTAATTTTGTTTTCCTTAGCAACATCATAATCCAATTGATGCAAATGAATATATGTTTGTAATCTTTTTAATTTGTACATTGTTTTTCAATAAATGTGTAGTGATTTGAAGATTTATGAATTATTTCACATTGTCGGGGATGTGGTCATGTTCACGTTCATGTTCTTTATTTATTTATTTATTTTAACATCAGAATCGTAGTGATGCAATCCAATTGTTTGTTTTTCAGTAGTTGTCCTCCAAAATTTTTAAGTATTTTATTTTCTCAACAAATTTTCATTTAATATCCTTCAATGAAATTATATATTAAAATGAGAATATATATTATGACCTAGAATCAAAGGATAAATGTGATTATTGATTTCAAGATTTTAATTTTACGGATATATCAAATATGGATACCAATGAATACTTCTGTAAGTCACGATATTCATAAATTTATGTAGATCAATAATTACGTTATTTGTACTGAAATAAGTTATGGATATTGTTCATAAGTAATCCTATTCATATTAAACAAGAAAAATGAATGTTTCTTTTATATTTTTTAGCATTTATAAAAGATGTAGGATATATTTTTTATTTAATATCAATGTCGAACCCTTAAATTTTTAAATATATACAACATATCAAAAAATATTATCATCCTTACTTACGAGGTTAAAAAAGTGTTAGTTTCAGTTTTTTAAGATTTAAGTGATTTTTTTTCTTAAAAAAATATTCAATAATTTTATAAAAGTTTTGATTGAATTTTTAAAGTTCATATTATAATCAATTTCATGATGGTTTTTGAGTTCAGAGTTCGAAGTAAAAATGTAAGCATCTTTTACAACTTGGAGGATCCTATTGAAACAAAGTCCAAATTGTTAGGATTAGATTAATAGTTTATAAGTTATAGACTAAATTTATAAGTTAACAATTTTAATTATGAATTAAACTTAAGGTTAGGTATAAAAAGTTCTTAAACTTTGAAACTTTCAAAAAATTTATGTTTAAAGAATTAAGTTTCTAAGTAAATGGTTGAGCTATCAATCCCAATTTTATTCAACAGGGTTCTTTTGGATTGACAAGTGCTTTTCTTTAAAAAAACAATTATTTAAATTCTTTTAAAAAAAAGTTCAAAATAAGTTTAGAAATGTTTCAAAATCTACCATGAGGGATAGTTAAATGTTTTTAAGTTTGTTTTTTATAAAATAACTCGTTTTTAAAATTAAATAAGGTTGTTTTTAAATATTGCAAAATAAACTCAAAATATCACTGAAAGATGTTGATAAACACTAACATACTACGATCATCAATCACTGATAGATGTTAATAGACATTGATAGATTATGAAATTTTGCTATATTTGTAAATATTTTGAACAGTTTTATCATTAACAAAAATTGTCAGTTAGATACTTAAAAAGTTAAACAAGCACATCATATAACAAAGGTTTAAAAATATCGTTATTGATAGAAATATGATAGGTTCAAGCCTATCAATTTATTTATCAACACAAGGGAAGATTCGAGAGTTCCCTTTTCTCTCCCAATTGTCTCCTCAGAGAACAAATACAAAATATCATTTCGATGCCTACTACCCAATACTCTCCATTCTATATAACGACCCCCCCTCCTGGACCCTTCTAACAAACAATATTCCTGTGGGTCCATATATAACTACTTTTATTACTCTAATGCCCCTAACGTATTACCCCTATTTTTTCTTGTATTTCTTCGCACATAAACCTTAGTGATTGGGGGCCTATCATTACCCGCCCCCCAAAGAGCCACCTTGTCCTCAAGGTGGAATGCAGGAAACTGATCCTTGATTACTGAATAAGATTCCCATGTTGCATCGATCGGCAGTCCATGTTCCCAGCGGATGAGAACCTCTGTCCCTCCATCCGTGGCGATGGAATTACGCAAACCCAAGACTTCAGCTGGCTGAGGTGCAAATGTTAAGTCAGCAGACACATTGGCAGGGAGGGGCAGAACCGAAAAATTGCGACCAACAGCTTTTTTGAGCAAAGATATGTGAAAAACAGGATGAATTCCCGAAGTGGGTGGAAGTGCCAATTCATAAGCAACCTTTCCAATTCGCTTTATAATTTGATGAGGTCCCACATACCTTGGAGCTAATTTTGGATGGCTATGGCGCGTTAACGATGACTGTCAGTATGGTCGAAGCTTAAGATACACCCAATCGTCAATTTCGTATTCGAGTTCCCTCCTTTTTTTATTCGCGAAGGTGATCATACGTTGTTGAGCACGCTGTAAATGAGCCTTCAAAGTGGCCAGCACCTCATCGCGATTCTGCATTTGGTAATCCACTTCGCTTACTGGACTAGTGCCCCGTTCATAAACTAACAGAGGGGGGGGGGGGTGACCGACCATACAGAGCTTCAAAAGGGGATGTTTTACTGGCTGAGTGTGTGGCTGTATTATAGCTATATTCTGCCCAAGGAATCCATTTTGCCCACTGTTTCGGCTTCCCCATGGTAAAACATCGCAGGTAAGTCTCAAGACTGCGATTAACCACCTCCGATTGGCCATCGGTTTGTGGGTGGTAGGCTCTGCTGCGTCTCAATTGAGTTCCTGAAGCTTTAAATAGCTCTTCCCAAAATAAGCTCGTAAAAATCTTGTCTCGGTCAGATACGATACTGCGGGGGTAGCCATGTAATCGTACAACTTCTTGTACAAACAGTGTTGCTACTGACTGCGCATTGAATGGGTGCTTCAAGAGTAGGAAATGCGCGTACTTAGTCAGGCGATCCATCACTACTAAAATCGTCTTGAACCCTCCAGAATTAGGTAAGCCCTCAATAAAATCCATAGCGATGTCTTCCCATACTTTGTTCGAAATTGGGAGTGCTTGGAGTAACCCAGCTGGCGCTAATGTAAGGTATTTTGCTTGTTGGCAGATTTCACAGTCAGCTACAAAAGAGCGAACTCGAGCCTTCATGCCTTTCCAATACACTTCCTTTGACAATCGCTGGTAGGTTTTGAGTGCTCCTTGATGGCCACCAATCGGACTGTTATGAAATTCTGCCAATAATAGCGGAATTGTGGGTGAAGTTGCCGGCAACACCAAACGGTTTTCGTAGTAGAGGATACCCTCACGCAGCGAATATTTGCTGTCTTGTCCTAGCCCCGCACTGAGCTGCTGTCGAATTTCATTCAATGTTGCATCCTGTTCGACTTGGTGTTTAAATATATCAATATTTAAGCCTCCCACTATACTCAACAATCCCAACTCCATTGCTGTAGGTAAGCGGGATAAAGCATCAGCCGCAGAATTTTCCAGCCCTTTCTTGTATTCAATCTTGAAATCATAGCCCATCAGCTTAGCGATCCAACGTTGATATTCGCCCGCTATTACCCTCTGTTCGAGCAAAAATTTCTGGTAATACCCGGTTAATCCCAGAAAACCCCTCAGTTCTTTTAAGTTTCGTGGAATTGGCCACTGTTCCATGGCTTCAATCTTCGACGGGTCCGCTGCCACCCCTTCTTTAGACACAATATGCCCCAGGTAATCAATTTGCGACACCCCAAAATGACACTTACTGTGATTGGCCACAAACTGGTTTTCAATCAAGATTTCCATCACTACCGAAAGATGATACGTATGAGCGGCTACCGTTTCGCTGTAGACGAGTATATCATCAAAGAAAACCAGCACAAACTTGCGAAGATGGGGTCGCAAAATATCGTTCATTATTGCTTGAAACGTTGAAGGGGCGTTTCGTAAACCGAAAGGCATGACGAGAAATTCATAATGTCCTTCATGCGTTCGAAAAGCTGTTTTCGGTACATCTTCTGGTTTCACTCTGATTTTATGGTAACCTGATTTCAAGTCAATCTTAGAAAATATAGTGGCACCAAATAATTCATCAACCATTGGTATAGGATACTTATCTGGAATCGTCACATTGTTTAATGCTCGATAGTCGACACAAAATCTCCAGCTTCCATCTTTCTTTTTAACTAGTAACATCGGACTAGAAAAAGAGCTTCGACTTGGTTGTATGATGCCGGCCATTAACATTTCCTTCACCAACCTTTCAATCTCGTCCTTCTGGTATTGCGGATAACGATAAGGTCGTACGTTGATGGCACTGACCCCGCTTTCTAATTCAATGGCGTGATTATGATCTCTGTTGGGGGGCAACTCTTTCAAAGGAAGAAATATTTCCTTATACTCTCAAGGAAATTTGAGAATTTTGTTGGCTGCCTTGTTTCAACTTTTTTCTCCAACGCCCTTGGTTCAACGGTACTGAGTTCAATCCATAATCCTTGATCACCGGGTTCCATCGTTGTCATCATTGCCTTGAGAGTGATCTGCGATTTAACTAAACTGCGGTCACCTTGTAGTCGCACCAACCAATCGTCCAACATAAACTCCATTACTGATGTGCGATAATCGACTGTGATCTTACCCAAGGTTTCCAACCATAGTACTCCCAATATCACATCCGCACTGCCAAGAGGAAGAGGAAGAAATTCTTGAGTGATCGTTAAATCCTCAATAGTCAGGATTGACACGGTTAATTGCAGCGATGATACTAATTTTTCATCAATAAAATTATGTGTGGCACCTCCATCTATCAATACCACTACTTCGCGCTCTTTGATTATTCCTTTTACCTTTACTGTTCGAGGAGAACTCAATCCAGCCATTGAATTTAACGACAAATGGGCTACCTCCTTGTCTTTTATATCCAGCGGCGCATCACTTTCTTCCAAATTTGCTTCAGTTTCTTCCGTGCACTCTTTTTCCCAGTGAGACATATCTTCTCCATCTTGTACAAACATAAATGCAATTCCTTTTGTTTACATTTATGGCCGAAGCTGAATTTTCCGTCGCATTTGAAGCAAATTCCCTTTTCTTTTTTTATTCTCATTTCTTCTTCCGTCATCCTTCGAAAGGGCTTGGTTCCCACTCCCTTATTTTTATTTTCACGCGAAGCTGCCGTAAGAATAGTTGAAGACCCTCCTGAGTTTCCTATCTTGCGATTAGGGTTAAAAATAAATGACCGTCCGTGGGCCGACCCGAATGATGATCCATGCGACCCGCTCCCCGACGGGCTTCCTTTCGTTCCTACGTAATTTGATGGGCCTTCTTTAAGTCTTTTTTGCTGCACAACTTGATCTTCCTCAATCAATTGGGCCATCGTAAACTTGGCCTTAAGGCCCATTGGATTAAGTTTACGCATTTCACTTTGTATTTCCTC
>JBBPDJ010000026.1:3194650-3205618 GCA_037974625.1 Cucumis cinereus
GTCGTTTGTTTCCTTCCTACCTCGGCTACCTTCTCTTCTAACGTAGATACTCTGCTGTCCATTTTGCCCACCATGCCAGAAGCACTGCTCTGATACCAAAATTGATAGGTTCAAGCCTATCAATTTATTTATCAACACAAGGAAAGATTCGAGAGTTCCCTTTTCTCTCCCAATTGTCTCCTCAGAGAACAAATACAAAATATCATTTCGATGCCTACTACCCAATACTCTCCATTCTATATAACGACCCCCCCTCCTGGACCCTTCTAACAAACAATATTCCTGTGGGTCCATATATAACTACTTTTATTACTCTAATGCCCCTAACGTATTACCCCTACTTTTTCTTGTATTTCTTCGCACATAAACCTTAGTAATTGGGGACCTATCAAAATATTAAGTCCTTATGAAAAATCTGATAAAAAAGATCGATAAAATGTCTACTTCCTTAGATATTTCTGAAAATTTTATACAAATAAAGATTCAAAATATTAAATTAAATTAATAAATAAACGTGTTTGTGATTTTGAAAACAGTCAAATCTATTATTCATATTCTATTGCTTTATTCTTTATGTTAATTATTTTTATGATATAACTAAAATATCGACTCACCCTTAAAACCGATGTTGAATCTACGAAAATATTAAAATATCAATCGAAATATCGACACACTATATGCATCTAAGTATTAATATATTGCTTGATAACACGTTGAACGTTGTACCATGTAATAGCTAACTAAACATTTGTTAAGCAATGAACAAATTCTTTTTAGACAAAAATAACAGAGAATAGTTATTTTTTTTTTACTAATAATCTCCAATCCCTACAAATTTTCCACAAGGAGTCCTTGTAAAATTAAATAAACAATTTCACAAAGATGGGGATTGAAATACGGGTGGAGACGAGGATGGAAAATTGTTTGTTCTTGTAAACATGACTCGCTATTGTGTACATTAGAAATGTATTTGGAAGTGATTTTGAGATGACCAAAATCACTTATCTCTTGTCGAAATCAATTTTCCTTTAAATGATGGTGGTTGACATAAATTAAAATTCATTTTAGAAAAATTAAGCTAAAATTGATTTTACTATAATTAAAAAAATACTATTACAAATTGAATAACTCTAAATTAACTTTTGGAACCAAACATGCATAATGATCGAAAATCAATTCAAAATATATGAAAACCATGTTTAAGAGTTCAGAATCAAACATAAATTTGATTGTTTAAAAATTAACTTATCTAAATCTCTTTTTCTAAAAATAAGATTCCAACTATCACTCTCATAACCGACACTAGATTAGGGGAGAAAAGTACTTCCATGCAAGTTTTTGAATATGTGGGCCTAATGTTTATTATAAGACAAATACATGGAATAAATAATAGAGGATATATTATTAATTATCAAATTCATACCAATTTGGACTATATATATAAAAATATAATGGTAAAAAATAATTGTAAATATTTATGATGTATTATTTATTATATTGGTTTGGTTCATATATTTGCGATAACTACAACACTTAAATAATTTTTTTAAATACATACATAAATATTATATTATGGATGCATAAACAAACCGAACAAGAAGAAGAACAAATTAAAAGAAAATTAAAAAAAAAAAATAATCACATCAACATGACTTGGTAAACGAGATAGATAAATACAAACTCTGGGAAAGTTCCAATGGTTTAATTAGAAATTTCATAGAATTATTCAGACAGTTTCTTTAACTATTTCATTTTTATTTTTTGTTTTTTAAAACTACCCATGTTATTTGTATTAATATTAAGTATTAGAAGAGTTTTTTTTTAATTTCTTTTTTTATTTTAAATTGTGACTTTGTTTTTGAAAATATGAGTAAAAAGTAGATATCAAAACAAGAGATTAACAAGTGGAATAAGTGTTTATAGGTTTAATTTTCAAAAACGAAACCCTAAAATCGAAGGGGTTATCAAATGAGACCTTAAGAGATTTGTAAGGTTCTATTTTTCGTTTTTTGTTGACGGTTTTTTATTTCATACTTTGTTTTCAAAAACAAAATAACGATAGAAATATGTTTGGGTGCTTGTTGGTGACAAAGCTCTGATAGACGATACTAGTCTATCCATTCTAATAGACAGTGAAATTCATATAGCCTCTTCTTCTTGTATTGTATTTTTATTGAGCATTTTTCTCTAGCTCTTTTAACTCGTGAATATTTTGACTAATGAAATGCTTTTGGCTAGGGAGTATGATGAGGGTGCTAAGGGGTGTCAACCTAGTTGAGATGCATGTGTGCGCCTAGTGATCTCTTCTTCTAGTATCTTATTCACAAAAAGAAAAAATAAAAGATAGACAATGACATTTCGTTATATTTGTAAATTTTTTTGTTCATTTTGCTAGAGACAACTATTTATATTTCTTTATTTAAAACAAATACAAAATAATCAATAACAAGAACATATAAAATATAAAATATAATTTTAGAAATTAATTGAATAAATCTTAGGTTTATTTTCAAATATAGAAAAATAAACAAAAATATTTACAAAATATAGAAAATATCATAGCTTATTTACAACGGACCGTAATAGAACAAAATAAATTACTATATGTGTCTATATGCACTATGACAAATAATTTATCTTGATCTATCACAAATAGATTGTGATAATTTGACATATTTCTAAATATTTTTAGAAATTTTGTTATTTAAAATAATTTTCCTAAAATTTAGTACATACAAATTAACAAAATATATCGGTAAAAAATACAATATCTTTATTTAATGTTTATAGTATATTTAATGTAATTTTGGTCTCTAAGGAAAATTTTAAATAACATTAATAATAAACTTTCCCAAAATAATAATAATAATAATAACTTAAATTTGAAATGTCACCTCTTAATTCAACTAATTCACATTTTTCTTGGCAGTTTTCTTATGTTTTAAAATTAATGGTAAACATGCAATATAACATCTAATTGAATTATTTATTTAATAAATAGAAATTTAAACTCTACCAAAATTTATACTTGTTTTGAGTTTTCAAAATTTAGTAAATTTTGAAAAAACACAAGTATATACATCAAGCTGGACCCAGCTACACGAGATTAGTATTACTATATATATACATATATATATGTATAGACCCCTTTCTCTAATGTATTCACATATCAAGCTGTTGAATTTGCCCTAAACTACAACCCAAAAAATCAAACTTGATTCTAATTTGATTTTGTTCAAAATGGCAATGAATACGATTCTTCGTAATCATCCAAGCCATCCAAACCATGAACTAGAGCCCCAAAACTACGCACGACCATATACCTGCCATGGCTGCAAACAAAAAGGCTTCGGCCCTCGATATCGCTGCCAAATTTGCGGCTTCGATTTCCACCAAGCTTGCACTTACACCGGAACCAACCCTGTTTACCATGACTACTTTCCTGATTCTAGGTTCATGTTCCTTAGAAACCCACCAGAATCCTGCTGCTCAGATTGCATAATAAGATGCGATGCTTGTAGAAACACCATCAAAGGCTTTGTTTTTCACTGCGAAGACGATGACTTGGACCTCCATCCATGTTGTTGGAACCTCGAAAGAAGCTACCAAATCGAAGACGTCAAGTTTAATCTCAACAAGAAGGTGAAAGGGAAGTGCATGTGGTGCAATAGAAAGAGGCTGAAAGACGGTGGTAACGCTAAGGGATGGTCCTACGTGTCCGACTGCGGGAAATACCATGTTCATGTCGCTTGTGTTACTGAAATGGCTTTGGAAGCATGGTATAACAACAACAGTAGTAATGGTGATGGAGGAAGCAGTAGTAGCGGTGGTGGACAAGAATTGGTGGCTCTAAAGAAGAAACTAAAAGAAGTTCAAGTTGTTGGTGGAGGTTATGGGGATGACAGATTTGGGAAGAACAAGTTTTGGAGAATCTTAAAGTTCCTCGTGAAGACTGTTGTTAGTATCGTTATTGGAGATCCTACTATGATCCTCGCCTCTTTCTTCGTGGATCTACTTTCATGAAACTATTATTAAACTACTTGTTTCCTCAAGTCTGTGGTTGTATTTGTGTGCTTTTCCATTTACTTATTTGATTGTGTTTGTGTGAGAGTTGGCATTTATGTTCAACTTCAACTTGGGTTCAACTTTGTTAATTGCTACTATCTTTTTCATTGTGTGCTAATGAATAAAATGTCTTCTGGTTTTGCTAGGCATTGCCTTTAGTTTTATGGTTAACGAAGAGAGAAATTATGTCGATGAACGACGACAAATAACTTTCAATTTAGTCAAAAAAAAAAAAAAAATCATATAATAATTATTGGGCAATGATTATTGAAGCAAATGAGAAAAATGAGAGAAGTAATTCCATGTTGATAAATGGTTTTCATCCAGGGTAATTTTAATTTTTTTAAAAAAATTTTAAGTATTTTTTAACGGACATAAATAACCATGTTATATACGCATTATAGTATTACTTTGGTGGTTGTTGATTCATTACAAAAATACAAATTAATTAGTCTAATTGGCTGTTTTAATGAGTTGGTTAGTTGAGCCACCCTAAGTTTTATTTTACTAAAAACATAATTAGAAACCAAATTTGTTATATTACTATTTCATATTTAGTGTTTAAAAATAGGTCAAAAAAGACTTTGGATGAGTAAACTTCCCTCAATTCTCCTCCAAGGTATCCCCCATTGAAACTCATCTTCTACAAACCCCACCCATTAAACAAACTTTTGTTCTATTTTCATTTGAAAAAGACAAATAAATAATTTGTTTTAAATAAAACTAAACGTCCAATTTTCTGTTTTTTGTTATTTTTTTTGTGAAATTAATTAATTAAAATGATCAAGGATATTGGAAATTAATTGGGAATGAAAAAGACCTGCCTCTCCAACTTAAGTTTGGGTCTTGGTCTTTCAATATTAAGAATTTCAATTTTGAATTATAAAGAAAAGTCTTATAATAATCTAATAAAATCTGAATTCCAGATGAGCATGGTTGGTGGTAACTTATCATGTAGAGTAATTACATAATTATTAAAATAAATAATAAAAAAAATCAAAGGGTTATTAAACATCGTTAAATTTTAACATAATATTTATTTCTTTTTTTAGTTCGCCAATACCAAAAAGATTAGAATGTATTAAACAATTTTTATAATTTAATGATGGCCACAACTATGTAAATATCGTAATATAAAGTAAAAAAAAAAATGTAAATAATTCGAAGACAAATTAATTTTTTAAACTAAAATTGAAAAGTTAAATTAATGTAAATTATAGCTAAAACTAAAAGCTCTTAATAACATAATTCAAAATTTAGATCGTTCATAAAATTTATGGTGTTGAAATTATTTTCGTGTAAAACTCTATGCTTTGACACAAAATTTGAATGATTGGGTAAAGTTAATCCCAATTGAGCCCAAATTGCATCAAAGCTTTTAAGACTAAGATAATTCACAAATAAAGGATTAAAATCGGTTAACTGGGGTGTACAACAGTTGGACGGATTGACCTTTTCGACTAAATTGCCATTGTATTGATTATCATCGATTTATTAAATGTTCAAACTGATTTCAGCAGTCGAAAAGTACAAACCGACCATCGATGGATCGCTTTTGGTCGAGTTCATTCTTAAAACTTTTTAAAATATTGTAATTTGGATTTTTTTCAAAACTAACGCCCATCAAGTCCCTCCTCGTTATCTGACTGACTGCCTTTGATTGATCGGCTCGATTTTTCGATCTATCGTACTCATCCTCGTACTAAAAATTTAAAATAAATAAATACTTCAACAAGCTAACAAATGTTTTAAGTTATAGATACATGACCTTTTAGGAAAATAATTTTAATATGACATTTGAAATTAGAAAAAAAAAATGTTAAAACAATTTTAGAGAGAAGATATTTTTTAATTTTAAATGTCATGTATAATTATTAAATTTTTTCTTTATAGATATTTAAATATATTCTTAAAATAGCATTAAAAATACATTTTGATAATACAATAACTAAATTAAGTTATTAGCATTGACAAAATGTCATTTTTATAAATTAATAAAAAACATATATTATTCGAATAAAATTTTCCAAAAAAAAAAAAATGTTATTAGACAAAAATTAAATTGGTTTATTCACAGATCTAGAAGCTTCTTACTTCTCTTGGAAGATAGTCTGGAAGCAGCACACTACAAAGTCAATTGTTAATTAATTGGAAAATAACGTAGGAAAAAACTTGTTGGAAAATTATACTACGAAAGTTGTTGGAAAAGTAACACCAAAAAAATCGTCAAAAATCATAAATGTAAGTCAAAAAGGGAAAAGAAATGATTGAGAATCTTCCTCTTTAATTTAAACTAACAAACAAAAAGAATATCTTTAGACTTGAGGAAGTCTTTAACAATTCAATTGATTTTTTCACCTTTATTTTTTTTAAAAAAAAGATAAGTAAAAAAGTTTAACTATAATTTTAGTCCAGTCGGTCTTTCGATTTTGAAAATATATTTACATATGGTATTTTCTTACATGAAAGTTATTATTACCGTTTAATCAATTTCGATAAATATTAACTTTATATATCATTTAACAAAATATTTTTTAGTGTTTAAAGATAATTATACTTGGTTATAAACAGTGCAACCGATTTAAAGTCTTTATTCAATGTGCTACGTAATCAATCAATGATAATGTAAAAAGTAGACCCCAATTGATTTCTTACCTATTTTTCGTATTTGTAATGAACTCTGGAACCTGCCTCAATTTGTATCAAAACTCGCAATTTGATTAGAGAACAGAAGGTGCTCGCTTCAACATTACATGAGATCTACTGCTTTAACGGTTATTGATAATGTATCAGCATAAAAAGAAGTAGGAATTAGTCACATTTACAACGACAGTAAAATAAAATGTGAAAGATTTTAAATTCTATGTAAAAATGATAAAAAAAAAAAAAAAACAGTCTAATTACATTCACGAGTCACACTAGTTATGATTAACCTATCTATAGAACCCAATGGAACCCTACGAATACACCGATTGGTCATTGTGCCACGTGTAGTCTCCCCCCAGGGCAGTTTCGTTCAATTTTTGATAGGCAGTGGCAAAGGAACCCCAGAAAATACACGGTCATTGCAACTTCTCAAAGAAGTTGAACTGATAGCAAATGACCGCGTAAAATCCAACTACTCAGAAACTTCACTAACAAGATCACTCAAACTTATAAATACATAGTCAAGCCAGTGCCAAATGAAAATCATTCCTAAATTACAATTTCGAATTTCATCTCAAGTGTTATCCAATATCCAATCTGTGTGTTTTCTTCCCCTGCACATCTAAAATGGTTTCTCAACAAAACAGTCCAGAAATGGCAACAAAGAAGTTTAGTACCAAAAGCCACAAGCATGAACTTGAGCTCAAAACCTACACAAAACCATACATTTGTGATGGCTGCAAGGAGCGAGGCTTTGGTTCTCGATACCGCTGCGAAAAATGTGATTACGATCTCCATGAACACTGTATCCAAACTACCCCATCAACTTCCCACGACTTCTTCCCCAATTCCACCTTCAATTTCCTCACAACCCCACCAAAAGCTTGCCACAAACACTGCAAACGACAATGTGATGCTTGTCGAAAGCCCATCAATGGCTTCGTGTACCATTGCAAGAAGGATGATTTAGATCTCCACCCTTGTTGTAGAAATCTGAAGAGAGAATACAAAATCAAAGGAGAAGAAGAACAAGAAGAAGAAGAATTGGAGTTCATTCTTCACAAGAATGTGAAACAAAAATGCTTGTGGTGCAATAAGAAGAGCATCAAAGAAGGTGACCATAGCAATGGATGGTCTTATATCTCAAAGTGCAACAAGTACCATGTTCATGTGGCTTGTGTCACTGAAATGTTTTTAGAAGAATGGAACAACAAAAATGAGACTATCAACAAGATCAACTACAATGTTAAGGAAGACAACCTCAAAACTCTGGCTCTTCACAAAGTGAATCTTAAAACAATTCAAGCTAAAAAGAATCGGAATGGCAGCAGTGGGAACAAGTATTGGAAAATCCTCAAGGTTTTCATTCAGACCATTGTTAGCATTGTTCTTGGAGATCCTACCATGATTCTTGCCTCTTCGCTCCTTGAATTGCTTGCATGATGTAATGTTAAATATGTAATTTAGTCTAAATCTTTCCTTTTGTACTCTTAACTCTTATGTATAAATTCCCTTTTAAATTTCTTTGCAATGTATCAAAGAGTTATTGAATCAATAATATAGCTCTAAAATTTTGTGAGTACCGTTCTGCCGCCGCACGTACTCAGATCCACAACCGCTCGTCCAGATCCTCAACTCCTTCTGTTCGTCGGTCTCTGCTTTGTTTGTGTGAGCGCCGTCCATATCTGCTGCCAACCAGAACGCCCGTACTTCAGACACCGCTGCCCAACCCCTTCTTACAAACCGATCTGATCCGCCGCCCAGCTCAATCCACTCGTTCTTCATTGTGGTTTTTTATTTTAGCAATTCTCGCCTGCATTTCCTGGATTTTTTTTAAGGGTTTCCAGCCGGGTCGGTTCAGCTTTTGTGGTCAGGTTTATTCAGTTTGGTTCAGTTAAGTCTAGTTTGGTTCGGTTTTCAGTTGGTTTGATTATTTTGCCATTTATTTAACTTATTTGTGTATAACGGCCATAATTCATGTGGGAAGAAATATGGTCGTAGATTTGTTAATTATTCTACAATTAAGTACATGTATTGCAGTGGTCATATTTTTTACAACTATCCAACTATGTTACTTGTCGATAGTGATCGACCAAACATGTATTAGTGATAATAATATAAATAAGTGTGGTCAAGTACAAGTATGTGTTGAAATTTATGTCTTAAATCTGTAGTACGTAAATTTGTAAACAAATTATTAAATGAATAAAGTGTTATTTTTATATATAATAAATAAGTATTATTTATTCATTAAAATAACTCAAATTCAATAAACTAATATCCAATATTATTTTATGTAACTTGAACAATATGTGATCTAAATACAAGTGGATTGTGTTTAAGAAATAACCTAAAAAGTTTATAGTATATAGACAAGGTTGAGTGTCTTATTTTGGTAACATTAAGAATACAAACACACTTTGTAAATGTTACAAATGATTTTATCCAAATTGTTCATGTAAAGCATATAAGTATATGCATCTTATACAATGAGAATGTATAAGACTAGACCTTGAAATATATAATCTCAAGTTGTAATACCGTTAACTAAAGAGATTAATACTTCAAATGATAACCATGTAACTCAATCTTAATCCTGTGAGTTGTGAACTCTTGTTCATAAGGGTTGTCTTTTGATTTGTATAAATGAGTCTGGTCTTAGTTGCTGGTTGAATAAATCTACCATCTTGGAGGCGATATCGAACGAGGGTCAATAAGAATGGGTGATTTATCTTTTCTTTAATAATGTATCTCTTAAAAAACAAAAAAGTTAAGATTTGACGTGTGACTTTTGAAGTTAGAATGAAAATTAGTACAATGAAAATAAATAAATAAATGAAAAGTAAGCTAAGCTATCTTTCCCAAGTCTTAGGAAACTTAAATTTTGGACCTTTATTAACGAAATTTCCAATTCCGTGTGGCCCTATTAACTTGTAAAGGAAGTTATAAATTAATAATAATATTAATAAAAGAAAGGGTCGACCAGATAAATAGCAAAATTTAAGATTTACTTTTGATAAATAGCAAAAAATAATTTAAATTGTAAAAATGGCAAAATAAATTAAAAATTATTAATTATAAATTAACGGACCAAAATACTCTTAACTAATTCATATTTAAATCCTAACTAAGATTTTCTTACTATTAATTTATTGCAAAAATACTTATTTTAAAATCACAACAATTTTGATGGATACATTATTCTAACAAACTAAAAGATTTGATCCTCAAAATATGAATAAATTTAAAATTAAAATCAAAACCAAAAATAAAAATCTTTATTATTAGAAACGTTGAATCTAAAAAAAATATTTGTATATGGAAGAAACTTGTTTGAACTAACCTAACAAAATAAAAGAAATAATCCAAATGTAATTCAAATAACCTAACAAAATAAAAAATAATTATAAAAGAAACTAAAGAATTACAGTGTAATTCAAATAAAAAACATAAGAAAGTAATTAAAAATGAATTAAATCGACATAAAAATGAATTAAATGAATTACACTGTAATTCAAATAAAAAACCGAAGAAATTAATAAAAAATGAATTAAATCGACATAAAAAATGAATTAAATGAATTACAATGTAATTCATTTTCTCAAGAGTAGAAAAGAACCTCACTTAGTGGCAAGATGAAAATCGAACATATACCTTGTATTTGCATTCCGACTCAAGAAATATCTTATATTTGCGTACTTTGTATCTTCCACCTTGTATTTTCTACTCCTACTTTTTCCCTCTCTCTTCCCACTGATTCTACCATGGACGAGAATATTCTGGGCTTCCTCTTTTCAGACATGCAATGCGCATAAAGAATAGAATACTGGATACTTCTCGTGTTCTTGATTGTTAGTAGGTGCGATTTTGAGATGAAGGTGTTCTGTCTTTTTCTCAACATCCTCTGCTACAACAATTTTCTTATATAGTAAACTATATCTCTTGCTCTTCAAGAGACGTGTTAGTTAATGTAAAGCTGAGTCAAGCATTAGTTCTTGTGATGGGTGAATTGGAATTGGAAGTTCCACCAAAAATTGAATCCTCTTCCACTTCCAAATCCTTAAATTTAAATAATAGAAGGAAAATCATTGACCTACCTTATCCTGAATTTGATTTTGTTCTAGTTGGTTGCGGTCTCAGCTTTCGTTGTTCGAGAGGAGGGCTATCTCTTTTTCTTTCGTACCTCTTACTTTCATATTTTGTTTCCCTTCGTTTCTTTGGTTCATAAACTGGATATTTGGATGGAATTATCTCCCC
>JBBPDJ010000026.1:3211063-3228514 GCA_037974625.1 Cucumis cinereus
AAGCCGAGGGAGCCTGAATAGGAGCTTTCTATTGCAGCTGTTGCGGTAGAGCAGGAGGGATAAGCAGCAGGCTGAAGCCGCAATGGAGCTTGCGAGATAAGAAGAGGTGTGGGGGCGCTTTGCTAAATTACAATATTTGAAGATCTTAATTAAAAGAAAGTTACTCAAATAGTAGTTTTAGTAAACTCCTAATTATTCTACATCACAAGGACACATCAAATAATTTCACATAAAAGAGAGAACAAAAATTGTTGTAAACATTTCTTAAGAAAAAGAAGAAGGAAAAAAGAAAACTAATTAGGGTTTGGTAGAAAGAGCTAAAGAAGAAAGAACAGAAACGATAGCACTACATAAAAAAGCAAGAAGAAGAAGCGCTGCAGCAGCATTTCCATGGTCAAAAAACGAGCTCAAGAAGTCGAAATTTGCCTTCAAATCTATGCTAGAACCCAACGCGGCCGCCGCTCCCGCCAACAAAACGTATGATAATACCTTATCACCATAGAAGTCGAATAAAATACTACCATCGGTCTTAGTTATAAGACGATAAAGGGCTAAGGCAATCTGCAACAGATTGAATGCACCTCCAATTATAATGGTTGCCATTGCATACCTATCAACAAATATTTTTAAAAATTAATAAATAAATCATCAAACTCAATACAAATAAATAAATAAATAAAAATAATTACCTATAGGAATTGACATTATGGAAATGATATTCCTCATTTCCTATAGTTTTGGAATTGGTACCCAAAACTATGATGGAAATTAAAAGAAAAACAAACGTAAGAACTCTAAGCACAAAACATCCAATTTTTGTACTCATTTTTGCTTCCATTTCTTTTTTTTTTCTTTCTAATTAGTAATCAATTTAATTATATTTTATTTCTCACTATCTCAAGTTTTTGTTGAGCTTTTATAGCCCCAAAAAGAGAGTAGACTTTTTATTTATTATTGGGTTTTTAATTTTGATAAATACTAGAATTTATGCCTAACTTTTGGTTTTGGTTTTAGTTCCGACAAAGAAAATAATAGAGAATGAAATGGAAAATTGGGATTTGTCGTAGAAGACTTTGATATGTAAGAGAAGTCTGAATATTCAAACAAAGAGGCTTCAAGTATCTATAATGATGCCAATTAATTGATGCTCTTCACACATTGTTCATATTATAAGTTAGACCAAAAATAAAGAGCAAGTTGGCTACTTGTTGCTGTGCCTTTTCTCTTTTTTCTATTTGGGTTTTTAATTTTTGTTTTCGTCCTTTCTTTCTATCTTTTTATGCAAAATAAAGACTGACAGGTAGAGTAGGACGTTTGAAATAGATTAAGAACGTAAAAATGGTTAACATCAATTTTGTCATTTCAAAATTACTATAAATATATTTTTAAGTGTTTAAAACTAATAGGAATGTTGTAAAAATTACATTTAAAAGTGTTGAATTAATTTCTTTAGTTCTTTATTTCTTTTTCTTTTCTTGGTTGTCATCTTCAATTTCCCAAATGGATTCAATGATGATACAACTCTAATATAATTATGTTTTGGAAAGAATTTACATTGATAATCTAAATGCCAAAAAAAAAAAAAACTTATAAGATGACTTTTGAGTATTCAAGCAAAAGGGCTGTAAATGTAACAATCTTGCAACTTCTTCATTGACTTTGACCATAAAAAATAATGGGTATTATTCTTTTAGTTTGAGTTTAACTAAATATTCTCTTAGCCACAATTACGTGCATCTTTATGCATCGGACTTTCGTAACCGTACATATAAGAGATTAGTCTAATCTACGATGTACCTAAATATATTTCATAGACTTTTTTTATAAACATAATATTAAAAGTAGTAAAGTTTTTTAACTATCGACAACAATAATAATAAATATTCTATGGAAAAGTATGTTAATGATCGATAGAATGTACAATAATGGAAAATGATTTAAAATGTGGAAGTTTCAGATTAACGAATTGAATATAATTATCGATAGAAGGGTCTAAATATGAAAAAGAGTCAACAAGGGAACAAGTGGAAATGAATATTAATTTGCTCTCAAAAGCTTAAAGTTCGTGGGTGAAGGTAAATTTATTATAATATCTAATACTCTCTCACACTAAAGACCCAACAAGTGAAAATGAATATTTATTGGGACGAAAACAACAATGTAGGAAATTGAACACGAGTACTCATCATCACCCAATTGATCCAAAAACGTAAGTTGATGGTAAAGACAAATTTAATTATATCATAACAAAAGATGGACTAATTTGATATTTATATTTTTTTTCTTGTGTTTACTTCGTAAGAATAAAAATTTGAATCTCTGACTAGATCGCAATTAACAGACATTAGAACTTAAATTTGAGAGGTAGAAAATCAAATATTAAAGAGGAGGATACATAAATACACATAAGTCAATAAATGCACTTCAACACTAAAACAAAAAGTCTAACATAATTAAACAAAGTAAAGAGGTTTTAAGATGATAGAGAAATTTTGGAAAGAAACTATTAATTAAACAGGCTTTTTAATGAGAGCCAAGGAAGATAGAACTGAAACAATGGCAGCACAGATAAATGCAAGCAGAAGAATAGCAGATCCAGCATTGCCTTTGTCAAAAAATGAGTTGTAATAATTGCCATCAAGCAGCACTTTAATATTCTCTCTCAAGTCGATCCCCGCGCCTAATCCCGCCGATGAGCCCGATAATAGAAGGTACGTTAGGAGCTGCACGTACAAAAACATAAAGCATCATAACGAGTTGATAATAAGATAAATAACATGTCTATATCTTATAGAAGTCGGGAGGTTTCTTCATATTTTCAACGTGGGATCGATCCTCAAAAGGAACGATTACTTGAAAATTGGTAATACATTAAAAATTGTGAGGTTTTACCATACTTTTTCTCAAAGCTGTTTACCAAGTAAAATTCCTATTATATCCTTAAATCTTAATATGAAATATAAATATAACAATTCAAACTAACAAAATAGCACGAACCCAGCTCTTTCTTTTGCAACATTTCATGTTCTTTTCTTCGATATCTTCTATGATATTGTTTCCCTCCCTATCTCAAACGTTAATTGGAAAGATTAAGAAAAAGGAAAATGACCACCAACTCGAGACAACTCGAACTCACGAGGATTATGTCGTTATTTGAGTTTGTTTTGTTATTTCGTTGGGTTGAGTTAACTTTTCTTTTCTATTTGGATTGGGTTAGGTCATGGATTGACTAACTTTCTATGAGTTAACCCAATCCAATCTAAGTTACGTATATATTAAAAATTAAAAGATATATATTTACTTTAAGAGAGACGGATTTGTGAATTGTTAATATTTTTCTTTTAAAAATAAATGTCTTTGTTTAAAGCTTGGAATAGCTATCATATATGTTTGGGACGTAACATTTGAGTCTTATGAGATTTTAGTTTTCAAATACGTGTTTTCATAGATTTAAGACATATGAGTTAGAAGATGAATTTAAGAATTTTAAATTAATAACTTTTTTTTTTTAAAAAAAAAAAAAACCCTAGAACAAAACTGCGTATGTTTTGAGTTGCAAACTGGGATTGGTTTGAAAAAAACCCACACAACTCAATTTGATCTGATCTAAAATAAATTGCACCCAACCCGACCCATGTAAACCCATACGTAATGAAAAGGAAAGTTGAATTGAAAGATGAGTGTGATCTCACCTTATCGCTGAACAGATAGAAAAGTGGAGTTCCCTCGGCATTAGTAACAAGATGGTAAATGTTGAAAGCAATTTGAAGGAGACTCAAAGCACCTCCTATAACAGCAGTTGCTACCAAATAACTGTGACAGATCCAAATTCAAAACACATTCATTAATTAACTACAACACAAGAATTATATCAGAAAAAGAAATAAATAATAAGACTTACCGATAGGAAGTAACATTACTGAAGTCAACTTTATTTTCACTTTCAGTCCCTTTGAGAACAGTTTTAGAGTTGGTAGCAACAATTAAGAGAGAGATAAATATCAAAATAAAGGTTAAAATCCTCAATATAAGAGAAGCGATTCTTAAACCCTTTGAAGCCATTATTTTTCTTCTTCCCCTAAAGTTCTGATGAACTACTCTTTAGCACAAATATTCAATACCCATTTGCTTCTATATATACAGAAATGTAAGACCATGTGAAGATATCTAAAGAAACAGCCTATAAACAAACTTGGTCTTTTCTAGGCTAATTCTTTAATTAATTATGTTATGATATTATTATTTTTTTTTTTAAAAAAAAAAAACATGCAAGTTGAAGAATTATAATGCAAATTGTAGATTAATGGAAACTATGATCTAAACCCTAATTTCATTCATTTTTTTAACACACTATATAGTCTTGGTGTGACATGCATTTTTTATATAAATAATTTGAATTATAATGCAAAATGTTGATTTGTTTCTTTTCTTTAAAAAAATTACAAAACTAAGGGAGAGTATATGTATATATTAATGGAAACTATTTATAACCTATTTTCTATAACATTTTTCAAATATATTTTTCAAGTTAGGGCAAACATCAATCTAATAACTGCTTCACTTTGGGTAGTATCAATTTATAAACCTTGAACTTTGAAAGTAATATCGTGCAAAGATTTGTAATTTCTTGAATTAAATAAGCGAATTAATTTAGACTCTCTACTAAGATTTGTTTGAAAATTTTCCATTCAAATTATATTGTCGATTTTGTTAAATTGACATTTGTAAAAGTCTACACATGTATAAGAATTTATGCATTAACAATTTTCAAATATGATTTTAATAAAGGTTCTAAATGGATTCACTTTAACGGTTTTGATAAGTTTAGTTAAAAAAAGATTAAATCTTTTGCTTGATATTTTTCAAACTAAATCTAAAGGAACGTGTAAATTTGATAAACTTAATTATAAAAGCTCGGGTTGAATTGATAATATACTTTAAAACGTTCAGATACGATTCTCAAAATTTATGGTTTAAATTAATGCAATTATTAGTTTAGTCTAAATTGTTAAAAGATTTAAATTGATATTTTATCTTCAAATTAATTATATGAAGTGTGTCAATATCATTAGATATAACATAACAAAACTAATGTTTAAAATTAAATTACTTTAAAATGTAGAATAAATTTGCTATATTTTAAAATTAAATTATTGAGAAAAACATTAAATCTCTTTTCCATATATATTAGATCTTTTTTTTTTCTTATAGAAAAAATGGCATTTATGTCAATAATTTGTCCTTTAATAAGTAATATTCGATGTTAATATTTAAAGTTTCAATGGGATTTTAAAATTCCAAAGTCAAACGCTCTTAGGCAGATTCTTTGCGCTAATAGGTCAACCAAACTTCCTAATTCTTTGTTAAAATACATATTAACCTCTAATTAAATGATAATAATAATAATAATAATAATAATAAAAAAGATGATGCAATTTGTTCTCAATTATTATTTTGTGACATTTATATATAAGAATTAGTCAACCCATAACCCAATGTAGCGGCATGGAAGGTGATATCTACATATTAGATAAGATTTAGAAAGAATAATGAAAAAAAACTCAATTTTAAAATAGAAAGAAAATATACATTTTTGTCCCGAGATTTGGATATAATTTTCGGTTGGTCTCTGTGTTTCAAAATTTAAATTTTTTTATATAACAGGTATTAAACTTTAGTTTACTCTTAATATTTATCAAGTATTGAACATTTGAGATCTATCCAACATTAATTTTTTTTAAAAAAAATTACCGTTTTGATTAGACACAAAATTAAAAGTTTAAATTAAGTCATAAAATGAAATTTTATATTTAAGAGGTGAGTTTATTTTAAATTGTTATGAACACGTTAGACCTCATTAATCATTAGACATTTTTGAAAAACATTATTCGAGACGAAATAGATACAACCTATGAGTTCAATAGCTAAACTTGTAATTTAGTTCAATAATAAATTTTCATTACATAGTATTGGTATATACACCAAGTCTTTTTTTTTTTTTTTTTTTTTGAAGTAGTTATATACCAAGTCTTGTATGATATAAATATTAGAAAACTAAATACAAAGTCAATTCTCTTCAAATATAAATAAATAAAAAAAAAATACAAAGTCCATTCTTTCTATTTTTTTTATATAATACTTGTACACTTTGTTTCAATTAGTGAAAGATTCTTCCAAAGGGCTGAGAATTAAAAAAAATCTAAAATTGCGAAAGATTCCTTCATTTTACTATGCAAAAAAAAAAAAAACAAAAACAAAAAATGAAATATAAAGGACAAGATTTTAAAAAAATTTAAGTCCTGTTTAGTTTGTGGTTCATTTTCGTTTGTATGTATTAAAAAATAAATACAAAAAAAATAATAAAAACGTGTTTGATATACATGTTTTTTAAAACGATTTCTAAAAACAATACTCGAAATAATGCATTTTCGAAAACAATAAATTGTCTTTTTCTTTGTTTTTAGATTTTGTTTTCAGAAATTGTGAATATAAGATATACTATTGCATTTTCAAAACATGAGATAAAAATTTATTTTGAAAAATAAGAAATTTTATGGAAATCAAAAACAAATTTTTATTTTTCACTGTATTTGAAAACACATTTGCTTTCAATTTAAAGTTTTGAGATTGTGAATTTGAAAGTGCAATAGTATATCTCATGTTCACAATTTTTTGAAACAAAATTCAAAAACAAAGAAAACGACAATTTATTGTTTTCGAAAATGAGCTATTTCGTGTTATTTTAGAAATCGTTTTTAAAAATATATCAAGCACATTTTTATTATTTTTTTTTTTGTATTTTTTGTTTTTGAAAACATAAAAACAAAAATGAATCAGGATCTTGATTATCTAATCCTCAAAATTAGTGAAAAAAGAAAAAGAAATGGTAGAATGTGCATGTGTATCGTTTACTTTTGGGTAAAAAAAACGGCGACCAAATCGTAATTTAACGTGTTCAATGGGTTCACCGGCCGGAAATGGTGGCTAACTCGTCTCTTTTGTCAAACAATTATGCATGTTGCAAGTCGTTGTCTTTAAATCCTATTTTATTCCCCCTTTGACTTTTTCCTAAGTTTGACCTACTCTCTCATTAATCATTTTAAATAAATTCATAATTAAATTATAAGTTTAATCAAAACATTCTAAAAACTTGTGTTCAGCCAGTTTTTTCTTTATATATATTTTTTTAAGAGGTTAGAATAAGTATTCTTAGGCAAAAACAACGGTGAATAAGGAAGCCACATCTCTAAGACAAGAAAACAGAAATGAAGATTTGAAAATAAAATGAATAAAATGTCAAACAAAATCAGCAAAACAGAAACTTGTTAAAAGAAAGATGAGTCACTCTCTTAAGATGTTTTGCAGTTCTACCTTTACGTGCAAGCAGTTCGAAAATTAAAAAGACTATTACTTATAAAATTAAATTTGTATCCATTCCGTCTTTTAAAATCAAAAGTTCAATTCTTCACACTGATTGCACACTCACCCTTGTTGTCGTAAGAAAAAGGATGCAATCTTAAGTAAACACGACTTAATTAGGTTTAAGTTAGTTCAAGCGATGAATTTAACTCTACGTTATAAGAAAATTGTAATAGATAGCATTTTTAGAATTAATATTAAAAAAATATATAGCACACATTTAAAATAATTGAACGTTATGGCAAAATTTGACCAGTCAACTTAAATACTTTGTAGTTTTCCAAATTTGCCCTTGTCTTGGCCTGTTTCTTCTACGCAAGCTTCAGGAAGTTGTCTTCTTCTTTGCTCAGGCTTCTTCTGCAGTTTTCCAACACGTTTTCTTTGTTCCTCTTATTCAGATTTCCTCTTTCTTATTTGTTAGAATTAAGCTTTTCGATTTGATACGGGTTTGAGATTTCTTCACCACAATTTTTCTTCTTCCGATTTTTTGTCAACGTTTTGGGTTTTAGATCCCAGAAGCTACAGCCGCAGTCACAATGTTCTTGATTTTGTTCGAATAAAAAGGATGTTTCGAGGCTGGTGAAGTTTTCTGGCGATAGTGATTTCGGTAGTCACGATGTAGACCTAAAAATCATGAAGATGAACTTATTTGCAAGAATGCCACTGGTTTTTATTTAATTAAATGCCTTTAAATGTTTAAATGCTCAATGAAATAGCATTCACATGGTAATAACATGCCAATCAGATTGATGGACTTATTTACTGAGTTACGTGGAAAAATATGTATGGTTTGAGTTGTGAAATTCATCGTAAGAATCTTTAATTTTTTCTTTATTGTCATCTAATTACTGTCTTATTTCTATGTGATACTAGATAGTTTGTGATCGACGAATATGAGTTTTTATAAGATATCAAGTATTTCATGACTTCTATCTAATTGTCATGTGATTGTTGTCTAATTAATATTTGATTGGCATGTGATTTTCATTAAATATTAAGTACTTTGTAATTTTTATTCGATGTCATGTGATTGCTAGCTGATTGATGTATTACCCTTACCTGATTGGAATGTTATTTTCATTAGATATTCAATACTTTCTGATTATTAATTATGTGATTGCTATATGATTAATATCTTATTGTTATCTAATTGTCATGCGATTTTTATGAGGTATTCAGTACTTTATGATTGTTATGTGATTTTCATTAGATATTAAGTATTTTGTGATTTTTATTTTATTTATATATGATTGACTTGTGATTGCTATGTGATTATTATCTTATTGATATATTATAATTTGATTGATATGTGATTCTTATCTTGGCAAAAGAAATAAATTGAAGTCACATGAAGTTAAGGAAACAGATAAATATTCATATGATCTATATCAAATAGCAATGAAACAACTATCAGATAACAAATAAATTATACGATAGCAATTAGATAACAATCATTATCAAATAGCAATTGAACGTGTCAAAGAATAAAAGATAACTAGATGGCAAACAGAAAGCAATCAAACATGTTAAAAATTACTTTGACAAAAGAAACTAATCAAGTGATAGGTAGAAGGTAATCAAATGACTATCTCATAAGACTAACTAAAATTGGAAAAAAAAAAAGATTATCATATAACAATCAAAAGATAATCAAATGACTATCATAGAAAGTTAACTAAAATTGAAAAAATAAAAAGTAGAAAGCAATGAAATGACTATCGACTAAAATTGAAAAAAAAAAAGTAGAAAACAATAAAATGATAATCAGAAGTTAATCAAATAACTGTCTCACAAGGCTAAATAAAATTGAAAAAAAAAAGAGTAGAAGGTACTTAAGATAGGAATCACATACCAATCAAATTTCATGCGTAAGCTCGTAAATCAATGATAGTATTTTAAACTTTTCAGTTTCAAATCCTCTTTTAAATTGGGTTGGACGTCTGAAAAAAATCAAACATTTGAATCATGATAGACCTAATGTTATAAAATATTTTTGACAATGTTGCGATTGATCCTATATTATATTTTTAAGCCCCTAGTTTGTTTCTTGAGGATTTTAATTTCTTGCAATCGACGAAATTCACATCAAAATCCATTCATTCTTATGCGATCTCATCCTCAATTTTCAAGTTATATTAATTTATTAAGAAAGTGGAATAAGTTTTTTTTTATTCGTATGTAATTTCATTTGGAATATAGTTAATTAATTAATATTAATTTAACAAAATTAATATAAATATTTATTTAATAAATCAATAATAATATATATAAATACTTACTTAACTTATTTTTTACAGTAAAAATATTATTAAATGAATGCAATTATTTTTCTACATAATATTAAATAATTAGCTGATAATATCTTGAATATATTTATTTAGTAAACTAAGATCAGTTAAATTTTAGTTAGTAAAAAAATTAATTTTCAATAATAATTGATTTCTTCATTTTTTTAATAATCAAGCAATTATTTAGTGAGATTAATTTTTCTTTGATTATTCATTAGAAACATATAATCATTATTGGTTATAATCAGTTAACTATTTATTGTGATTAATTTATATCACTTCATTTTTTATTGGCATATCATATTTATTAAAAAAATTAGCATTCTTCGTTTATATATCATATTGTTATCTTTTTTTTTTTAAGTTTTTATACAATATATTGTTTATTAAAATATAGTTTCTTATATTATTTAATTAAAATCGAAATTAAACTTAATCAATTATAAAACTATTTAAATATTAGATTATAACTGGTTGATGTTAATTGATTAATTTTAATTATAAATTACTTGATTTTTAAAATATTTCTAATTAAATTTATTATTGATTTTGAATTAATTAATCTTTATCAATATATTGAATGATATTTATTGTAAAATTAAAAGTCTATAAGATTTTCATGCTTAATTTCATAATTTAAATACAAACATAATTTTTGTTCATAAAATTCTAATAGCATTTTCCATATACAATCAGACACAATCATCTTTGATTTTCAGACATGTTAGTCTCATGTATCATATTTTCAGATATCTTTAAAACTTTAAACTAAACGATCCCTCAAATTCTTTTCTGCCACGAAAATTGTTCTTGATGTGAAATTTAACCCAATTTGACATAGTATAACAAGACACATATAAGGAACTTTTAATACTTTTTTTATTGTGGAATCTGACCGTGTTGATCTCAACAATTCAAATGTGGCATGATTTGTCTAAACTTTGTTGCTTTAGGAAGGAAATTACTTCTTTATCTAAGTCTACTCGAGTTAAGTATCTTTCATATGGTGATCGTGCTCGACAAATGGGACGGCTCATAATCTCACTCGTGCAATGTTGCCTTGTATGGTAATTTTGGAGTGTGTTTTGTTTATCCTTTTTCTTCCTTCTCCAAAGAAATTGGATGTAATTCTTTGGTATACCTGATTGGTTTTCCGATCCTCTTCTATTTGTGAAGAGACTTAGCTTGTAGCGTGAACAATGTTTAGTATTTTTCGCATGCTTAAAAAGCGACTCGTATAATTAAGCTCTGTATTTTTGTTTTTCTGTTTTAATGAAGAAAAATTCTAAATTACCTAAATAATTTTAATTCCATGTCCAATGAGACATTATCCACTTTCCAAACCTTATGTTATTTAATCTTTTAATTTATAATATACAACAAAGCAAAAGCTAGTATTTTATGTTTTTTTAGTGAAAAAAAAAACCAACATGATGTTATTGATTTTGATGGGAACAAAAGAGGCTAAGAAAGAACACAATAAGACACAACATAAAACAATAATGGGAACATAAACTTGATCCTACAGATAATTAATGGTTTAATTATATTAAAGAAATTAAACATTTTTTATTATTTTATTTTATATTTTGCTTTCTTTTCTTTTCTTAATTAAACAATTTAATTAAGATTGCAACTTGGACGTCCTAGTTTTTGAGTATTTATTTGCCAAGTTTTTGTATCGATTGGCTCTTTCACTTTCTCTTCTTGGTTAATTGAAATGGTTAAAAGAATGATATGACTCAATTTAGAGTAGTTCTCTCATGCTAAATTTTGGATTAGCGATTATTCACAGATAGTATGTATTGCTTGTCAACTTATGACATGTTTAGATTGACTAGGAAAATATATATTTTGAGAAAAGATTCTCATATTTAGAGGAATCTAAGTTTTTCCAAGTGAAGCGGTCTTCATTCGAAGCAAGGAAGATTGGAATTCGAGTTAAGAGAGAGTTTACGCTTAGGAGAGCCTAAACAATCGTTCACTTGGTAAGTGAACGACTCAAAACACTTTTGCTATTTTGAAAACCTTTTCCAAATCAAAATACCAACTTATGTCGAAGTAATCAGATTGCTAGATCAAGGAGTAATGAAACTAGTTATATGGCCCCAACATCTCCTTTTCGTTTACAAGGTTGTGTAAACAACAACAGAAGTAATTAGGTGGGCCCACTTGTCTAAATTGTGTTACATCCATTGCAATTGCGAAATGGTCAATGTGTCTTTAGGTCAAAAAGCATGCAACCCAACAAAGGAGTCAAAATTTCAAAATTTTCACTCTACATATATATCTTTGTGTAGATTAATTGCAATAGGTAGCACTTTTTGGATTAATAAATAATTCAGTGTATAACAACAGTTTTAAAAAAGTTATATATAATAAAATCTATCTCTGATAGATTTCAAGAGCTTAATTTAAATTTTACTATCTTTTGTATTATACTACATTTGCTAATACTTTGAGTTTAAACGTTATATTTAGAACTGTCCTTTTTTTTTTTTTTTTTTTGTTAAATTTGGTGATTCAATTCCTCCCCCTAATCTCCATTTTATGGAGTAAAAATGACTCTTTATCCATCACAACTGGTCATATCAAAACAACCCAATAAGATATATCAAACAAAAAGAAAAGTAAACTAATTCTTATTAAACAATACAAATTAAACCCTCAATAAGGAAAAAGAAAATCTCAACATTTTCAATACATAGATTTAACACAAGAAATAACAAATAATGGAAAAAGAATCCTTTGGGATACACAAATAGAGATTAAACTCTGAAAAACAAAACCCAAAGAGAAACAATTAATTTAATTAAGATCTCTTGGAGAGTGCAAATGAAGAGAGAATGGAGACAGCTGCAGAACAGAAGAAAGCAAACAAAAGAAGAGCTGAAGCAGCATAGGCCTTATCAAAGAATGTTGTAAACAAATCATCTGGATCTACTTTTTTCAAATCTACTCCAACTCCAAATCCAGCTGCTGCTCCTGTTGCTAGAAGGTATGACAAAAACTACACCAAAAAAGAAAACCCCAATGTTATTTTTTGTTAAATTTACTTTTCTACCCCTTTTTTTAACAATTGCAAGAAAGGAAATCGAAATAACAAACGTACATACCTTGTCTCCAAAGAAATCGAATAATATAGTACCGTCGCCATTCTTAACGATGTTAAAGAGGGAGAATGCGATTTGCAAGAGGTTAAATACAAGTCCAATGATGATTGTAGCAAGCATATACCTGTAAAAAAAATGTCAACTCTAATCATATATCTCATCTGGTTAAGACATGTTCTCGATCATTAACAGGTTAGAGATATACCTAAAACCATGATAACTATTGAAATGAAGCTTATATGGTCGAACGGTCTGGGAAGTGGTGATAAGAATGAAGAAGGAGATGAAAAGAAAAACGAATGTAAGTATTCTCAATACAAGAGAAGTTACTCTTGAACCACTTGATTTTTCCATATCTTCTCTTTTTTATTATTAGTGTTTCCAAAAATGTCTTAAATTTTAGGATGGAAAGAGGGTTTTATAATAAAACCATCAAAACATATGGAGTTTACGAAGTCATAAATCCTTACAATTTCTTGGAAATTTGTTATGAGATAAGAGTTGGAAATGGTACGGTACTATCATTGAAATGTAAATGGTTGACTTTAAATGTTTTTTTTTTTAATTTCTTCATCATCATTTAGTAATATATTACCAATTATTATTGTTTATTTCTTGAAATAGAATGGTGCATTTTATAGGGTATTATATATTTCGAAGGATATTTAAATAATATGATCTGCTGCGTTTATCTTTATGCATCTTGCGAGTAAATTGATCGAACAAAAGATATATATGCATCTTAGTGGGGATTAAATAGGTGCACCTACATATATATCAATTAGGTCGACGTACTTTTAACACCTTATATCATACCCTAAATCTATAGCAATTTTCAAGTATTGCTCATTTATATTTTACCTATTGTAAATGGACGTTTTCAACCCTTTTTCTCTCTCTTCTAGGAAAGTTTGAGTTTTTATTTTGGGGTCAATTTTCCGATGTCATCTATTACAATCTCACACGTGAGCAATTTGAAAGAAGATTTCAGAGTGTTTGATATTTCTCAAATTTTTAGAGTAAATTTAGTTTATATTTAAAAAAAAGGGTAGGAGTAAGGATTTGATTGTAGATAAGAGATATTTGTAATGTCATATATTAGCTAATATATATATATATATATAATATATTAAAGGTTATGAAACATGCCAAAATCATTCCATTTTTTTAACATGAAAAGTCAAAATTTTGATGTGTTTGACCCAAATAACGACAGGGAAGCTTGTGAAGATAATATTAAAGTAAACACCCAAGTTGGGTAACAAAATCAATTAAATATTCAATTTTATTTATGCTTGGTCAAGTTTTGACCTAATTTGGTCGACATCAATTTTGTCCACGTAAATTGAGGAAACAAGTAGTGGGCTACCAATTCTCTATTTCCATTGGTTTCTAAAAAAAATTAAATATATAAAAATAAATCAAATTATTTATAAAATATAACAAAATTTCAGATTATATCAATGATAGACTTTGATAAACATCAATAGAAGTCTATAAAAATATATCGGTATCTATTATGGATAGATTGTAAATTTTTTGTTATATTTATAAATATATTTTAGATCATTTTTCTATTTTAAATAATTTTTGTGAAAAAATAAAATCGTCCATAATAATTAACATTTTGGGAATTAAAAATTTGAATTACTTTCTTTTATTCCTTAACGCGGATTTGCTTCTCTTAATCTGTTTTCACATTTGCATGCACTTCCCATCCCACCACATTTTGCTTTTAAATTTATCCATATATTATACAAATTTTAATTTCTTTTTCTTTTTTTTTTAATATAATAAAATGATGGGTTTGTTTGGGAATTTAATGTATTTCAAACTTATATTTTTTCACTCATTAATTAAGTAGGAGTTGTGTGATATTTTGAAAGTCGTCCTTTTATTTGAATTGTGTTCCAACATATATATTGAATATAATATGATAAGAAGAGAATTTATATTTGATTATAATTTATCGTGTTTGATGTTAAAATTTCATCTTGAAAAAATGGAAAGACCTCACAATTTTTAAGATAGATGGATTGTATGTTACCTTTTGTAATGTCAATTAGTTTTGTGATGAAACTCCACGTTTTTTTTTATGTCGGGGTAACAAACCCTCTAAAGTTCAACATATCTTCACAATTGTATGATTTTATCTATGTTGTGCATGCATAATCCTCGTGACTTTATTTTCTTGTTTGCATATGGTAGCCTATAATTGAAACTTATAAAACTATAAGACAACAAAAATTGAGTTTAGCGGAATCACATTTGTTTAGGTCTCATTCATTTCATTAAAATCGAACTTAATTTCTTATCTTATATATATATATATATATATATATATATATATAGTTTTTCTCTTACTTAAATAAACATTTGAAAGTTAATTTTTTTTTTTAAAAAAAATTTTTATATTTGAATTTTTAAAACTAGGGTGAACTTTAAAAACAATCTTTAGAAAAGTAGAAAATAAAAATAAACAATAAGTAAAGATAGTTAAATGATAATTAAGTTGAAGTTAAATTATTTATACGTAGAAATGACGTGGCATTATTATGAATATAAAATGGGTTGTCATAGGGAATTATGGATTGTTCCAAGAAGCCATCTCATTAAAAGCTGGTATGATAGTTAGTTTGTATGAAGTCAACTTTTTAAAATAATAAAATATAAATACATAATTTTTTAGATTATTATATATATATAGATTTTTTAGTACAACCAAATAATGAAACTATTAAAACCTAAAAACAAAAATGACGTAATATTGTTCTCCATAGGTGACGTAGGATTGAAATATAAGAATTGAGTCTCCCCTTATCAAAATTTTAATTTGTTTTAAGAAATAGGATAATTTACTATTATAATATTTTCCATTACATTTGTTAATAATAATAATAATATAATTATTATGGATCGATTTCGAACCAGGAGTCACCCAACTCTAGACAGTTGGATGTTAAGGGTAGTCACATGAAAGCTAAAGAAGTGAAAGAAACTAGTCGAGGAAGAGACCAAGAAAAGAGAGGAAATTGGACCAGTCGACCTCAGAAAGCCAAGGCCAAAGCCACTGATCTCTTCCCTTCACAAGGTATGGCTTCTGGTGGCCTACATTCTTAACCCCATTCTGTTAGGTAGAAATTTCATAACCGATGTCTCAAATTACACTATATTTCGATAATTCGACTACTTTATCCTTTTATTTATTAGGTTTGAATCAGACCACTGGTATTTCACCAGTATTCTGAATTACACTGTATTAAATCACATGATACGTGAATTACCATACAACAGTACCAAGGGCAAAATAGAAATATTAGAAAACCATAGTATGTGTGTGACACACTTTTGTCCAAAAACTTATTATTACAATTTTTTTTTTTTTTTTTGACAAAAAGTCAAATTCATCCATCATTTTGTCATTCCCACAAATATACGAAAGAAAAAACGACATTTTGGTAGATGTGAATGACCAACTTTGATATCTTATGGGAAGCCCACTCTCTCAAGTGGTGGATTTGGAAGCCCATAATATCAGCGCATTGTATTGGGCTTGTTCTCCAAAATTTCTACCGGCCCAATCCTTCAAGGCCCATCAAGTTGTATTGGGCTATTTTTTTTATGGGGAATTGGAGGGAATAGCAAAATTTAAAGTGTCATTTTGATTTTTAGCAAAAATTTGGGATTAAAAGATTTTTGGTTAAAAGGGGACAGAAATTACGTTCTACAGTTTTCTTTTTTACCCCTGTTGTATTTCAGTTTTTTTGTGTATAAAGTATTTGGTATTTGCAGATGTATTTTAGATTTTTTAATTAATAATATTTTTTTTGTTATGCAAATATCTATTTCAAATATTCAAATATTTAACTAATTTTTAGGAGAATCATTTATTCTGATTTTATATTATAATATTAATTTATTTTGAATAAAACTAATTATAGAATCTTTGGATTGTTTTATAGTTTCTCAATTATCTTTACATAATTAAGGTTAATATTATTATATATTATATACTTTTGATTAAAAACGTCAGATTTGATAGAAGTTAGGGTTTTTATGATTTTATAGGATAATTATTTATTTTAATATGTTTATTCTGATTTTATATTATAATATTAATTTATTTTGAAGATAACAAATTATAGGATCTTTGGATTGTTAATATTATTATATATTATATTCATTTGTATAATACATTTGATTAAAAACGTCACAGTAGGTAGAAGATATAGTTTTTATGATTTTATACTTTAATTAAAGGTAATTGTTTATTTTAATTTGTTTATGTATTTATAGTAAATATTGTTTATTGAAGATTATGCAAGACATTAAAAATTTTATTTTTGATATTTGTTGTGAAATTAATTTTTAAGTATGTATTTTAAAATCAATCAAAGATTTTTTTTAAAATAATGTTTTTTTAATAAAATAGGTAAGAATAGTGTGGGTGTGAAAAAAATGTCAAAAATAAGGTAGTGAAGTCGTGTACCCGGTCCACGATTACCCAAAGTCGTGGGCGGGGTACACGACTCCGGTACAGGTGGCGTCGGCGAAGTCAACGTGGCACTGTTGACTATTGCCATGTTGGAAGTCGTGGACGGGGTCCACGACTTCCAAAAGTAATAAATAGA
>JBBPDJ010000026.1:3235933-3248478 GCA_037974625.1 Cucumis cinereus
CCCCCCCCCCCCCCCCCCCCCCCCCCCCTCCCCGCCCCATCCATCTCTTGATGTTGTTGTGTAATCACATGTTAGAATTTTGAAGCCTCAGTTTCTCAGCTTGGCTTTTCTCATTCTCTTTCAACCCCTGTAATAAAATTAAACAACAAAAGAAAAAAAAAAGAAATACAAAAAAATAAAATTAAAATTAAACCCCCAAAGTGTTAATTTTTTTTTTTTTTTTGTAAATGTTGGATTGGTTCTAAGATTAGGAATAATTAAAATTTGAAACCCCAAATTACAAAAGATGAGTAGTGGAAGAAGTTGAGTTGAAATGATCTGAAATTTGATCACTACTCCATCCAATATTTCCAGCTGTTGTTGTTGTTGTTGTTGTTGTTGTAGAATTCCAGAATTGATCTTCATTTGGCTGAATTCCAAGAAAATTTCTTGACAAATTGTTAATCCCATGTGTATCCTCCAAGATTTTCATACTATTGTTATTGTTATTGATACTAATATTCTCCAATTGCTGATTGAATCCACTTTCCAATAATGGCTTTGACAACCTTTGGTAATTTGTGAAATCAGCTGTCTGTTGTTGATGATGATGTTCTTGATCAGCCATGAAGTTTGAATAAATCCCATTTTGATGTAAATTTCCAAAAAAGGGTATTTTCCATTGATGATGATCTGAAATAATTCCACTTGATAAAATTGAGGACGATTCAGCTGATGATGGGAGTGAATTAGGGATTTGAAGGGCTTCAAAATTTAAACCAAGGTTTCCAAATTCACTAAGATGGTGTAAATTTTGAGAGAAAAAGGGCAAATGGGTTGTTGGAGGAGGATGATGATGAGCTAATTGTTGGCTAATTATATCTGTTGTACAACTATTTGATGATACAGTGCTTGTTGAAGTGCTTGATCCTCCTGGTGATTTCGACCTATTATTGCTTCCTCCTTTGCTACTTCTCTTACTCGACCGCCGACACCCACCTCCGACCGGTACGTTCCTCATCGCTCCACCTCTCGTCCAATACCGACGACACGTCTTGCAAAAGTGGCGAGGCTGAGTGAGACTATAGTTGTTGAAGTAACAAAACTTCGTGTTTGTTGATTCGCATCTAGGGCATTTTAATCCTGCTTCCGGTTGCGGTATCTTTGCTAACCTAGCTCGATCCGTCATTGATCCTGGTCTAATTGATCCAGGTCCACCACCACCACCACCTCCACCGCCACCTCCGGTACTGCCACCATTAGCTGAAGGTGCCGGAGGTGGAAGGTGTTGAGCATTATTAGTCTCACAACCACTTACATGGAGCTGATTTGGTTGCTATTGAGAGAGAGAGAGATCAAAGAAAAGCAAATAATCCCAAATCAAAATATGTTTGGTATATTCAAGTAAATATAGAAAAGAATAGGGAATATAATTCTTTTTAATTTCTTGCTTTTGTAGTGAAGAAGCTATACAGAGAGAAAATGTTTAAGAAAAAGAAATTAAACTAATGAAAAATAAACCATACCTGAGAAGGCCAATTGGGTGGATCAAGGAACACAGGAACCGAAGAGAAAACCATGGATTGAGGGTAATTATGAACACAAGAATTATGGAAAAATAAAAATAAAAATATTTTTTTTTCTTTAAAGGGGAAAGAAAAAAAGGAAAATGAGAATGAAAAACTTGGAGATGAGAAAGGAAAGGAAATGAAAGAGAGATGATGAGAGTTGAGTGGAAGAGAAGAAAGATATAAAGGGAATGAGAGAATATATATATAAATATATATATATAATATATGTTTTTAGGGTTTTGAGGAGGGAGAAAAGTATATAGAGATAATATATATGATAGAATATTTGGGTAAGTTTCTTATTCTTTAAGCTTCTTTTTTTTTTTTTTTTGGTAGTGTGTGTTGTTGTTCCACCGTGGGCACTCAGACAGAATATAATAATAGAAATGGGAAGGGCTTGGTTTGGCCATGCATGGTCATGGAGGACACAAAAAGAAACCCTAATAGGCAAAAAGAAAATCTTTTTTTCCTCAATATTCATTTTTAACACAACCTACCCCTCTCTCTCTCTCACTCATTTCAAAAAACACAAAACAATCTTTATCTTTTCTATATATATATATATATATGATATGCATATAAGCGTAACAACTATTTGTGTATTTCGTCAAATTGATCGTGTGACAAATACTTTTGAAAAACTTTGCGACATGATGAGTCTCCTAGAAATATGTCAACTTAGTTGGATATCAACAAGAGACACGCATGAAATTAGATTGCACCTAATTATTACTTTTTTATTATTATTATCATTATTATTATGTATGTGTTAAGAGTTGAATGTGTAAAGATGAGTACATTATAAGTCCAATATATATTTAATAGACATGTATATAAAAAACAAAAGAAAATAATAATAATAATAATAATAATAATAAAATAAAAAGTTGGAAGTTATGGTGGAATGGTCTTGAGTGGTAGTGTCACAATCTAATGTACCTTTGTTTCTCTTGTCTGTTTCATCCTCAAAATTTATTATATATTACTATTATTATATATATTTGTTTATTTTGTGATTTTTGCATGCTATTGTGTATACTAAACCAATCCCATCCTACTTTCCTTGTCACCATTTTTTTGTCCTTAAATTATATATTACACAAAGTAATTTCATTTATAACTCTCATAATTTAATATCCCCAAGCAAATAATACACTATTTGGTCAATATAATATATATATATATATATATATATAAAATAAATTAATACCTAATTGGTTTTGAATGAGTTGTGAATAATATGATCTACTTTTGTGATGGGAATAATAGTGAACATATACCATTAGAGTGACTAAAATAAATAAAAATTAAAAAGATCATTTTTTTTATATTGGTGAATATTCATTTGTATTGGTATTCATAATAAGCAAAACCCCTAGTTCATGATTCACCTACTTAGTATATACTTTTGTTTTACACCTTTTAATTTGAACCCATTATTTTCCTTTTATATGAAAGTGAAGTCTAGGTCAATAAAGTATAAAGTGATTCAAATTTTGTTTAGTGAAGAAGCTCCCCCCATCATTCTCAATATCAATTCCTTGCTTTTCTTCCCTAACATAAAATCATGATGTGTGTGTATGTGCATCTATATATATATATATATGTATGTATATATATTTATATGTATGTATATATATTTATATGTATGTATATATATATATATATGTATGTATATATATATATATGTATGTATGTATGTATATATGTATGTATGTATGTATCACATCTATTTAATTATATGTTTATCGAGTGTGACGTAAAAATTCTAATGTCAAGTGAAATATTATTATTGCTAGCTAAAAGACCCACCATATTTAAACCTGAAACAAAATATGAATATGAAAAGAACCTTTCACTTTATATATATAAATAAATAAAGGTATTCTTATTTTCTCAAACATTTTAAAGATGCGTCTTGTGTAGTATGGCTAACAAATAGGTTAAAGATATTTTTCTTAAACGATTTTAAATTTAACTAAAACAAAAATCGTAATCAAAGATGACCTAAATTATTTTTAAAAAGGATAAGATCATACAAATAAAATATATAAAAAAAAAGTGAATTTAAGATATAATTATATATGTGTTTGTGTTCTAGAACAAGAGAAAAGTTATGCATGTCAAGTAGAGCACAAAAAGAATAAATAATAGAAATAAAAATAATAAACTGGCCCTGAATAATAAAAAAAGGATATTTTTGTCCAACATAATAATGAACTTGATTTTTTTTCTCTCAAATTTAATTATTAAAAAGAGAATATATTGGGGATGTATCCACAGTTCAATAAACTGACCACACAGGTTTGTTTTTGCTGAAATTTAATTTACAATCAATTGTTGGAAGTACACATTTCTTCTTTAGTCATCAATTTTTTTTTTTTTTAATAAGTTCTTTAATCATCAACCTCTTTTGCTAATTAATATCCAACGGATGTATTACATTAAATTTGATCGAAATTGATTTTGAATGAATAGATACATGTTTGAAAATGATGTTAAATTTATCAAAACTGATTTCAATCATTTCAAAGTCTCTTCCAAACATTTTCCTTATTTCATTATTTCATATGTCCAAGTATCATTTTAATAATTTTAATCCATCTAAATATTTCCATAAAACAATATGTTAGGTGTGATTTTGGACCGAAGGATATACAAAATCAAGGGATATACAGACTAAATATGGTAAATAAAAACCGAAATGGATCAAAGAGAAAAGGGTTGGCTAGGGCTAGGAACCTCACTCTCAGCTCGACCCTAGATTGACCCTTGCCAAACTCAAATGCGGCATGCTTTACACATGCCTCGGCCCAAACTAACATTTTAGGTCCAAGATATGGCCTAATGGAGATGCCTAACCTTGTTTTGTGATCGATGTCAGACCTTGCCAAATTCAAAATCGAGCACAACTCTTGGCTCGGTAGGTTGTCTACTTATTCTAAAGTGACTTGGAAAACCTAAAGAACACACTAGGTCAACTTTATCTACAAATATATCATAATGACTTCATATGAGGTACCTTGAGCATCAAAGTGTGTGGGGCAAGCACCACATCAGTTTTCTCTTTTGTAGGTCACACTTTTCTCCTCTTCAAACAAATTCACTGTTAATGTCACATGAATGTCAGATGCGTTTACACCCTTGTCCAAAATTTGGCATCTAACATAATAATTTAATGATTTATCATTTTTTTTGTGTGAAAATACGAACATTTGAAAAATTTGTATACATTAAGAGCAAGATTGATAAGTTAAATGGAATGGAATCAAATATATTTGAGGATTAACAAAAAAGAGAAGGGCCCTCTTGTAATTTTAGCTTCTTTTTTTTTTTTCTAATTGGTCCTTTACAATATTTATGTTTCTCTAGTGTTGCTAGTAGTGTTGTATTGCTTTGACAAATTAGTGACCCTAACTTTGTCCGTAGTAATATCAATGACAAAGTGATGTGACAATAAGGTGACAATTCTTTAGCACGTTTACACCTTTTATGTATTAAAAAAAAAAAAAAAATCCTTAGATGCTTTATTCTTCTTTTTTAATGCAATTGTCTCTTACTTTTTAAACTAATAATGAAATGAACCACAATTAAAAGAATTGTCATGGATTAACTTATATGATCTATCATTTTAGTTAAACATGAGCACAACTTAGTAGTAATTGATATGTACTTTTCTTTTCTTTAAAATCTCCAAACCCTAAACCCTAACTATCATATTCGTTGTAAAAGGATTAAAATTTTGATAATAGATAAATTGTGTGGAGCTTGAAATTAATTAATTAGATACGAGTATATTTTGATATTCTATTGTTTAATTTAATTTTTGAAACTTTAGAAAGAGAAAAACTTAAAAAATATTAACCTTTTTTCTTTAAAACATTTTCAACGTAGGACAAGTAAAGAGATCACAACTCTCTTCTCCGCTGCACATTGATATTGATGATATTTAGTTTTGAAATTGTGCAACACGTGGTAAAGAGATTTGATGCATCATCTCAAAGTGCATAGCTACTAAAAGCTAAAATCTTTTTGTTGTGATCACACTTATGTAAGTTAAATTGAATGATAAACGATGAAATTGGAAAATGGAAAACATTCATCCTATAAACGTTATTGTTAGTATAATCACAGTGACTAATAGAAAATTAATCTTAAATCAAATAAAAGTTTTAACATGTTAAGTTAAAACTCAAGTTAAAATGTTTTATTAATTTACATATAATCTCATTGCCCCTAAACTTCACATAAATCAATAAATTAGTAGGAGATCCAAGTTGGGTTTTGGAGGAATTAGGGTATAGTAATTATAGAGTTATTAGTACAATAAATCAAATCAAGTTGTAAGCACAAAAATGTTTAATTTGGATCTCAAACATGTGATTGACTTTAACAACTACACATTCATAATTAAAAAAATAGAAAATAAATAAATAAAAAAGAAAAAGGAAAAAAAAAAAAAGAGTACGTGGGTATGTTTGGGAATCTAATTCCCTCTCTATCTAATCAATCTTTGCCGGAATATTTCTTTATCTCATTTTCATGCACCCACTCAACCCCCCAAAAAAAGTATATATATATAAATATAATTATTAATTAAATATATATATATATATATATAAATAGAAAAAGATGAGAAAGCAAATTGTAGCTCTTTGCAGCTTTTGCCCCCCATCATATACCAAGTATATTTGTTCATATCTTTTTTTTTTTTTTTAATTTCTATTATTTTTTTTTTAATTTTTTTAATTTTTTTCCTCTCCCCTATATGTTATACCAATTACTACCACGTGTAATTTTCTTTTTCTTTTTGTAATTTGTGAAATGTGAAGTGATTAATTAATTTTATTTAATAAAGTTGGTTGTTTTTTTTTTTTCCTTTATGCCGTCAATCATGTATAGATGATAATAATGATCACGTGCTTGTTAGGAGTAATTTAGGAGGAGACGAAATTGAGTGTGGATGTTGGTCACCTGCTAATCTAACTAACTACATTAGGCTGATTTGCTGTTTGGGGATATTGTAGTCGTTAAAACCATATATTTTGGTTATTACGATTAGGTTTGGTTGAATTTATTGATTATAGAATTCGAATACAGTTTTTAAAAATAGAATTTGATTTGTCATATTTGTTGAATTCAATGAATTTGAAAATATAAATCATAATATAGATTCTTTAACAAAATGATACATAGTAACTATAGTCTATAAATTATAATGATATGTATTTGAGATGTGTAGACTAAACTAAAATAGTTTATGAGTTATAATAATTTATGTTTTGCATACTATTTTAGTACGAGTCAGAATAGTATGTGTTCAGATACATGTTATTTTAGTTTGGGTTTAGTTTTTTCTATTTTTTTTATTATACAAGTAATGGTACCTTAAATACCATATTTTGCCAACGGCATAAATTAATGGAACTTGTTACTTAATTTGTGTATAACTCGACCAGGATATAAATTTGAGAAATAATTCTTTCTCTAGATTTTCGATACATCAGTTTTGTGATACTAATTTTAACAATCAAAGTATATAAGTTTGAGGGATTCATTTAATTTTATTAATTTTTGTTTTCTTTTAAGAACGTAAGTACAAAAAAAGAAGCATGAAAATAAAAAGAAAAAATACCTAGTCGGTCCATATATTTTAGGTCTACTTTTCATTTGATTCGTATTTTTCAATATGAATCTTATTTAAATAAATTTTAACTTATAGTTTAATATGGATCTCATTCAGATAATTAATATTTGAATCGCATTCAAATATTTATTTTTTTTATTAAATTTTATATTATATAATTTATTCATATACATTATATTAATTGCATGTCATACAATTAATTTTCTTTAATTAATTTGAACATTCCAAATTAATTTAAAATTAATTGATTTTATTTAATTCTTATTGAGCTATCCAGGAGACCATATGACCTATAGATTAAAAGCAGATTGATTAATTAAACTAATTAATCAACATTTATTAACTATTGGTCACTTCAGTAAAAACAAACAATCACTCTTTGCAATGTAGATATATTTCTCTGTCCATTTGATATATCTAATCAACAATAAATTGACGTTTCACAAATTGCTCGTTACTACAGTTGGTCAAATTATTGTTTTACTCTTGTAGTTACATCTAACTCCTTAAGTATCATTGATCCCTCTAATGAACATTTGCTTATATTCCAACAATAAACTAGTCTCTTCTCTGGCCATCGAGAAGGTGAGGTGCCTCATTGTTCAAGACTCGAAATCAGTCCTTGAGAAAGCAGTTCATCTACTTAGCTTGATGACTAAAAGAAGTCAATTCGCTCTTGTGTAGTTGTGTTCGAAGCTTCCTACTCAGAAAAATCTCCAAAATAGTAGACATATTAAGTCGGCAAATTCGGTCACTCTCACTCATACAAATCAAAGAATCGTTCTTATAGGTACGAGTTCACAACTCATTCAAAATTAAGGTAAAGGTTTTGTATGCTCAGCTGACAGCACTTGAAATATATATCATTCTGCTCTTAATTCATGTTTGTTCTGCTATGTAATATGTTTAAAGCGATGATTATGTAGGTATTCAGTGTTCAAGGGGTTGATAAGCCAATTCGGTTCAAAGTGGTGCTAATTGGAGAAAAATCAAACCTAAAATGGGCTAAGGGAGAGATGAAGATGAAAATTATAATTTCTTCCCTGGAACCGCAGCACCCAAGTGCTGAGGCGCTCGCTTGGCACATTTTCCCAAGAGGGGTGTCTTGATTGCATAAGCTGAAGTGTCATTGCACTCTGAACATTTACGAAATACATGTGCGTGCATGAAGGTGCTACGTCACTCCACTCGTGCGGCCCTACGCTTCGATAGCATATGCTAAGCGCCACGACGCTTTCCCTAGGCACTGTAGCGCCTGCTCGACTTGATCTATATAAAGATGTGTTGGCATTTGTTTTGAAAAACCTGACTTTACCCAATTTAGACCTAATTTTTCCTCTATTTATCTTGTGTATTTGAACTTCTTTCCATTCTTGTTGAAGATTTGAAGACATTTGTGCTTTTGATCATGACATTGCTTGGCTAGACGTAATTATTTAGTTGGATTAGAGGTATGTTTTCTTCATTGTTTCCTTGAGATTCTTGTGCTGAACATTGTGTATTATGCTAGTTATGAATGCTTATCTTTATAATCTTCTTCAATCTTTCTTTTATGAGTGGTCTGAAAAATCCATCACGGTAGTTTGATTGATTACCTTAGATTGTCTCGTCTAATATACACAATCAATAGAGGGAAGATCGCCTAGAGGTAAGGGTTACATTAGGATGTAATATTGACTAGAGGTTCCCATCAAGAAACAATTCTGAAACTAACCTAGGTAGCTTCAGTTAATTAATCGGTTAGATGGTGGAAATAAATTGATGCTTAGTTTTCTTTTGATCTTAACGCTCATTAATAGAAATTCTAGGAGAATGTTCTCATTTACCTTAAAGTTCGTGTGATTTTAAGCACTTTAACTTAGGGGTTGTTTAGATGGAGAGAATTGAGATGTGAATTAAGATTGTTGTTTGGTGAATCAATTATTAGGACTTTCATTTGAAACAACAATCTTATTCCTATCGCAATTCTCTCGATCCAAACGATCCCTTAGGGTTCTAAGTGAGAGTGTTTAAGTGTCAACTTGAGATAACATGATGTATTAATTGGTGAATTAATTATTCGAAGCTAAGAAGAAACAATACTCCAACACATCCAAACTAAGTGTTTTTTTAATTTGTTTTTTATACACCGTGCAAAGCATTCACCATTCGTTCCAACTCACAACCAACCACGTTTTACTGTTTTACTAATTACATTTTTGTTCACGATTCAAACCCCCTGGTTACCTACTACAAGTCTATAAATATAAAGAAATTGCAATAGGCTCCCTATGGATCGACTCCGAACTTGCCCTAAACTACTAAGATTTGAATAAGGTACGGATAAGAAATTTTTATTTAGCTTGAGTCGCATGATTATTCAACACCCTGTTCCAGCTGCGATCACCATTCTAGTGAAATGTAAGTCTCTTCAAGTAACGATGTTATAAAGATAGATTGATCATTTTGTGGTTTGGTCTTATACAAATTTTTGTATGGGATACTCCCACTTGCATGTCTCCACATGAATGATCAGGATCAAATCATTTGTAACACTTTGTAACAATTACAAAGTGGTATTCATAGTGTCACCGTGATAAGGCACCCTACCTTATTCCTACACTATAAACCTTTTTGGTTATTTCTTGGTTATTTCTTAAACATGTACCAACTTTGTATGTCAACTACATACATGTTTAAGTTTATATAAAATAATTACAGATCTTAGTTAGTTTGATTGAGTTAATGTAAAGATTCGCTCCCTATTGCAGAAATCATTGTTAAGATTTAATGAACTTTCCTACCTAAATAAACCAATATATTAATTAGAGATTCGATATTTTTATAAAATACAAAGTGTACATCATAAAATAATAAAAATTGACACCAAGTTTTGATTAAATCTTTTATGTTAGAAACTAAAATTTGTTGTAAAATTAAAAGTATAAATACTAAATTGTATACAGTAAAGTTTATATACTAATTTGTCACTCTCATGAAATCTTAAAAATCGAAATTATCTTTTACCCAATTCTTTAACATGTCACAAATGTACACAAAATTGAAAGTTTATAGACTATTTCTTAGTATAAATTTGAAGGTGGAGATTTGAACTCAAACTTTTTTTTTTATATCCGTGAGTATCCGAATCAGCTTACGCGCACCTCGACTAATCTCATAGGACAACATTTGAACTCAAAATCTATTATCTTGTACATATATATACTAGTTGAGCTAAACTTTCATTGTCAAAAGTTTATAAAAGTGGTTGGATCACATTTATATAAAGTTCACATACATATTAATTAAACACATACCATAATATATGTGTTTAGTTAATTACCATTGTATCCTCGACTTGGCTTTTTTCGTTTCACACACGCAACTCGTGTAAAGGAAAGAATTAAAGAAGAAAAAGGTGGTCCTCTTCTCCCTTCCATCTCCCTTCTATGTCTGCATTATTTGATTGATACCACCACAACAACCCCAACTTTTCTTCTTATTATTATTAATATATCTCTTATTATTATTATTAATATATATATAACACTTGCTTGTCTTTTATAATGTGTAATATTATTATAAAAAATTAGATATATATGTTAGTAAGCTTCATTCTTTTTATTAATTTTATTTGCAACTATTAGTATGGTGGAACAATTTAAGAACTATTCCTTTTTGTCATTACAAGTTTTAATTTAATTAATATTAATGTTTTATAATTTTGTATTATGTTAATTAAGTGTTGGTTGTTTGATAGGTAAAAGCTTTTTGGACCCATTCTAATTTTATATTTAACCTTGTTTCATCTCATTATGTAATTGTTGAGAAACCCTAATATATATAGTTCTTCAATATTTCTTAATGTTTTTTTTTTAAGGTTTGTTTTGCTCAAAATATATTATTTATTTATTTCAAGAGTTTTTCTTATTTTTTGCATTTATTTATTTAAAAAAATGTATTTATTTTTTTATATATTAATTTATTTATGTTTTCTTTTTCTCACAGTGTAGGAGGAACTTTCTTAATTATGATGCTAGAGATGAGAAGAGAGAGGATGAATTGAAAGGGTTTAGGACTTGAGGTTGATCTTTCAATTGCTTTATTATGATATATCATGTCTCCATTAATAATGTTAAAAGAGATATATCCTTCAACTTTACCTTTATTTAAAAAAAATACTCCTATTATAATTCTACCTTTGGAGTCGAAATATACGATAGGATAGGTTTAGCTCAAAGAGTTTGAATTGAGGGCGATACATGAAGTTATGAATTTTATTTGTTGTTCGGTCCAAATGATTTCATGGATGCACAACTAAAAAATATCATTTCATGCTTTATTAACTTCTTTCCTGCATTATGAGCTCGAACTTTCACAGTTTCACTCCTTGTCCAAAACACTTTTTAGAATATTGGATGAAATTAAAATTGGGATTTAAAACAGTGTGGCGGTGAGGGTAAACACAAATACTGTCAAGTCCATTTAGTTCATTCTCATACCCCATTTCCAGTTCTAAATTACATCAACGTCTTAGTCCTCTCATTTGACAACAATTTTGTTTCTTGTGTTTTCGCTTTTGAAAAGTAAACCTATTTTCTTGCAATTTGTCACAAAATTACGTTTTTTTTTTTTTTTTTGTCTTATGTATAAAAAGTTGAGTTTACAGCCAAATTCTGACTTGGTTTTAAAAAACAATGGTAAAATGTAGATTAATGAAGAAAAAAACTTATGTATGGAAAGTGTGTTTATAGGTTTAATTTTAAAAAATAAAAATCAAAAATCAAATTATTAACTAACGAGACTTTTATAACTTATACTTCAAGTGTAGTTTTGAAATATTTACAAAGAATTCGGCATTTTTTTTATCTTAACAGAAAAAAAAAAAAAAAGAGTTGGGCATTATTAAAACAAAGGGTGAAGTTCAATTTATTTATTTTTTTAATTTAGCTGTCTGTGTTATATATATAATTTGATTTTTTTAATTACCTAATTTTATGTACTAATTATACAATATTTTGGTAAGAATGGGCTGGGCTTTCAATAGACTGGACTCGAAGAAAGCGTATGGAGCCTTTAATGGGTTTAGGGTGCATATATTGGGGCGAACTTTTGTGAATGGGCCATGTACGGATAAGTGAATGGGCTGGGCCATAAATATTGGGGCGAGGATAAAAATGCAATGATGTTTTCTAAATGAGCAACAAGAAAAATGGCAAAATAAAAGGTTTCATTTTGAAAAATAACAAAAAAGAATTTAAATTATAAAAATAGCAAAATGAATTTTATAACTATTAATTATGAATTAATAATTGACCCAAATACCCCTAACTAATTCAAATATTCAAATCTTAACAACTATTTCTAAA
>JBBPDJ010000026.1:3259879-3273703 GCA_037974625.1 Cucumis cinereus
TATATTACCATTATCCCATAAAATGAGGAAAACATTAATTTTAAAGAAAAAAAAAGAGATAATTTTATAAAGATAACTTAATAATAATAGTAATAATTTGAAGAAAAAAACCTAAAAAAGAAAATGAAAATGAGAAAGTGGATTTTAAAAAATATTGTTATAATTAAACTAAGAGCCTATCTGGAATGACTTAGAAAAAAGTTTTCAAAACTTCATTTTTATTTAAACACTTTTGATAAAAACTTTTTAAAATAAAAATAGAAATTTGTTTTAAAAGTTTTGTTTATAAAGTATTTGTATATACAAATTTATTTGGTTTGTTATATATATTAAAAATAATGTTTTTACAAAAAAAAAAATTTAAGGTTGATTGATGGCGATCGAAGGTTGGTTACCTGCAGTCACTGAAGTTGGCTATCGAAAGTTCAACGTAGAGTTACCGAAGGTGGTGGTTGGAGATTGGTCGGTGACGATCACTGGAGGGAGCTGGTGTTTGAAAGTTGGTAGGCGAGTTTTTCAACCCTTGAAACAAATATCCCTTTTGTCGTTTGGAGTGAAGAAATTAGGGTTTAGGGTTTAGGGTTTAGGGTTTAGGGTACATGCATGTCATTGTTTAGTAGAAGGTTTTGTAGCTTAGACATGAGAATAAGCTATTCTCATGCATCATTTATGCTCATGAACTATATACTCATCCAAAATTATGAATTTTTTATATGTCCACCCTCTTTTCTCTTTAATACATTTCTTTATTTTTTTTATTTTATATATTATTAAAATTAATTAATTTAAATTAATTATATGAAAATTAAATTTGTGGTTTGTAATATTTAACTACTCCAATTTAATAAATTAATATAAAAATATATATAAATATATGTATTTTGAAACAATTTAATATTACTTACTTTTTATTTTAATTTAATAAATTAGTTTCTATATACACATATATCCTCATACTTATTTTTAAATTCGATGCAATAAAACTATCAATTAGTTAATTAATCATATTTTTATTTAATTAATGATCATTATGATTAATATAATATGAATTTATTTATTAATAATTATAATTAGTTTATCATTGATTAATTAATTAGAATTTATTAATTATTTTATTGATTAAGACATCATAATTATATACATTCATCAAATTTATCCCATCAAATTACTCATTTTACAAATACATATCATTAATAATTTAATTAATAATATTATTTTATTGTTAAATAATTAAGTTTCTCAAAATTTTGAATTAGGTTGATTGTTTATCGATTAATATATTAAAATTTTATAGAGTTTTCATAATTAATTTTACAAATAAAATAGAAAAAGAATTTATTCACATGCATTCTAAAAAACATTTTCATGCACAACCAAACACATACATCTTTAATTTTTAGCAATCTTATTTCAATTTCCAACTAGAGCATGTAGGTTATTTTAAATCTTAATTCTAATCCATAACCTAAACAAAACATTGTCCCAAAAAAGGAGTGGACCACCCCCACTCTATTTCCAATCATGCATTATTTGTTGTATAAATTAGAGACTAAATTGTTATAAAATTGAAAATACAGGACGAAATCGTTACAAAGTAAAATAGTAAATTGTAATAAGTTTATAGTTTAGGGAGCAGGAATGAATTTTAATCTTAGCAAGGCAGTTACGGGATCTTAGGTCATGCAATCTGTTCCTCTTACCAACTCATCCTTCAATCCATCCTACTGAAAGGAAAAAAAACATATTATAATTAAATCTGTTCCTCTCTCTCATGCATGGAGTGAAATTCACCTACCAAAATTCGAACTAAACAAACAAAATTATATAAAAAGAAATAATTGAAGAACAAAACGTGCAAAGGCAGAAGGGAGCTTGACTGCAAGATCCACCCGTCGAGCAGGGACAAAAGTCGGCCTTAGTGATCGGACGGTGCCTAGTGAAAGGGCTAGTACTACTTATACTTCAGCTGGTCATTGTTTGTGTTGATCTATTTCTCTCTTTGTTTCTAAAGAAAAAAAAAAGGTGGAAATTTGGTTGGCCATTGGTCTGAGTTGGTGGGTTTTTGTCTGATAAACTTTTGAGGGGTATGATGCCATCCCCATGGTCCAGTTGTTAACTATTGCTATCAATTGAAGTAGTACTCTTTATCAGATCTTTTAATATTAACCCTTTTTTTTATTATTTTGAGAGGATCCTTACTATACTGTCTTCTTCTAGGTCTGATGTGCCTTTGAGGAAACTGTTTCATTCAAACTTGAACATAATTCTCTTTCAGTATATGATTCTCTTACCAAATCTATCTATTATTGAGTGAGATGTTTCTTTCTCATTGGCATGTTCCAATGTTATCATCGTTTCTAATTATCCTCTGCTCTTTCTAATAATAAATGCAGGTGATTCTAATCATAGCCATTGTCATCATGCAAAACCTTATGGAGAGACTAAGACCCCTTGTGGGTACTCAAAGTTGGGATTACTGTGTTCTTTGGAAATTGAGCCAAGACCAAAGGTTAGGTTTTGAGTTACTACTTTATCTCTCTCTCTCTCTCTGCCATTCCTAATCTTATTTCTTCCTTCTTTTTTTTTTTTTTCATGTTTCAGATGTATTGAATGGATGGATTGTTGTTGTGCTGGGACTGAGAATAATCAAAATGGTGGAGAAGAAGAACCTGTGCTTCCTGTTTCACAAGTCATTCCATGTAGGGACACTATATGTCCACACCCAAGAGCTAGTTCTTGTGAACTTCTTGCTCAGCTGCCATGTTCAATGCCTCTAAATTCTGGGTATTCCATTCATACTTATCATCTCCACATACCCAATCTATTTCGCTCAGATGTTCTCTGTTGAACAGGGTTTACATACAAACATTGCTATCAAATGAACCCAACTGGCTACTCTCGGAGGTGAGTAGCATTTGCAAACAACATTACCCTATTAATACATGTTGCAACAGAAAGTTACAGTTTTTTTCATCTCTTTGCAGGAAACAATGGGGACCAGAGTATTAGTTCCATTTCCATTTGGATTAGTGGAGCTGTTCGTTGCTAAACATGTATAGACGCACACTCCTAGTAAACTTATATAACCATTCATCATTATTAAATTTTTGTAATTTTCAATATTTGATATCATTCCCATGGATTTTATTGGTTTACAAATTTGATTATCTCTGATATTTTATTTTATATTAATTTTGAATAAACATGTTCAAAAAGAACTTTTTTCAAATATAAAAAAAAAAAAAAAAAGAAACAAACTATTTAATAAAACAATTACATTTTTTTATGGAGTATAAATATTTTGTAAATTTTTCTATTTTTTATAATTTTCCTTTTAAAAACTTAAATATATCATTCATGTTTAGGTTTTTTTTTTTAATCAAATTTGTGATTTCTTCTTGTCAAAATTTTATCGTTCACATAAATTTGATTTCGAATTTGGTTTTATTTTATTATTTTGAATCAAAATTGGCTTTTATTTTATTTTTATAAAAAATTTATCATTCACAATGTTATTGTGGTTTTAGTTCTTATTTGATTTTCTTAATCTTCTCTCATAATTACTTGGTTGTTTTTCTAAATTGTGATTTTCTATGAAAAATTATTAAAAATAGAAAAATTTATAAAATAAAATTTAATAAAAAATAATTGATTTTTGTCTTTTAGTGTGGTTTTTTTTCTATGAAGGCTAAATAATTTGTTTTTTATATATATATTTGAAAAAAACCCCTTTTTTATTGCAATTTTTCTAATGTTTGATTTAAGATTTAAAACTTATGTAATTTAATACTAAACTATTAAATAAATGTTCTATCTTTTTTTTTCACGTCTTTAAACTATTTTTCTTGTTTAAACTTCTAACTTTATATTTTTTAACATTTTTTTAATTCTCAGATTGAGATTTAAATTAAATAATCTTTTAATATACTAATCATTTGTTAAAAGAAATTGAATGATAGTTTTAGATATATTAGAAGTAGGTTTTTAATGCTAATAAAAGTAGTTTAGTTTTAAAGTGTTACGATTATAAATGTAAATATTATTAGTTTGTTCGTTATCAAATAAAAAAAATATTATTATTTTTATGAAAAAGATATCTTATTTATACAAATGAATTTCGTTTTTAACATTGTGAAATACGTGCAACGGCCGCCCGTAGTTCAAATTAGTTCTTTCATAGGGGTTGAATTCAATTAACTAAACTGCAACAACTATGTTTATTTGTATAATATCTGTAGTTGACAGATTCTTTGTTCTTACAGGCATCTGAAGATCAGCATGTCATAGATTTTGTTACAACTCAATGCAACGTTTGGATGGAGCAAGAAGCCATTGTTAATTCAAGCAACATGGAAACAAGTTTCTCTGCTGATGTAAATGCAACAAATGGAATCCAATCAAAATCCAATTTTGTAGAAGATCAAAATATTGTTTTAAGAGATCCTAAAAATCAATTTGAGGCACCAGGTTCAGTCACACTAACATTAGAAAACACCAACGTGGGTTATGACATTTCATTAGACAGAATTCGCCTTTGCAGTTCTCCTATGAGCTTGCAACAGTTCAATTATAGCTTAGAAAACAAAAACAAGAACGAAATCTTCACCGAATGTTCACATGATTCATTCCTCACTGATAAGCAGGGAAGAACTTACAAGGTTTCAGCTGAAAATGAGTTGGAAGAAGTGGATACGATGCATGGGTCCTTAATGAACACATCAAACACTCTTGATCAGTTCAAGGAGAACATGATTGAATATAAAGAGCAGCAACGGGAAGAAAAGGACTTAGTCAAACATGAAAATGGAAGGTCTGATTCAATCTCCGATTGTAGCGATAGGATTGAGGACGAAGATGATGCAATAGCAAAGTACCGCCGGAGGACAGGGCAGGGTCCTCAATCAAAGAACCTTGTTGCTGAGAGGAAGAGAAGAAAGAAACTAAATGAGCGACTGTACAAACTACGAGCAATGGTTCCCAAAATCTCTAAGGTGATTGATTACTATAAAACACACTTGTTTGGATCACCGGGAAATGAAATAAAATAACCAATTATTGTTTACATTATCTTCTAACCAGTAGTTTCTGTGGATTTATCAGATGGACAAAGCCTCGATACTTGGTGATGCAATTGATTTTGTGAAGGAGTTGCAAAAGCAAGTCAAGGAACTACGAGATGAACTGGAAGAGGATTCAGATGATGAAAATGGTAAGACTGGACTTTCAGGAAACAATGGAAACTACAATATTGTCCAGCTACCTGAGTTTTTTAGCCAAAATGATAAAGCTCAAAACAGTTACCATGTGGGAGTACTAGGAAATGGAAGTCTATTGAAGCAAAATCACCAAGACACTGAAGGTACAAGCAATGACAAGACTCAACAGATGGAGGTACACATTAGAACTTAATTGTAGGAAAAAATAAACTTTGCATGGTCTGTACATATGTATGTTTCCTTTTATATAATGCACTACAGATGCTAAAGCAGAAGTGAAATTAAATAATTGCAGCCACAAGTGGAAGTAGCACAAATTGATGGAAACGAGTTCTTCATAAAGGTTTTTTGCGAGAAAAAGCGAGGTGGGTTTGTGAGGTTAATGGAGGCGTTAAATGCTCTTGGCTTGGAAGTAACAAATGCAAATGTAACAAGCTATAGAGGTCTCGTATCTAATGTTTTCAAAGTTAAGGTAAGCAAACTTTTGTTGTCTCAAACATTTGCACACTTTCTACAAACCCAAACAATAAATCAAACAAGCAATTCATTCAAAACTACTAAACAATTATTTCTCAAAACTACCCTATAAGACAATGATTCAACAGCCATTCTTCTTGACTAACATTTTGGTGACAGAAAAAAGATAGTGAAATGGTTCAAGCAGATGATGTAAGAGACTCATTGTTGGAGATAACAAAGTACCCATGTAGAGGATGGTCTGAAATAATCAAGGCACCAGAGTGCATTGGGAGCCGCATGGATTACCAGCCCCACCCCCACCCCCATCAGCATTCATTTCAAGACAAAGCTATCAATTCACGCATACATCTCCTTGATGATTAATTCCTAGTTCTTTTTCCCTCTCTATACTTGAGCAAAAGCACCAAATACAAAACTATATTACAGCAAATGGGCAACCAATACCAAAATCAAAGTAATCCAGCTCAAAACAATTGTAATCGCATCATTCCATAGAGTTGGAGTAGTTTACTTTATGCACTTGGGACATTGAAAGATGCCTTACATCTTTTCTTAACTCCCTTGTTGACTCTACTTACTTTTTCACATTTCACATGCAATATAGAATGTGTAACTAACCCTACTTCGATATGATTTACTTTTAATTTTTTTTCTCTTTTCGAACACATTTTTAATATTTAATCCAAATTTCAGAACCAAAAACCTTCTGTAATTATAAAGAATGAGGATTTCAGAAATGTTTTTGGCAGTAGTTGATTAAAAATTAAAATACAGTGGGGATTATGAGTCTATATAACCATTGCACTGAAAAACAGAAGAAAAATGACAATCAAATAGACCCTTATTAACTAAGTTCCTTGTACTGTGGCCAGTCCTTTCCCAGGTCCTCTAGCTTCCTTGTACAGCTTAAAATATCAAAATCCAGCTCATACGAATAACCCAGCTTCTCATTGCTCAAAGTAATCGCATGGGCCAAAAATTGTTATGTTACTCAACTCAACTAACCAATACCAAAATCAAAACATCTAATAGTAATTTAACATATAACAACGCTAGATATGATAAGTCAATCTAAATCAAAGTCAGGAAATTGAATTGAAGTCAGTTAAACCTGAATCTTACAGTAATGGAAGGGTTTAAAGCACAAGTTCAAAAGCTGTATGGTTTTTGTTTCCCTTCCTTATTCAGAACATCAGACAACAAGAAATCAAAAAGAAGCAGACCACGTTAATGAATAAAATGCAAATCAGTAAAGGAATTTTCTTAATATACTCTTCAAAAAACAACAATCCCATCCCCATCACCTAACATAAACATTTTTCAGTTCACTAGTGGATTAATGACTAAAATGGAAACTCAATCACTCACTCAAGTGTGAAATTATGAAAAGAGAAGAAAAAGAATAGAATTGTAAGAATAATGGGGTACCTTCCTTTAACTACATTTTAGCAAAGAAAATGATGAAAGTGATTGATCTACATCTTTACCAACACTCTTCTTGAGATATTCTTTTCTTATCTTCTCTTTTTATTCTAATCTTTTTTGTTATTATTAAAAGATTCTTTGCTACTAACAATAACAATGACTTAAAACCTAACAATAAGGGAGTAATTAGGCGCTAAGTTGAGTTCGTTAATATGTTAGAATTAGAAATTAGTTTGTGTTTCGTGTGTAGATTTGTTTCGTTTGAGTTTTTTAATAAATATGCAAAAAAGAAAAAGAGGAAAAAATAAAGTGGATCACTTAATTTGATAAATGTGTAAACTCGATAGCGATAAAAATTAATGAAATTGAATTATTTATCACCAACTTATGAAGTTGGTGGGCCAAATACCAAGAAATTTATAGAAATAGCTATATAAAAACTAGTCATTTTAATTTATTGTTTTTTAAAAATAAAAAAAAATTCTAAACTTAGCCATAAAAATTTGTAACTATCAAAATACCATAGTCCATTTTCACTCCCAAAATGAATTAAATTGTCAAAATGAGTTTAGGTCAACTGTGCAAACTTTTTTTTTTTTTTGTACAAAAAAAAAACAAAAGAACACTAAAAGAAAATCAAAATGAATGACAAAATCCACCATATAGGATGGCCTCAAGCCACAAGACCTACAAAACGTCAAGCATGGTAACTAAGTCCTAAGTGATCGAATTACAATGACATTTAGTCCAAGGGAAGTTAAGAATAAAACCACTGATATAGAGATCTCTAATAGAATCGACAAAAGCTTGTACCTCATTCACAAATCTAGAAATGTCAACCAAAAGTTTTTAAAGAATTTTGGCATATTTTTGACCCACACCGAGGACATGCCAACTTCAATAGCATAAGAAATACCATTAAATATGGCAACAACTTTAGAGAGCTCCACGGAGCCCGTCATAAAGAAATGACTCTCCAGAGCAAGCACAATATCACCATTCAAATCACGAATGATAGTTTCGATACCCACATCACCATACGAGATAACTACATCAAAATTCACCTTGTACAAGTCAGGGGAGGGGCTGACCAGGGGTGAGCATCAGTCGCTCGGTCGGAGTCAGTGTGCGAACCAAACTTCTACTAAACCAACCATGGTCGGTTTAATAAATGTTCAAATCGACCCCGACCAAGAGATGGTACAAATTGACAGTTAGTCAGCCAATTGGTAGGTTTAAGTCGGTTTAAGCTTTTGAAAATTTAAAAAAATGTTGTTAATTGGATTTTTTCCAAACCAACACCGACCAAACCCCTCCTTATCTCTGATCGATCACCTTCAATTCAGTCAATTTGGTTTGTCGACTCAATTTTTGGTTTATAATGCTCACCCCTAGGGCTGGCCAACGAGGGGTTTCCTCAATGATAGCGGGAAGACTAACCACATTAGCATAATTATCACAAATAGTCGATCAATAGGTTCCACTAGATTCACCGTCCATATATATGAAATTAGGAGAGACGTGAGCAAAAAAACCAAACGATTGTGTTTGTGCCAAATGGGAGGCATAATGAGAGCAAAGATTCGAACACCCAATGGATTCAAGATCTCATGAACCCTGCAAAGAAAGAAACAAACATCAGAATATTGCATATCAAAAAGCGAAAGAGTGGGAGGCTAGAGAGACCAAGTATGCTTATTTCTCATGCAGTACCAAAGAGCATAGATAGTCAATTTAGAGACACAATGACAAAATAATAGACACACACACGAGTAATGATAGAAGGACGAGCCAAAGCGTCTAGGCAAGCACACCACCAAACAAATTTCATTTTTGAGGTGGATATACTTTGGAAACCATGAAGACTTGTTTGTCGTTGTTTTTTTTTTTTTTTTTACTTAATTTCTTAAAATAATAATATTTAATTATAAAAATTATGCTAAAAATATTTACAAAATTTTAGAATATAAGAATAATAAACACTATGTTATCTATAAATTCTCAAATTTTATAAATATTTTAGTTTATTTTATTTTATTCAAAAATAATTACAATAATTATTAATTAATTAGAGAATTTATTTTTTAAATTTTGAAGTGCCTATTTTTTTTCCTAAATTTCTAATTTTGTTGAAATGGCGAGAAGCCAAACATCGCACTTGGCAACGCAGTGAAAGCAGGAGTCCGACTACAGAGGCGTCGCCATGGATTCAGATTCCAACCTGCTTGAAGATTCTTCCACTCCTTCTTCCTCTTCTTCTTCCGGTTTCGATAGAGATCGTCATGTGATGTTCTTGGAGATGATGTACCAGTTGTTGCCTTTTCAATATCAGACTCAAGAGATCAACCACCTTACGCTTGCTTACTTCATCATCTCCGGCCTTGACCTTCTTGGTGCCATGGATCGTGTGGGTACAATTTTCATTTCTCTCTCCTTCTCTCTCAATCGCGCTTTTCACGACCTGAATTCACTTTGAAATTTGGATATGTCTTATCATTCAATGTTTAGGTTTCCTCTTTCTATCCCTTTGTTTATACCCAATGCTGACTGTCAATTAGAATTTTGAATTCGTAATGTTTTCTTTCTGATTATAAATTTACTCTTGGTAATCGGTTGCGTCTAAAGGAATGTGTGCTAGTTATTGGAGCTCATGAATTGCTATAGAAACAGGAAATGAGGTGATTTTGAATTTGAGGGGTGGGGCTTGTTGCGAAGAATTTCTTAAGCTCTTGTTCGTGTTCTTGTATCTACATTTTGATCAAAGTAGTGGGTTATTCCTTATAAATCTATCCAACTCTTAATTATTCATGGTAATGGTTTTCATCCAATTAGCTGCAGAACCCTGAAACGATGAGATTACGGAATGCTTCGTATTAACATGCTTTTCCATAATTACCTAAATTTCCCTATGCATCGATTATTTCCTCAATCAATGTATTGTGTTAAAACACTGAGGCTTACTTGAAAAAAAAATAACATTAGATATTTGAAATTTTTTAGGTGGACAAGGACAAAATTGCAAATTGGGTCTTGTCCTTTCAAGCACTTCCTACAAGCAAGGCTGAAAAAACCACTGGTATGAACTTCTTGAGAAAGAAAGTGTAAATTTATATGGAGAAAGTGCTTTGTAATTAGCTTTGCATTTGACGCAGGAGAATTTTATGGATTCTGTGGATCAAGAAGTTCTCAGTTTCCTCCAGATGAGAATGGGGTATGATAAACACATTATGCACAAAGCTCCCTGTTGAATCTCTGGTGATAGTATATTAATGTTTATGATTTGTTTCCTAATGGCATCCAATATCTGCTCTATGCAATGCAAATGAGACCCTTGCGTATTCTTTTTAATAATAGTTGATTTCTGGTTATAGGATTTAATTCACAACGGTAGTCACTTGGCGAGCACATATTGTGCCCTTGCAATACTGAAGGTTATTGGTTATGACTTCTCCAATATTAACTCTGAATCAATTGCAATCTCAATGAGAAACCTTCAACAATCTGATGGGAGGTATTCTTTCAAGCTTTTATGTTCACTGATTAATTGATCTAAAATCAATTAAAATTGATTCTTATGGTGTATCTTCATTGAATTGGATTATTTATTAGTACCTGTCACATCTATTCATTCAACTTTAAGTGGATATTACTTAATGAAGAAGGTTGGTATGTATTTAAAACTTTGTTTTGAACAAAAATCACAAGGTGTATGTATACTACTGCTACGACTGTTGGTGAACCCTCTAAAGTTAAATGTTTATATATTATCGTGGAAATTTAAACTGTAACATGAGAATTGGTTTTTATCTTAGATCCATGTCCATTATTCATCATTTAATCATCATTTAAATGCTGTCACATTCTCTGCATTTTTTTCTCAAATTTTTTGGTGTAACAATGTTGAATCCAAACTTATTTGGCACCGATGTTTGTTCTGACAGCTTTGTGCCTATCCATATCGGAGCAGAGGCTGACCTTCGGTTCGTCTATTGTGCTGGTATATGAAAGTTGTTTGTGGCTTTACACCTAAATTATTGGAATATTAGTGAAAATATATTTGTGTCATTGATTGCGGCAGCTGCAATTTGTTATATGCTTGAGAATTGGAGCGGGATGGACAGGCAGAAAACTAAAACCTACATATTGAACTGTCAGGTTTGTTTAAAGAATGACACAATGTTGATGTTTGTGTGTTTATTACATTGTCCTCCCATAGCAAATAATGAATCATCTTAACGTTTTTGTAATGACTTTCTTGTAGTCATATGATGGTGGCTTCGGGTTAACTCCTGGCTCAGAATCTCATGGTGAGATTGACAGTATTGTTGATTAATAAATTTGATGCCTGTGTGCTTTTATTTGAACTCATAAAATCAGGCCTAGGATTGATTGTAGTTGCTAGTGTTGTTCATTTCACCAAGTTGATCATTATTTACAAATGGTTGGATTTAGTGACACAGGCGGTGGAACGTATTGTGCTATTGCATCTCTCCGTTTAATGGGTTTCATTGAAGATGATCTTCTCTCTAGAGACAATCCTTCTTCCATAATAAACGTCCCATTGTTGCTGGAGTGGTGCTTGCAGGTTCATTTTCATCATCCTACCACAACAATAAAAGAGTTTCCAATACTTGGACGTTGTAATGCTTAGAAATTTGACTTTTACTAGAAATAAAGAGCCAATGATAGATTGGAAACAAAGACATATTTATGAAAAATAATGTTGATTTTTCTAAACTTAGTTGCTTTCTTATGTCACACTTTTTTCAACTATTTATCGAAGAGTTGCCTATGTAGAAACAAGCAGCTGATGGAGGATTTCAAGGTCGACCTAACAAGCCTGCTGACACTTGTTACGCATTTTGGTAAGAAAAAATGTAGATGTGTGACCATTTTTTCAGTACAGTATGGGAATTAGCTCTTGACAAAGCAAAATTGTTGCAGGATTGGATCTACCTTGAGGATTTTAGGAGGCCTCGATTTCATAGACAAGAAGGCTTTGAAGGCATTTTTGTTGACGTGCCAGTCTAAGGTAATATCACTTCTCTTTACCTTCAGTTTGCTTTCATTCTTAAAACAAAATTTCAATATTTTCCTGTGGATGAGTCATGAAAGCACAGTTCTATAATCGATATCAAATTTATGATGCCTTAGTCCCAACTTTTGAACTAACTAAGAGGGTATTTGAGGTATTGAATAGAATTCTGAAGTCTGGAGTTAGTGTGTTGGAGTCAGGAAGCTTGTGCTTAGGGTGCATAGTTGTTAGTTGGAGTTTATCGATGAATGTACAAAAGAAAGAAAAGATGAAGTTCATCCACAAATGTGCAAACTTCAATAGTGAACATTGAATAGTGAACATTGTTGAAGTTGGTAGAGTTCAATTATTTAACACTGCCTTGTAAGGTGGGTGTTCCCTTTATGAAGTTTGTTAACTTTTTGTCATAGTTTTTCTCAACAGTATGGTGGTTTCAGCAAGTTTCCGATGGATTTTCCTGATTTATACCACTCCTACTATGGATTTACTGCTTTTAGCCTATTGGAAGAACCCAACATCAACTCTCTGTTTGTTGAACTCGGAATAACAGATGTTTCTGCCTGGAGAATCTAATGCAAGAAGTTTGTTCGACATGGGACAAATCATTCTCACTGCTTTGCTGACTCGAGTATCATTCGGTGTCCTTTCTAAATCTTTCACTTAGCCTACACAACTTATCACAAAAAAAAAAAATGTAGAGTTTGATCTTATTAGCTGTTCACAACTCCAGATAGAGCTTCATCCAGAATCCTGTTTGTATACTTTCTAAAATACCTGTATCCCTTCTTCTGATTGTAATTTTATATTTCAGGTTTTAAATACAAGATCTGGTTTTGATCCTATGTTTCTTTAAGTTCAAGTAGTTGCAAAAATAGTCATTCTGAAAGTATTAACAAAGCAACATGGAGATGGTTGGCGAGCTGGGAGCGGACTGGAGTGTAGGTGGCTTCTTCGTGTTTTTCTTTTTTAAAGGAAAATCTCATGTCCACAGAACCTCCAGTTTTCCTCCTTCCTTATCTGTTTTTGCATTTCAACCTTTTCTTTAATCTATTGTTAAAAAAAACAATAACAAATAGTTTTGAAATCGATTACCGAATCGTATTTCATATTTATTTAAATTAATCTCAAATTAAATCATTGAAAGACCACTAAGGGCATGTTTGGGGCATGGAGTGGAGTGGAGTGGGCTATAATAGTCCACTCCATGTTTGTGGCAAGGATTATTTTAGTTGGGGATTAGGATTAGGATTAAAATAACCCACATGCTTTTACTATTCTTCAACCCTAGGGGTATTAGTTTCAAAGGTTGGAAAGTTTGTCGACCAACATTCCGACACTACCTCCAGTGATCTTCGTCGGCCAATCTCCGACCACCACGTTCAGTGATCGTAACCGGCCAATCTCCGACCACCACCTCCGGTGATCGTCGTCCGCCAATCTCCGACCACCACCTCCAGTGATCGTCAGCGGCCAATCTCCGACCACCACCTCCGGTGATCGTCGTCGACCAATCACCACCACCACCTCTAGTGATTCCACCGGCTAACTTCTAACGACCACCGTCAACCAACCTTCGGTCACCACCCATCAACCTTGAAAAATTTTAATAAAAATATTTTAAAGATATAACAAATTAAATAAACTTATATGTATAAATACTTTTTTTAA
>JBBPDJ010000026.1:3273803-3311946 GCA_037974625.1 Cucumis cinereus
TGCACCCCAAACACAGATTATTATAACCCAGACTATAATACTCTGCACCCCAAACACAGACTATAATAACACACAGATTATTATAGTCCACAGACTATAATAACCAGACTATAATAACCACAGACTATAATAACTCACCCTGCGCCCCAAACGGCCCCTAAGTTTTTTATTCTTGAATTACGATGTAAAATGAGTTCGATGAATTTAACCTTAACAGCAAAATAAACCTATTCATTAGTAGAGGAGGATGAACTTCGATCCCCCCCAACTACCATGATTTTGTATACATACATATACATATATACATATATACATACATATCTATATATACATATATACATACATATATATACATACATATATATACATACATATATACATACATAAATATATATATGTTAGCTTTCACATAATTCAAAAAAAATTATTAAATTGTCAAATTTCGATGACACCACGTTCTTTCATCATGATCGTTGGATGAAGATAATTATTTTGGTCCAGTTAAATATTATTTATTTGAGATAAAGTTCAATTGAACCTAAAAAAGGTTTAATTTAGCCTAAATGCTAAATAAGACCCAAGTCCATATTGTTGGATCTAGGGATATCTATAGGCTAACCAAGTCTAAACCCACAAAATCGATCTGAAAACTCTATAAATAGATGAATTATCTTCATTTGATGGTTCATAAATTTTAGACTCCAAAAGGCTGAAGTAAAACAACAAAATCATGGCTAATTTAAATATGATATTAATAGTTACAAATACAATACGTGGAAGAAAGTCGACATGCTAGATATAATATAGCTAACACAATTACACTGTATTAATAAAATAGTGTAACATAGATTAGAGATTGGTTTAAAGAAGATAAAAGCAATACGTCTAACACAAAATACAATAACATTGTATATGAAAAAGTATTGAAAGATGTATTCGAATAGATAATGGTGAAATTTCAAGAAGAAACTCCCGTTTAAATTATTGATTATCTTTTGTATACAATGGAAACAATATTTTGTCTTAATCAGAAACCACAAAAAAAAAATGATGCATAAAATCTCATAAATTCTTATTTCAATTACACTTTTATTGATAAAACACAATGTATTTCCAAATAGTTTAAATTGATAAAATAATATGTTTTGAGATAAAATGGGATAACAAATCAAATAATATCAATATGAATTTAAAATAATAAAAAAACTATTAAGATAATATGAATACTAAAGATCTATTATAAATTAAAATCAAAATGACAAAAAAGGTCGTTAAATAAAAAAAAATCTATTTTTTAAAAGTGGCTAAATCAAATATTTTCGAAAAGTAGTTAAAACAAATAAAATCTAATGTAAAACTATCCATTCAAATTTCAAAACGAGAAAAAGATTCACCGCCTTCCTCTCCTGAATCCATTGGATTGCAATCTCATAACAAATAAAAATACATTGTATTTCAATAATTCATTACTTTATTCAGGTATTTTGATAAGTTTGAATCAATCCTAGTATTTCAAATTACACCGAATTAAAACAAATAATACATTAATTACATTGTATTCAATCAATACGTTATACACCAATGTAGGGGCCGAAGGGAAATATTTTAAAAATATGACTGGTGTGTGACATATTTTTGCCAAAAAACTTATTAAACCAAAATTTTGCCAAAACCCCAACTGCTCCCCATGCTTTTGCTATTCCTACACTTATAATTCCTAATACTTTGACGCATCCCAAGCATATTCCATCTTTGTATATCCCTTCTCACCGCTTGCATAAAAAAAATAATAAAACATTCCAGAAAAAGAAAAAACAAAAATTTACCACCCAACAAATTATGATTAGACAAATTGGTAAGATAAAGAAACGTAAGTAATGCCCCAAATACACCTAAATATTTTTCTTAAAATATGATGAGTACAACATGTGGCAGTAAAGTTGAAGAGTCATGATTCATCAATGGACATATCAGGTTTAAAAGAAAAAAAAAATAGAGAAAAAAAGAGGTAAAAGGCAATGAGTGTAATGATTCTCTTCTGAGGGTGGGGGCACCAACAACCTATTCCGACAACACATTTTCACGAGCAATTTCCCAACTTTGTCCTTTTAAGTATCCAAATAAAAAAATAAAAAAATAAAAAAAAACATGTCCACCTCTTATCCATCTCTGTCTCTTTGCTCTCAGTGGTTCTTTTTCAAGCCACATACTGCTAAATATCCCAAAAAAAGTGTTCATAATTCATCTGTATGTTCTTAATTAGTTGATGAAGAAAGTGTAAGGACGTGTTTGAATCAAATTTCTGAATAAAGTTTGAAAAAGTGTTAATAATCATTTAAAATGAGCTCTTAATCCTCTTTGATAACATCATTAGTATTATAAGCTGTTAAGGTTGTATTATGACAATTATGTTTGTGGTTTCTGATTTTCTTTTTCATAATGTCTTTCCACTGTTTCTTCACTTTTCTTAAAGTAACAATGTTGAAGTAATGTTTATAAATTTAAATCAAATGGTTATTAGACGGACACGAGTTTTTGTTCTGACTCAAAAGCTTAATGGAGACATGGAAAGATGAGGGAAAGAAGAGAAAGAAGAGGAAAGATACAGTAGAAGAGCATTAACTTCAGAAAAAGAAAAGGATTTTACAAAGCTCCATTCTACCCCTAAAGTTTCAGCATTACCATCAGCCACAAGAAGACTTAATAGGTATGAGACAAGCTTAGGAGACATGGAGATTGAATAAAACAAATATCCCCACAAGTCCATCCATCAACTTGCATCGACCCCACCTCCCATTTCTCAACATCATTTTTCAGACAAATTTTTAAGATAAAGTCAAAAAAAGGTAATTGCAATGCACCAAGATTAGCTTAGCCTACAAACTCTCACTCTTAACAACACTTCAAACCAACAAGTTTAACCCAACAAAGAAGGGGGTTAAAAGTTTTTTTAAAAAATAAAATAAAATAAATACCCATTTCAACTTTGGTGAATCAATCCTAATGGTTAGATTGGCTTCTTGTTGATTGATGAACTGAAGGTTGAAGGCGAAGATGGCAAAGGAAGTACCTGTGAAGAAGTGCTTGAATGATACTGTTGTGTTGTACATTGATGATAATGGTGATTCAGCTCCATATCTTGGTTCCTGTCAACAACAATTGTAATATAAGATTTCTCATTGTCCTCTTCATCTTTAAGTAACTTCTCCATGGAAGCTTTAGTTCCTGAATCTTCAACAAACTCTTTGGGATTATCATGAACCCCTTTCTCAGCTGCTTCAAGTAACTTCCTCTTCAGTTTCTCCTCTGCTTCTTGTAGAAATTTGAATTTTGGAGGTGGAGATGACCTTAACTTGTTAAACTCTGCATCTGAAGCTGATTCAAAGAGAGGATTGAATCCATGGGGTTTATAAGAATCTGCAGGAGTAAGAGGTGGTGTAAAAAGAGTTGGAGAAGCTAATGGAGTCAAGTATGGAGTCTCCACAGTAAGAAGCAAATCACTCAAACTCCTACTTTTTGATTCTTTCCCATTCTTATCTACTTTGGATTTACCATCTTCAGACTCTAAATCTTCCTTGGTTTCCTCTATTATGGTGAAGAGAAATCTTGGTGGCCCTGAGAGACTTTGAAGCCTCATAAACTCTGTCTCTATACCATCTTCTCCAAAGGGTTTCAGTAAGAAATCATTGTTAGTGTGCAGATTAAACTGCCCTTCAGCTCCATGAATCATTGTTTCTGAAAATCTTACTGATGAACTTAGATCTTGAGGATTTAAAGCTGTGTGGCTCAACGAAGATGACCTTTTCCAACAAAACATGTAAAAGAGCTCTCTAGCTGGACTACTATAATCATTCTCAACATCTCTGTCTGTGAATCTCTTCTTCCACCATAACAGATAATAAAGCTCAGCAACAAGAGCCAAGAAAAGACAACCAAATATCACACTCAAACCAAGTCCTACACTACTTAGAGATTTCATCTTCCTCCTCACAATTACATCAGGCAACCAAACTTTGTTTCTACTTCTACTACTCTTCACAAAACACAACAAACAGAGAATCTCCCATTTCACAAAGAGAACACAAAACAAACAACCTTCAAATTGTCACAAGCAAAGAAACAAAAGTAGCTTCAAAATCCTCCCACGTCCCAGTATACAGTTCTTACCAACAATTAACCATATGATGAATCTTAACCACAACTTACAGGGAAAAAAAACACAACTACATCATCAAGAAATCAAGAAATCAAGAAAAAGAACAGCTTCAAGATTATCAAACTTTTAATCCCAATGACAGAAGAAAAACCCCCCACTACATTAAAATAAACAAAACCCACTTTTGTTTCTCTAAGAATCACACACTTTCAATCATGAAACATGATTACAAGTACAAGCTTCTCTTTTTCTTTTGAACCAAGAATCAATTAAACATACCCACACCTCTTGTGATGAGAATAGCATGGTTTGAGCCAGAAATAAGAAACCCCACAAGTCTTTAGTAGCTTGAAAAAGGACAATTGCTGCATTCCACAAACTGGAAAACCAGTGTTGTCTGTTTTTAGGTGCTGAAGAAAAAGGGGGAAATGAGAGGGGAATTGCAAAAGGGTGGGGAAATGGTGGATGCGGGGTTCGAGGGAAGCTCACATGGGACCAGAAACATATGGAATTTTGCTCAGCTGTTCTAATTTATTACTCTTATTTTTTCCTTTGTTTCTTACCTTTCTTCTTCCTTTGGGAATACAACCTATTGAACCCTGCGCTTCCTTCAACTCCATTTTGAACACCATTTTGGGCCCTTTGGGCTCCCAAATCTTATACCACGCCCTCTGTAAACCATATGGCTCATACAAATTTACTGCTAACAAAAAGTCAATGGGGATAGAATGCAAAAACAAAATTACTTTTTTTAGCTTTCTAAGTTTTTCTGTGCAATATTTAAATTTTAAAAATGTATCTTTTTTGTGTCAAAATTTATAATAGTAGATTTATTTGATCCTTAAAATTTTAAAATGTACTTTTTTTAGTTCTAATTTTTTTTTAAAATAATTTAAAACCTACTCAAATAACTCTATACTTTTATTTTAAATAATTTTGAATATTTTAAATTAAAAAACAATTTCTAAAAAAATCATATCATCTCTAAAACTATTTTTATTTAATTATGGATATCATATCATTAGTTTTTAAAAAATCAAACAACAATACTTTTAAGACCTTTTAAAAGTCAATGGATGACATTTTTTGTTCCTAAGTTTTTTAACGAGATTTCAAATGTCAGCTCTAACAAAAACGGTGAGGTTTTAATTTTATATAAATAATGGTGTTAATGAATAATTTTTAAAATTAAAAAAAATCATGTTTATTATGTATATGATATTTACATTAGTGACATTTTGTTGTATTTTATTGATTTTTTACGATATAATGAAAATGTTGATTTGTAGCTTGTATCAATGTTGAATCCATAGCAATGTGAAAATATTGAAATGTCGACGAAAATTTAAAATCGTGGATTCTAATCAGTTTTTAGGTTTTAGAATATCACACTTTTAGTCGTTAAATTTTGAGTTTGATTTCGATGAGTTCCAAGTTTCAAAATGTTGCAATTTTATCCTTATTTATTTTGTTTTCTAGGTCTCAAGATCTACACTTTCAACCTTATTTTCAATAAATATTTACCTTTAATATTTAATGTTTATGTCTATCGATTAATTTTAAAGAAAGAAAATAATTATAATCAATTAAGTTTACTGTTTTTTCTATTACTATTAAATTTATTTTTAAATTTCACTTTATGATTGTTTTATATTAATTAATATTTCAAATGTCAAAAGTCAAGGTGAGTATTTATTCGAGGTTAAAAAAGCATAAATCTTGAAACTTAAAAAATTAAAATGAAACAAAAATCGATACTTAAACGTGGAATATGTTGAAACTTATAAATTAAATTGAAATTTAAATAAATAAATAAATAAAATATTAGAAAAAGTAGTGAATAAAAAATATTTAGGACATAAATAAATTTATACTAATTTTAGAGGTTAATTATTTATTCCTAAGAAAAAATGTAAATCCACGTTTTTTTAACATATTGTCACTGACAGATTTAGAAAATTAAACTTGTATGAAATTGAATCTCGATTAAACGACGAGTTAAAATCTATTTACGAAAAATGCAAATTGAGATTAAAATTGTTTTTAGAGGTTTCAAATTGAAATGATTAAAAATATACTTCAATCCAATTAAATTTATTTAGAGAATTCAACTGAAAACAAATTTAAAATATTTTAGAAATTAAACTTGAATAGAATAAAAATTGGATTAACAAACTTGAATTAAAATCGATTTAAAATTTATTTATGAACTAAAATTGAAATGAAAATGTTTTTTTTTTAGAAATTTCAAATTGAGCAAATTACAAAAAAAAAAAAAATTAAAACAAAATAAGGGCTTGCACTATATTAATATTAGAATTCTTTCTTAGAATACCAAATCGATGATTAAAGTGAAATTTGAAAACTTGAAGTTAAACCAAATGCAATTTTATTTAAAAGAATTTGAATTAGAAAATTAAATTATATTTTATTCGCAAAGCTCAATTTAACCTAAGTTGAAACTTTTATGTGAAAATTGTACTAACAAAAATGCATTTTTTTTTATTAGAACCAATTTGAAGATTCATTAAGAAAATTCTAAGTAAAGACAATTAAGTAATGGAAATTTGAAAGTAACATCAAATTCAAATTTGTTTTTTTTTTTTTAAGAATTAATGAAAATAAATACTGAAAATAAATGAAATGAACAAGTAGTGGAACTCATCCTTTTTCTTTACTAATCTTACCTTCTTCTTTTTTTTTCCTGAAAAAATTTTAAGATATACCTCTGAACTTTGGAGTTTGTATCAATTTAAACTTTAAACAAATAATTATATCAATTTAAATCATAAGCTTTAGAAGTTGTATCAATTTAAACTCCAAACTAATAATTGTGTCAATTTAGACTCTAAACTTTTCAAAGTTTATCAATTTCGACCTTGAACTTATATATAAATATATCAATTTAAACTTTCATTATATTTCACTTGAACACGATAAAATTTGAGAATTTAAATTGATACATGTATGAAAATTCAGATTTAAATTGATGCATTTAATAAAGTTTAAGGTTTAAACAGATACAACTATTAGTTTAGGGTTTAAATTGATGGAACTTCTAAAGTTTTTGGGTTGAAATTGTTACAATTATTAGTTTAGAGTTTAAATTGATACAATTTCTAAAGGTCAGACATATAAATTGATATTTGTCTTTCTTTTTTTCTTCTTCTCCATTGTTCTTCTCTCTTCCTCTTCTCCTCCAACTTCTCAAATTTCTTCTTTCACTTTTACTTCTTATTTAACCTTGGAAGCTGCAATTGATGCTAGGATCTTCGCTGAAGTCACCATGAAACCGCAAGGGTTTCAGAGATGGGCTTCCAGAAGATGATGGGTTCTGTCCGTGGCTTCGTGTGGTGGCCCTTTGCCAGAGGTTGTTACGGAGTTTGCCGGAGGACAAAAGAGAGTAAATGAATGAAGAAGTTTGAAGAGGGTAAAGAAGAATAAGAAAGAAGGAGGGGGTTTAGGAAGATAAAAGTTAAAATAATAATAAATTAAATAATTAACAAATAACAATAAGAATTAACAAATAAACCATAATAAAAATAATGAAGTAAATACACAATAAATAAACAACCACCTATAATGGTTTTTAAATATATATATATATATATATATATATATATATTTAAAATAATAAATAATAAATGCATGAAAAAGAAGAAAAATGAGTCCGACCAATTATAGTGTCTACAATTATTATAATTTTTTTTAATACAATAAGGATAAAAAATTTAAATCATATATCTCTAAGTACTTAATGCATATTGTGTGCATGTCAGTTGAATTATGCTCATTTTAACAGCAGTGTAACCATTCATATAGATGAAACTAAAATCATACAAAATCTTGCTATGTATATGTACACTTCAATTTCTCTTCACTATTAAACAATCAACCTTACAAACATGACTTGGACGTTGTACATAACTCACTTCAACTTTTGTCACATCAGAGGCTCACAAGATTAAATAACTTTTCAAATTAAACAATTTTACTTATTTATCTCAAACACTCTTCTTTAAATTTTCCTATATATCATTACTCCAATCCAATTCACCTCAAAAATTACTTTAGAATTTACTGCAGTAACTCACATCTACTTTACTACTTACCTATTGTTTGCCGGCGAAATGGAGAGGTAAAAGGAGACCTTTTTTTTTCCCTTCTATTTTTATTATTGAAGTAAAAACAAAAAATAAAAGTAGAAATTTACTTTGTTGTGTCACGGGTTAGTAAAACGGGGAAGGTAATTTTCAATTATATATATATATATAAGAAAGTAAAAAATAACTCAACCCCTCGTGGGAAGCACGTGCACAACAATCCCAGAATTGGGCTGCGTTTCAAACTGCAGCCTATCATGAAACGACGTCGGAGTAGCATTAGTACGACACATCGGACAGCTCGAGTGAGAGTAAAGCCACATGTCGATACACGGCATGTGATACGAATGCATACACTCAGGCAACGTCTTTATTTCCTCCCCTTCTTCAAATTCACTCAAACAAATCGCGCACGTGCCGTCCCCATCGCCATCTTTACCGCCACCGACGCCGTCCACCGCCATTTTCTTCTCATACTTGTGAGCCGGAATCAAATGAACCACCGAATTCTCGGTGCTCCGTGGCGTATTTGTTATCGGTAAGGAGTGAGGGTCGTTCGCCGGCGTTTGGTCGCCGGCGGTGAAACGGCGGCGATCGCACCAACAAGCCATGATGCAGTGGTAAATAGTGACGACGGCGCCGGCAGAGCCGATGGCGATGAGGAAAATGTCGAGTTTTCGGCTGTAAATGGTGGCGTCGGTACTGCTTGACATAGCGGCGGGAGGAGGATTAAGAGAATTAATCAAATTAATATGGTTTAATTAAGTTGGGATTAACTTTTTTTTGTGTGTTGAAGTTTGTTATTGGGTTGTGATTTGATCAAGGCAAAAAGAAACTTCCAAAATACATGCATTGTAATGGCGTTGTTTGTTAAGAATCAGCATCTTTGTGAAAATTTCAAAGGGCTTTTTTTTTTTTGACCTGAAAGGGTATTTTTGCCCTTTCACATGATCATTTTGTATGAGATGGAAGTGGATTCTTAATTATTATTATCCTGAAAAATATATCAATTTAAATACATAATTCAACTCTAAACTAATAATTATATCAATTTAATCGTTTTATTATGTTTTATTTAAATATACTTATAAAAGTTAAAAGTTTAAGTTAATACATTTATAAAAATTCAAAGTTTAAAGATCGATTTGATATAACTATTAGTTTGGGGTCTAAATAAGTTTAAATTAATATAATTATTAGTTTAGGGTTTAAATTGATATGACCCAAAAGTTGAAGATTCAAATTGATATTTGTCCTATTATTATTGTTATTTTTACGTGGAGAATTGAAGTTCTAGCTCCGAGTTCTTAAGAATACAAGCACTATCCAACAATATTCAAAGAATTAATCTATTTTTAATGTGTGTTTTGTTTTGGTTAAAAAACACTTTTGGTGTCTAAACTTTCACGAAAGTAACAATTTAATTTTTCAACTTTGATTTGTTGTAATAATTTAGTCTCTAAACTTTACAGTATGTAACAATTTTATTTTTATACTTTTAAATTTGTTACTATTTAGTTTCTAACATATGAAAAATCATTAAAATTATTATTTTATGAAGTAGAGTTTGTATTATTTCGTAGAAATAATTATTATTTTATGAAGTAGAGTTTGTATTTCGTAGAAATAGTGAGTCTCTAATTACTTTACTAGTTTAATTACTTAAAGAATATCATTAGAACAGAGATTAAATAGTGTTATTTTATTTATATTTTTACTAAAAATGTTTTTAATGGAATATTGAAGCAACTTTTGATGTTTTGTTTGTCTAGTTGTTATATCGATAGATTCCACTTTTATCATTTATCTTTTGTTTGAGTTATTGCCACGCTAATTATATAATGTATTGACTAGTTAATTATGTAGTGAGTTGATTTTGGAAATTTAGATTTTACAAAGTTAATAATACTTCTCTATAATACATAGAAATATAGGGATTTGTTAAACATTTTTTAAATTTCAAAAATAAATTAAAGTTTTATTTTAAAAAAATTAATGTGTTTGATAATATTACGACATAATCTTAGGTCTCAAATACAAATTTTCTTATAGTAAAAAAACTATAACTTTATTTCAAAATTTTAACTCATAGCTTTAAAGAGTCCGAAAAATATTACACATGATTTTTTAGATCACATTTACCATTTTAATTTAAATGAACAAAAATATTGAGTTTGAGATCACTTTTTGGAAAGATGTTTTGAAGTGAGATGTCATTACTTTATATTGGAAACTATCTAATTTATTATAGTGTTTAGAGTGTTCAAAATCATTTTTAGTTATCTAATTAACCTAGTTTTAAATTTTTTTTTACTATATATATAGTTTAGAGATAGTTGCAGATATAACAATTATATTTAAAATATTAGTATATATAGCAACATTTTTAAAAAAATGCAAATATAGTAAAGTCTGTAACTGATAGAAGTCTATCACTAATAGACCATAAGAGTCTATCAGTGATAGAAGTCTATCACTAATAGACTTTGTTATATTTACAAGTTTTTTGAAATATTGTTGTTTACTTAATTAGTATTCCTAAAATTATTACCCATTATAACATCGTTATCAACTATTTCGACTTCAATAATCTAGGTAACTTGACCTTACTTCTGAGCTAACTATGAACTCCTGTTTACACGGAATTATCCTTAGATTTGCATAGGTGAAGGCATCTAGCCTGATAGACCTTCCATTTTAGGGATAAGACTGAGTGAATAGTTGAAGACATAAGGTGCAAGATAAAATTTGTAGAATCTAATTTGAACACTAGAGGGGTGAATAGAGTTGTTTACCAATTTTTAATTTTGCAAGCAAATCAACAAGATAAACGTAACAAGCAATCTAAAAATTTGTAAATAAACTTAGTTGAAAAGTAAAGTAAGTTTAGTAAAAAAATGACATCGAATTTATAGTGGTTCGACAACGTGCTTACGTTCACTCTCTAGGCTTCTTGGTTGAGAATAATTCTTTTTTAGGTAAGATCAAAACCTACATGACCCATTTTTTCCTACCTAGGCTAAAGAGAAACTTAGATCTTTTTTAGATCTAACCAATTCTTTTTTCACACAACCTAAGGTGCACCCTCCAACAATTTTGCCTACAACACTCCAACAATTTTCTCTCAACAATTACACTTACAAAAATTGAGAAAAATGAGGGAAATTGAGTCTTTTTTAGCAAATGGTTAATTTACATGTGTTTTGTGTATATAATATCCAAGATTAATGAGATTTTGGGTTGATGAATACTATAAGTGATTTTAGTGAAAATTGCTTTGTGTTCTTGACATTCTCCCCTTTTAAAATTTATCAAATTGACACTAAATTGATCTCACGGCCAAGTTCTAAGCTTTGAGGATAGTAGAGAATATTTTAATGGTTGTCCTTGTAGATCTCGTGATCAAAATCAACAAAAAACAACAAAGGAATTTAAGATCTAAAGGTTAGTAACTTCAAACTCTGATTTTGGCTTATAACTCAAGCATGTTTAATCTTTAAAATTGGTGTACTAAGGATGATATTAGATCCAACTACTTTCACTGTATGATTGTACTCTCTTTCACGTTGCTACTCAACTTTAAGAAATATTTAGATGCTAGTGTCTAGTTATCCTGCATTTGCTATGTGATATTTTTTTTCTTAAAAAAATTGAGTTATTATTAATTTTTAGGTATTACTTTAATAATTGTCCTCATTTTGAGCCATTCAAAAATAACATAATAGTTAAACAATATCTATAATTTATTTTATTTTGTTATATTTGAAATGATTATTTATTTTTAAAATAAAAAAATATAAACACGCAATAAATATTTTCTCTCTAAAAATGAATATTTAACATAGAAATGAGTGGCCCGAAAGTTTGACTAGAAAATATCAATAAACTATCTGGCAGTGGCATTAACGTAATTTGTTAGTTGAAGCATGGACGTTTATGTAGTTACACAAACGCAAAACAGTGACGGCCGTGCCTCAGTCCGCTTTCTTTGATTCTGTATTCTCGTCTCCAAACAACCCCCTTTCATCCAACTGCGGTTCGGCGGTAGGATGGACTTTGCCGACGAGCTCACGGCCGGAGCCACCGCCTCCAATTCCAACCGCCACAAGCCCTCCGATAACAGAGACAGCGGCGAGCTCTCATCCTCGGACAACGATACCGAAGATGTATTTTCTTCATCCTTCTTTTTTTTTTTTTCGCTTTACATTCCTAAATTTCTTGCATCTCATTTCGTATTCTCTGCTTCCAATCCCCTCGAACGCAAAGCTCATCGCACCGCCTTCTTTATTGCTCTGGTTTTTACGGAAACGGAAGCTTCCTGAGCTAGATACGTTGCTCAAGTGGAGCTCTATGTGTGTGTTTAGCTCAATTCTTGCTGCTTGTTTCGTTTCCTTTTTATCGTAGTGAAAATTCGAGAAAGCTGTTGTACATAGAAGAAGTTAACCGATTTCCATTTTCGAACATTTATATCGATGCAGTAGATTTTATGATGCTATATAACTGTAGGGTTTAAGATATTTAGAGTCGAGTGTATTCAATCGATATACGTTCTAATTATCTTCACTCAATTGTGATTCAAAATTGTTGGCATTTGTGAATAATTGCTATTTTTGTTAATCAGGATCGGCCTATTATTCTTCTTCGTTTTGAGAATTGTCGTTGCCATTGTTCATTAGGTTCTACTGTAATCATGCTCTAATATTTTCAGTCTAGTACGACTTACGTGTCATATTTACTCCAGGTACATCCTGTTTTTTCAAACATGCCTGCTTCACTTGCACCGCCAATGTCTCCCATTCTTCCTCTGCAAAGTAAATGTAATGTAGCGATTCAGGCTGGTAAGTATTTCTGAGCTTTAATGGAGAGCGATTAGCTCTGTTCATTATCTTTGGGCCTAAAGTCTCAATACTTAAATTATTTGAAACTTGAACTTATTATAATCTTCTTACTACCAATTTCTCTTTTTGTTAATGTTGCTATTTCTGTCATGCTACTGTTCATCACACTTGCAATATAATTTTGTTGATTATAGTGCTTAGACATATTATGTGAAATTAAGAATACCTAAATGCCTGTTCATGTATGTGATAAGTATTATAAATTCAAGTTTGGAAGTGTGCGGTCCGGTCTTTGGTTTGGGGGTTGTGGATGGAAAGAAATAGAAGGATATTTGATGACAATATTAATTCTTTCGATTCCTTTTGGTCTGTGGTTCAACACACAGCGTCTTGGTGGTGTTTTAACCACTCAAAACTGTTTTGTAATTATAGTCTTTCCATGATTTTCAACAATTGGAAGCGTTTTTGTGCTAGTTTTCTTTTGGGAGGGCCTCCTTGGCCCTCGCCTTTAGGTTGTCTTTTTCTTTTCTCTGGTTTATATACATCTCGTTTCTTATAAAATATATATATATATATATAAACAAAAAAAGTATTATGGATTCAAGTGTGCGTTGCTTATAAAATTCACTTTAGGCAGCTTAATTGGTAGTGTGTATGTGATTACTTTACCCTTAGGAGCATGGATCCTGCAACACCCACTTTCTTGGAGATTTCTTTAGGATGTGGACACAATTGCTCTAATACTTAATACTTAATATGATTGCTGTGAGGTCTCCAAATTCTCAAACTCCCACTGTATGCCATGAATTAACATCTGATGTTGGAGATTACTTTTAAGTAAATTCAGAAGAAACAATATCCACCTCTTGCAGAGAAGCTTGTTACTGGAATTTTCTTTGACCTTTGTTGACATTTGCACCTGAACTGGTGCACCTGAAAGTGGAGTGAAGTGTCTGTTTATTGATTTTTTCTTCAGGTTGTCAGTTGTGCCTAGGAAATCTTAGAACCGTGCAATTGTGCCCTCGAGTCATTTTCTTACGTTCTTTCTCAATGAAAGCTTAATTTTTATCCAACAATAAAGACATAAATAAATTCAGAGACCTTGAGACACTCATCTCTTTTTCTCCTTTTACAAGCTTTTCCATCTCATTTTATAAGTTTTCTACCTGTCATGGCATTGTGAAACCGTATATACTTTAGCAAATTATACTTTTGCGTGGTATTTAGTGGCTTTGCTGTGATGTAGTGTCACATTTGAATGCCCTAATTCATTGTAGATATGGATGATAAATTGGAGACAATACAAAATATATGTCAGAAAATTGTGGACACCACAAACTTGTACTCATTTTCTAAATTGGATGACCAGCAAGTATATTCTCTTATGAGGCTGAGGGAAATTTCTCATCGGATTGTTAATGAGCGTGATTCGAGGGTAAGTAAAAATTCTCTGGTGGAATAACAACTCTTTTGCTTTTAGGACAGAGATGTAAGATTTGTAATTAAAAGCATGTTTAATGTGTTGTAGGTGACAAGAAATGATGTGATTAGTGCTATGTGCTTTTACATTAACAGGCTGGTAAGATTTGCATAGTTAATCACCTTAAGTAGATCCCCGTTAAACATTCATGGGCTGACAAACTATTTTGCAGGCAGGTAAGTGCAAGGATATTGTTGACATTATGAATAAGATATCATATAAAGACTTGGATGACCAGCAGATGCAACAGCTATTGAGATTGAAAGAGCTTCTTTGTGGAATTGTTGATGGAGCCAAAGATGTGGAAACTGAACCTTCCCGTATTGTTGAACAAGTAGGACTTCAAGATGCAAAATCTTCTAATGTAATACTTTTTTTTTCAAATCATGTCTATAATAATTACAAAGATGCTATTTACATTAATAGGGCATGGTAAGTGATATCTGGACGACAGAGAGTTTGGAAGTGGATCCAATTGATTCCTGCAATGATGACGTACCACTTGGAGAGACACAAATTGTAGCAGTTGAAGATGAACAGGCAGTAGCTGAAGCCAGGCTCGAGAATCAATATTGTGACATGTTGCATTTTAAACACTCTGTCAGTTGGCCACCAAATGGTAGCTTAACCTTAGAGTGGGTTGTAGAGATGATGAAAACTCTTGAGCTGTCTTCAAGAAACTACTCACCTGCAGAGTTTCAACTTATCATGCCAGTTTCTGTGGTAGATGCAATACTCGATGTAGCTGCAAGTATCCTTCACAAGGAACCAAACTGCGTGGAAATTGATTGCCATGGAGAAGTTTCAAAAGTGGTTATAGTTGGGGACATTCATGGACAATATCATGACTTACTTCATCTATTCGAACTTGCTAATTTGCCATCTAAAAGCCAGTATTACGTTTTTAATGGTAATTATGTGGACAGAGGAGCATGGGGACTCGAGGTGTTTTTGGTTTTATTGGCGTGGAAGGTAAGATGAAGTTTTTTTACTTGTTATTGAATGTATAGGAGGCCAAAAGGGGAAAACAAGCATGCATAACTAAAATTCTGAATGAGTCAATTTGTGCAAATCCTTACCTGTCAGAGAAGAAAAAAAACAGTTAAAAAGTATTGCTTTTAAACTATTGATGTATATTGCCCTGTAGAGCACACACACAAATTTGAGTATGGGTCATTGTTCACGGCCTTTTCTCTTTTTTTCTTCACATAACTGCACCCTTGAATATACAGAAAAAAAAAGTGGTGGTCTGTGAGCAGTATTTGGATGTTTAGGATTTATAGAAGGTAGCTTTAATTGCTTTATTTTTGTTCTGGAAAATGCATATCTATTTGACATCTCAATGCCTCATTTATTGATGAGGCACGCAAAACAGATCTTGATGCCTGATAGAGTATATCTGCTCCGTGGAAATCATGAAACGAGAATTTGTACATCATCCTACGGTTTTGAGAAAGAAGTAAGGACAAAATATGGCGAACATGGTGAAAAAGTATATCACAGGTGCTTGGAAACATTTAAGGAACTTCCTTTGGCTGCAATTATTGCTGGAAAAGTATATACAACACATGGAGGGTTATTTCGTAAGCCATGCAATCCTGATGTGCAGAATGACAAGGAAAGGAAGACACGGAAGCTGGAGATTGGATCCTTGCAAGACTTATCTAAGCTTGAAAGGTTTTTTGTTGATATTCCAACTAAAGATGAAGATCCAAATATAATTTTGGCAGATGTATTGTGGTCAGATCCTTCTAAGGTAGATGGTTTATGGGAAAATCAAGCCAGAGGAGCAGGTCTATTATGGGGTCCTGATTTTACTGAAGCATTCTTAAAGCTGTCCAATTTAAAGGTTATACTCAAACCTGTGATTGATTGGACATGTTTGTTTGTGGAAAAAAGCTTGTGACATAGCATTTATGGTAAATTCAGGCCATTTTACCTTGGACATTTTCAAGGTTCTATGAGTTCATTTTGAGTATGCAGATCAAAAGTTATTTCTTCTCTATCTTTCCATCCTCTCATTTACATTTATCATATGTGTAATTACAAAACTTTTTGAAAATATGTATACCAATTCAGCCAGAAAGGGAAAGAATCGAACTTTGTTCCTTATGAATTGTGTTTGAGAACCAACTTTAGGGGTTATGATATCAAGCTAACAGGTTTATTATTTTTCTTTTTCTTGTAAATGTTGTAGTTGATCATTAGGTCACATGAAGGCCCAGATTCAAGGGATGGTAAGATAGATTTTGATGATATGATAATGGGTTATAGCACAGATCACGACATAGAATCAGGGAAATTATATACTCTATTTAGCGCTCCAGATTTCCCTCAGGTACCCTCCTTGCCTCCTCATGCTTCCATTTATAGTCATTAAATCATATTTTAGGCTCACTGTAACGTGCTTAACTGCACCATGTGTGACCATAAGTTGAATACATTCTTAAAATTGAGAATTGGGAAAAACTTAGTGATTTTTAATCTGCTTGTGGATGTATTCCTTATCATATTTCAAACAGGTCTCTGATAGGCATTTAAGGTAGACTTCCATGCATCTTGGGTTGCACCTACTTTTCGCAATTCAGCTAAGTGGTCCAACCACAGTTTACCATGTCGGAACCTCTCTTTCTTTCTTTTTCTTAATATTCTTGAGTTCTTTTTTTTTTTTTTTTTTGTGTGACTGGGTTGGGTAGCAAAAGAATGGATGTAGTCCAAGATGCATATGCATTAAATGAGTTGTATATATCCCAAAGGAAAATTTATTCAAGAAGGCTGCCACAAGATGGGTGGCAACTTTGAACCTTTAGATGTGGAAGAGAGAAGCTCTTATCTGTAAAAGTACTTCGAAATTCGGACTTGTATCTAGTAGTTCTTTGAGGATGTGCAAATTTTGAATGTACATCCCATGGTTATTGAGAGACATCCAAATTGGTAGCCTCATTTAAAAATTCTCATCCCATAGCGCCGGCTGATTTTTCAGAAATCCCACACCACTAGCATCCAAAGTTTTCTGTTTTGCAGTGCGTAAAATATCCGACTCTATTTCCTTCTCATTTTCTATTTCATTCTTAAAGTTTAATAGTTTGTGTGACAGTATGATATCTCGATTTGCACTTAATGGAAAATTGAATCATGGTAAATTGGTTGAAGGTTAAATTCATCTATACCATTCAAATATGATTGGGTTAGGCGGGAAGCCTATAGATTTGTACTAGATGAGCATATTAATTACTTTAGAACCGAAGTATAATAACTAAATATGATATTTATGATAAAATATTGATTGAAATGAACTTTTTAACCTAGGAGTGAATTTAGCATTTGGTAAAATATAATATAGCAAAGTTATTTCTGGAGCTGCCTGTGTAACTATAATGTGAAATGTGAATATATGCAAATAAATCCCAAAAATTGCAATTCAGTGATCAAAATATATCAAGTATTTTCACAAAATTTTCTTATAGACATGAATGAAGTTGTCATCCAAGAATGTCATGGGTCTTGATTCCTTAGCATTAGCATGTGGTTGTCGAAAATTTAAATTTCCAACAAAAGGATGTCCACTGAGGTTTATGTTAATACTAGGGTGGTAATGGTGAAGCAGCTATTGGGGAATATATGTTTCTTATAAAAAAAATGGTGAACAACCCATCCATCCTTTTCACTCCTCACATATTGAATACAAAAAGAAGAGTCGTAATATGTGACTTTTTTCTTTCTTCGTTTTTTCTTTAATTGTTACTTTCCAACATCTAATCTTCCTTTTCCCACCAACTTTGTGATCTGATAAGTCAATGTATTTGCACTTCTTTAGTTTTGTGTCATATTTTTCTTTGTATGATGGGATACATTTTTGTGGTACAGCAGTGAATTTGATATGACTAAAACTTCTGATAAATTTTTGTGTTTGGATTTTATGCAGTTTGGTCAGAAGAGTTACAATAATGAGGGAGCATATGCTACTTTGAAGCATCCGGATTTTGAAACTCCATCCTTCCATACATTTAAAGCTGTAGATAAACCGAAGGTATAGGCATCTATTTTCTCGTTCTTGAGGGAACAATTAGAATTTGATCGTGTAAGACAAGATCATATAGAACTCCAACTCTGATTGGGATTTAGGTTCATGAACTTTAAAGTACATTACTGCCTGCTAGGGTAAGGGTAATATTGATCCTTCTAGATGCTTTTAGGATAGTCATCTGATTTATTATTTAGTGGTGAATATTTCTAGATCAATTTGGAATTTGTGTATGCTCCAGCATTTCTAATTCATACTTGGTTTTGCTCACAGATAGACGTTTGCTATTTTGGTTGTGAAGGACATGATTTAGATTTAGATTTGACATTAATGGTAAGTCATCATTATATTATTCAAAATATAAAAGCAGATCCTCTACATTACCTGAACGTGATATCACATACACAATTACACATGCATATCTCAATGCACAAGATACCGTGTTTTCTTGATGAATCTGGAGATTCGTATATCCGGAGATAAGTAGATTGCATTCAGATTTGAGTTATTATTCAAATTGCTAAATACTATGGTCATTCGGAATACTATCACCATTGTTGATGGATTATTTCTGCACTTCAATATTGATCAATATTGAAGCCATTGACCATCTTAAAAAGATTATAGGGTTTGGTGTTAATTGACAGCTTGTACGAGCAAATGCAAACAGGTTGGTCAAAGGACGTGAAGCCTCTAAACAGAGAGCTAATGCCACTTCTGGGTCTGACATTGTAGCCAACCAATTGAGGAGACAAGAATAAGGATAATGTTGCAGTAGCCACTAAAGAATGCTTAAAAGGGGGTGTTTGGGGAAGGAGTGGAGTTGAACTCCATGGCGCTACGATGTCTAGGAAGTTGGAAACTCTGAGGGCCTACAATGTAAGGAGTCAAGAAGGTATAAAATTGATGTTTTTTTAGTAGTGGAAGTGGAACTCACAAACTCTTTGGACCAAACAAGGAACTCCACACCCTTCGACTCCCTCCTTCCCAAATCCTTGGGTCAAACACCCCTAAAAGTTTATTTGGACAATATAAACATGCAATTATCAACACCTCCAAAAATACCTTCCCCTATTAAATTGCTTGATTTGAAACGTTATGGAAGAAAATTAAAATTCTCCAGCATGTACACTTTGAGATGAAGGCAAGTCAAACTTGCTTCGTGAATATCATATTTTTATGCTTTGGTGAAAGCTGGTGTTTGGGCTGATATGCTAATGCATACCTGGAAGGATCGGTCCATTCTCTATCAACTTACTTTTTAAAGTCATGATTTTAATTTTGGAGCTGCCATACTTTTTGAAATTCAGGGTCCATAACCCACTAGTAGGGCCTTCAGTTCTTGTTATAACATTCAGAACAATGCCTTCAATAATATCAGCTTCCATCACTTATTTTGTTTTCTGGTGTCTCTTATAGGCTCTAGCTGACGCTGTCTCTTCTAACAACTCTAGTCCTATTGAGATTCATTCTGGGGTTGATTTTGAGGCATTAGGCATATTAAACCCACCTTCTTGGAGCATTACATTGACAGATGATACTACAGGTACCCAAAATGTTCCGATTCCGAAGGCTCCCGTGGTAGAAGGGCTGCCTTTGCCACCTAGCATAGAGGTGATCGTATGTCCTAGTCGTCATTTTAGAGTTGTCCAAATATAATTGGATCTAAACACAAGGTATTACAATTTTCAAATGTAGGAACCTCACAAGGCTGCTTATGAATACTTCTTGGAGCTCATTGCAGGACTGAAATTTATGCTCCAAACAACAGTTAGTGAAACATAACCCTTATCTGTTAATGTTATGTTTTATTTTGAGAAGCTAATGGTGATCGTATGCAGGAAAATAAGAACAAGATTCATATTTCTCATCGGAAGAGGAAGAAATGCAATTAGACATGTGAAGAAATTGAAGTTCTGGCATTCAGAAAATCTGGTGATTCTTTTTGGGAAATTGTTAGAATCAACAAGTGTTTCCATTTCTCATAACTAGCCTCATTTTAGAAATTTAGAAAATTCATTAGGATAGTTTTTCTCTGTCCATCTCGGCCGAGATCGAACATCGAGACTTGGTTAAAATTAACTTTTTCATCTTGTCGATGGTTTTGTGCTCTCGGAGAAACTTCATCCAAAATTAACACCATTCATTCTACCAATTATGTAATCTTTCTAAATTTTATGCCAAATTTTATATCCTTTCAAAATTTCTCCAAATTTGGTTTTCTTTACCAAATCTTATATCAAATCGATTTAGGTGTTAATCTGGGTGAGATTCATCGAGAAAGTCCAAGTCTATAGAATTTTGGTGTTAATCTTGTTTGAATTTCATCAGAAAAGCCCTGAACATTTGATAAGATGAAGTTAAGTTTTTCTTATCTCAGTGGTCGATATCAGCCAAGATGGACAGGACGAATTTTCTGGATGCATGCTAGTTCTAAGATGGAAACTTTTGGAGGCTAATTTTGTCAATTTTCTGTTCTTTTTATCTTATTTATCTTTTCAACTTTTAATCTTTATGGATGGTGGCCCATTTAAATTAGTATTCCAACAGGTTCTTTGTCAAAAGGAAAACATCTCTGATGGAGGGAGGAAATGAATTGACATAAGGAGGTGATTTGAGAGTTTGCAGCTCCGTTTATGCCGTCTCCGCTCTTGTTTCTGGGCTCAATTTAACGATCTTCCTCATTGTCGTCGTAATGTCAAAGGATAACATGGGAAGATGAAGATGAGATGTAATATTGGAGCTGAATGATCAATTCAATTCTTGATTCTTTCTATGCCCTATCAAATATTTGTACATTTCATCTCAAATTAATAATTCAACGATGTTCCTCCTCCGTTCACATTCTCATAGTTCAAATTCAAAATTAGCTTAATCCCTCGTTGAAGTACCCTAAATCTGATGGAATTCTAACAATAGTTGGCAAATAGGCCGATTAGTCAAGAAGAAATTGTCCTGTAAGTATCTAAAAGCTAGAAATTACCATGCAGTCATCCCAATTGGAACCAACCTTCAAACGTAGATTTGCCAATATGAATAAACAGGGTAATCTCAAAGCGTCTTTTTTTATACGGATTGGCGATGGATTTACAATAACACAAATTTTTCCCTTCATTCAGTCAGGCGGGCCAAAATACAAAATTTAATTAAAGGTCAAAAGGAAAAAAAAAAAAAAAAAACACAAAATATATCATTCCATTGTATAAAGAAAATTTTCATCGCCTCGATCCTCCCATCACAGAACACTATCAAAAGAAACTAAATTTAATCAACTTCCTCGATTTTAGGACCAGCGCCACTCCCGCCGGACGGAGGAGGAACATCGTCGTCATCCATAGCACCGCCACCCATGCCAGGTCCTCCAGCACCTTGATACATCTTAGCAACTATGGGGTTGCAAATACTCTCAAGCTCCTTCATTTTGTCTTCAAACTCATCAGCTTCCGCAAGTTGGTTGTTGTCAAGCCATTGGATTGCCTGTTCAATGGCATCCTCAATCTTCTTTTTGTCCGCCGGATCCAATTTGGAGCTGAATTTCTCATCCCTCACAGTGTTTCTCATGTTATAAGCATAGTTCTCCAACGAGTTTTTAGACTCGACCTTCTTCTTGTGCTCCTCGTCATCCGCCTTGTATTTCTCTGCTTCTTGCACCATCTTCTCAATCTCTTCCTTCGACAACCTGCCCTTGTCATTTGTGATCGTGATCTTGTTCTTCTGACCGGTGGTTTTATCCTCGGCAGAGACGTTGAGAATACCATTGGCATCAATGTCGAAGCACACTGTAATCTGAGGAACACCTCTAGGAGCTGGAGGGATTCCAGAGAGCTCAAATTTTCCAAGCAAGTTGTTGTCACGAGTTCTTGCTCTCTCACCTTCATAGACTTGGATCAAAACACCAGGTTGATTGTCGGAATATGTAGAGAAAACTTGTTCTTTCTTGGTGGGGATGGTGGTATTCCTTGGAATTAAGACAGTCATCACACCGCCGGCTGTTTCAAGACCGAGGGAAAGAGGGGTAACATCCAAGAGCAAAAGATCTTGAACCTTCTCATTACCCTCACCACTCAAAATGGCAGCTTGAACAGCAGCTCCATAAGCAACAGCTTCATCAGGGTTGATACTCTTGCAAAGCTCTTTGCCATTGAAGAAATCTTGCAACAATTGCTGCACTTTAGGAATCCTAGTGGAACCACCAACAAGAACAACATCATGTACACTGCTTTTATCCATCTTGGCATCTCTCAAACACTTCTCAACTGGTTCCATACACTTCCTGAAAAGATCCATATTGAGTTCTTCAAATCTAGCACGAGTAATGGTTGAATAGAAGTCAATTCCTTCGTAAAGAGAATCAATCTCAATTGTAGTTTGAGCCGTGGAGGAAAGTGTCCTCTTAGCCCTTTCACAAGCTGTTCTCAGTCTTCTTAGAGCTCTGGGGTTTCCACTAATGTCTTTCTTGTTCTTTCTCTTGAATTCTTGCACGAAATGGTTAACCAATCTGTTGTCAAAATCTTCACCACCCAGATGGGTATCTCCGGCAGTTGACTTCACCTCAAAAATACCTTCTTCGATTGTGAGTAATGAAACATCAAAAGTACCACCACCCAAATCGAAAATTAGAACGTTCTTTTCGCCAATGCTGCTAGACTTCTTGTCAAGACCATAAGCAATGGCGGCAGCTGTTGGTTCATTGATGATACGCATCACATTTAGGCCGGAAATGACACCAGCATCCTTGGTGGCCTGCCTCTGCGAATCGTTGAAGTAAGCCGGGACAGTGACGACGGCATTCTTCACTGTTGTACCAAGATACGCCTCGGCAATCTCCTTCATCTTTATGAGCACCATGGAAGAGATTTCTTCAGCAGAAAACTGCTTCTCTTCACCCTTGTAGTTAACTACAATCATGGGCTTATCGCTAGGACCGGCAATAACTTTAAATGGCCAGAGCTTGATATCACTCTGAACCGATGGATCGCTAAACCTTCGGCCAATTAAACGCTTAGCATCTGATAATAAACAAAAGAAGATTATCAATCAGCAGTTCCAGAAAAACCAAACAAAACAACGAAAATCCGCTTAACTCAGCAAAAAAAAAAAAAAAAAAAAAAAACCACCGAAATAAATAAACAGTTGAACTAGCTTTAAAAAAACATCACTGCAAAAGGACTAAAACCAAAACTCGAGAAAATCAAAAGCAAAATAATCAAGAACTATATCAAAAAGCTCAGCACAAAACTCAAAAAGAAACCGAAAAAATACCCTACAGTTCAGCTCATCAAAGACACAGCAACCTAAGACGCCCTGGTTAGGAACATACTTTCTCTAAAATTGAACAACCTAAATCCATTCCTTAAGAAACAAGAAAAACTCCATAGAACTACCAAAGAAAGAAAACTTACCAAAAACGGTGTTAATCGGGTTCATGGCGACCTGATTCTTAGCTGCATCACCGATCAAGCGCTCAGTGTCGGTGAAAGCAACATAGGACGGCGTGGTTCTGTTGCCCTGGTCGTTGGCAATGATCTCAACTCGATCATGCTGCCACACACCGACGCAAGAGTAGGTGGTTCCAAGATCGATCCCGATCGCCGGACCTTCTCCTTTACCAGCCATAGTAAATCTTCAAATCGCGGACGATGAAAGGAAATGAAAGCAAGAAAATTGATTGGTGGGTGCAAAATTTAGGGTTAGAAGAATTCAAAGTAATAAGGAGGTGGGAGAGAGGAGGAGAATTTATATAGAAAGTGTGAAGGAAAAAGGTTCTAGAGAGTTCGATGCGAAGGCTGAAAAGTTATTTACGTTTGGCGTATGAACGTAGAAAATAGAATGTCGACCGTTACTTTTTCTACTCTCTAGCTTTTTCTAGAACCTTCTTTTTCTTTTTGTTTATTAATAATTTATATATATATATCATATATTTATATATTATATTTATATATATATATATATTATATATATATATATATTATATTTATATATATAATAGAACAATAATAATAATGTTGAGGTTATAGTGCACTGAGGCCCAAGCTCATGGGTAAGCTTAGCCCCATAAAAATTAACCTCGCTAGTAGTTGGCTTAGTCGAGTTCACTTCCAATTCACCAAAGAGTGAAAAGGGTGAGCTAAGCTCGATGGCCCCAAGTGACTGTCATAATAGATTCTATAAATAACATCAATTAAAATATTAGTTGAACAAAACACTTTGAATCTTTGATATTAACTTAGACATCAAAGTGAACTCGACATGACACTACATTGGTGTGAGTTCTCTTGCAAATTAGCTCGAAAACATTGAAGGAAACAAAGAGCTACCTAACTAAATATGTACTTGTGTCAAAATAACATTTTGGTTTCTACATTTTGAAGTTTGTGCAATTTTTATTCCTAAACCTTTAAAATTTTAATTACAGTCTTTGTATTTTTAATAAAACTTAAATTTCGTCCTCATTCCTAATTTGTTGTTATTTTTTTAAAATAATTTGTGTTACCTTTTAGCATTTTTATTATGAACTTTGATAGCATATTTATGGGTGAATATTCAAACATCATTCTCAATTACCATACCATTATGCCTTAATTGTAAATTTGATTTTACTATATTTTTCCATACATGTTTATTTATAATGTGTATATATACCGACATTGTATCAAGAAATTATCAAACGATTCATTCTTCAAATACTTTCTTGTTAGTCATTATAATATTCGTATATTGTTATTTCTTGTATGAAAATTCTTATTATGATTTAATTAATTTGGATAAAATTTAATTTTAAGATACTATATTTAAGATTTATTGAAAGTAACACTTAAAAGTAAATAACTCTAAAATGCAGAACCAAACAATATTTTAGCAATAATAATCTTAACAAGTTGGTTTAAAATATCTTTTTTATTACTTTTAAATGTGCCATTATACTTGCAAAAAAACCTAGAACTTAGTTTGTGCGGTTATTTAAGATTCATTCGACTTTTGTTCAAATTGTTCATTTTGATCTCTTAAAAATGAAAATGAACTAACCAAAAAAGTCACTTTTTTAAAGAGCACACAATGACTAAAATGAACTAAAGTTTGTATAGAAATCAAAATGAAAATATTGAAAATACGGTTTGGTTCGTAATCCGTTTTTTTAACAAAAAAAAATTATTTTTTACTGTATTCGAAAAGACGTTTGGTTCAAATATAAAATTTAAATTTTGGATTCAAAATTCAAAAATTGTATTTGGTTGTGAATTTGAAAATACAATAGTGTATCTCATATTTACACCTTGTGAAAACAAAATCTAAAAATAAAGAAAATGATAATTTATTGTTTTCGAAAATAAACTATTTGAAGTGTTGTGTTTAGAAATTGTTTTTAAAAACATGTATACCGAACGTGTTTTAATTAATTTTTTTTTTGTATGTTTTGGTTTTTGAAAACACAAAAAACGAATAGAAATTACAAACCAAACGGGACTTAAGAACCGAAATAAACTAAAGTCGTAAATACACCAACCAAAACAGTAATTAAAGGAAAGTATATTTTCTTGCATATGTATTTAAATTGCAAAGATTAAATTTAAATAATAAAAATGTTGATAAACTAAAATGAAATAGTATTAAAAATATGAGAGACAAAAATCATCTTATTTATTTAATATAAATTTACAGAAAAACTTGATTTGACATTATATAAATTAAATTAGTTTGAAAAATATATTGTCATCAAGATGGGCATTTGGTCTAGTTGTATGATTCTCGCTTAGGGTGCGAGAGGTCTCAAGTTCAATTCTCGGAATGCCCCTTTTTTTCTTTTAATTTCATTACGTCATAATAAGCATGCTTCCTCCGCCTTTGTCTCAGGCACCGTCATTATAGGTGGAATGGAAAAAGTAATTCCAATAACACAATTATTGAAATTGATAATTCACTATGGATTTTAAGTTAAAATATCATTTTTGTTCATGTATTTTGAGATTTGTTCAAATTTAGGGTTTAGGGTTCATGTATTTTGAGATTTGTACAAATAAATATTTAATTGTAGTTCTTTTATTTTTAGTAAATTTTATTAAAATTTAGCCCATCGAAGTAAATCTTAAAAAGTACAATAATTTTTACGCAAAGAAACAAAATTTGTGACTACATCTTTAAAATCTATAGTGAAAATGCTAATAAAAAATAGCAAGCAGTGAAAAATTTACAATAAACTAGTAGTTGGAACTAAATTTAAGATTTATTGAAAGTTTATGGCCTAAAATAAATTGGATATTTTATAGTATAAGACACAAAAATTGAACAAACTCTAAAGTATAGGGACCAAAATAATAATTTAACCTAAAATTTACCACCAACACTTCTACATTTGCTTTTCGAAAATCAAACTGACTTTTGAAAACTATATATATTTTTTTTACCATTTGAAAATCATATACAAGGAATTGGGGGAAGAAAAAAAACGTAAATTTCAAAAACTAAAAATGAAAGTATCGTTTTGAAAAAGTTGGTTTTATGCTTTTAGTTTTTTTAAAAAAAGATTAAGTCTATAAATACCTTTTTGTATTTTCACAAAATTTTTTTTATTTGTTATCTATTTTTGAACCAATGTTTAGAAAAACTAAATCAATTTTATAAACTAAATAAAGAAAAAGTATTTTGTACAAATTTGTTTTTGTTTTTGAGAAGGTTGTCTAGAAATTCAACTTTTGTAATTAAGAAAGATGCAAATAATGGAAAGAAAACCGAGAGAAATTATATTTATTTTTCAAAAACTAAAAAAAAATGATTAGTAAGCAAAATCAAAATTATTATCAAAGAAAGCTCACGTTTTTCTTTGGGTTTTCGACAAAAGATGTGGTTCGTCCTTAAGTTCTAAAAGGTATTGTTTTAGTTATTAATATGTTTAAAAGATTTTTTAGTAATTTTGTTTATATCACTTTTAAACATTAACATGACAGTTTAAATTAGAAGTAATAACTAAAAAAAAGAGGAAATGGGTGAAGAAAGGGTTTAGGATTTAGGGAAAAATATATTTTTAAATTATAATTTTAATTTAAAATGTCATGTTAACGTATAAAATTACAGGCTTCGTAAATGGTTGGCCTTAACCTCCAACCCACATCTCTATGGTCTCTATATTCTCCAAGGTTGATCTAAAGTGGTAAGTTTTTAAAAAATATCCGTGAGTATTCGAAACTAGCTTTAGCACACCTCAATTAAAAAATAAATAAAGTTTTTCAATTGAAATGCCTTTTCAATATTAGGTTTAAAAATGATTTTGATCACAAAACTTTCAAAAAGCAACAATTTAGTTCATGAACTATAATTGATGATAATTTAGTCATTCTACTTTCAAATTTATAACAATTTAGTCCTTAAATTTGAATAAGTCATTCTTTAAACCCTATGCTTTAGAATTTGTAACCATTTAGTATGTATTGTGAGAATTCTTTCAAAATTTAGTGTCAACCAACAACTTAATCTTTCTACCATAACCGAGAAAACACTTGTACAAGTGAAAAACATCATTTTCGTCGTTTTCATCCCCCATGAAACTCCATCAATCCATATGGCAAGGCAAACTATTACCTTACAAGCTAATGATTAGCACTCCCTTTAGTAACTATTTGATTTTAAAAGTAAAAAAATTATAAATCGTATATGTTATAAAAAGAAAAATCATTTTAAATGACAAAACTTCTCAAAATATTTATAAACATAGCAAAACATCACCATCTATCTGTTTGTTTATATCATGAAAGAGATAGACACGGAATTTGTCTTTGTCCATTCCAGTTCATCATAGATAAAACAATAATATTTTGCTAAATTTTATAAATATTTTGGAAAATAGCTCTCAATAAAAAATCAACCGTGCGTTATGAAAACTAAAAAAAAAACAGAGAGAGAGAGCTTGTTTTTATTTGAATAATTTGATTATCAATTCAAGTGTTCTTCAAAATAATATTAAATAAATAAAACTTATAATATCAAATTTAGGAGAGTTTTCAAAAACAAAAAAACTGTAAACAAAACCAAAACGTTACCATACAGCACTAAGGTTAAATGGATATTACGGTCGTATGGTAGAAAATAATATTCATCCAACAATTCTAATGATATAGACCCTATATCACTGCTTATTTCTTCAAACAAATCATAATATGACTCCATCTCTACCATTGCATCAAAACCATTCTTGGATTCTTTCTATGCAATTTGAAAGGAACTCATACGAGGTTGAAGGAAGAAACTCGATCAAATACATATAGTCAACTAATATGAGATCACAATCAAAGAGCCATGAAAAATTCGTGAGAATAAGTTACGATTTCATAGTGAAAAGGTTGCTTACATTGATTAGAAAATCCTCAAAGAAGAAAAACGAAAACCTAAAATACAGATCAAAAAACGGTATACATCTAACAGTAATGCATTTCACCGATTAACCTAAGGATCTGATTCAACCAGATCTCAGTTGCCTTCATATTTCGGATCAGCCGTAACGTAATGATACGCAATCACTAAGGCAAAGATAAAAATGCCGAGAAAATTGGCGAGAAAACCTAACTCCTGATCGTCAATCATCTGCGCTGCGCAATAATGATATAACCGAAATTAAAATCTTCAATCGCCTACAATGTTTTCAAATTTCGTTCCAGAAATCTGAACATTCCCAAATCCTTCAAAAATTAATCACACGGTTTGGAAGACCGATTCACAAATTCGGTGTAAGAAAACGAGAATCTACCTACTACTGGAACTAAGAAGGATTGACAAAATATTATAGAATCAAAAATTGAGAGAAAAGAGGAAGAGGAGTGTACCTTCCGATCTGATTGATTGAGAGAGAAACAGGAAGTGAAAAAGAAGATCCGACGACGAAATTCTTCAAGATGCAGCGTAGGATGTGGAGAAAAACCTCGTTTCTATTCTATGCAGCTTTCTCAAAGGGAAAGATGTTTGGGCCTTGGCCCATTAACTTTTGTTTCATTTATTGGGCCTCTGTACTTCATTTAGCCCAACAAGATTTTCATGAAATTTGTAAGGATGACCGAAGGTAGAGAATATTTTAACTTTTTGGGAAAAAATGGCAAACTCATTTTTCTTTTTATTATTATTATTATTATAATAAAAATGACATAATAAATTAAAATAATAATAAATAAATAAAAATTATTGGTGTAGGGGTCTCATACGAAGAAGGAAAAGGTAGACTCTATATTGTAATGGTTTGCGTGAAAACTGAATTTATATTTGACCAAATTAAAGTTTTGTATTTGTCAAAATTTTAAACTATTTTCTTTAATTTTTAAAATTTGACTTTGCATTTTAAAAATATCGACTAATAGTAGACAACAAAGCATAGTAGACTATAATAGTGAAATAAGTGTTTTAAGCTCAATCCATATGGTAAGACACGTGACATGTGATTTTAAAATCGTTCCCATGATCATGTTTAAGACAATATGTTTAATTAATTAATTGTGTCATTCCACTTGGCCTATTAACAACCCTCCAAATGAGATAAAAGAAGCCTCCCACTTTTCACTTTTATCGTCAGATATGGCATTTTGCATGTCACACACTTGCATTTCAAATCCACTGACGTGGCTGCCAACGTGTCATAATTCTTCCACATTTTCTTTCTTTGATACTAAAAATCTGTCACAATTTTTTTACATGACTGACGTGGCCGATTTGTGCTCTTTCAAACACCTAACCCATAAAATAGGTGAAGACATCCAACGCAAACCCAATTACATAAAAAGAGATCAATTACAAACTTAAAATCAAAACTAAATTTTAAAGTTTTGTTACTTTGTAACCAAAAGCTAAATTTCTTATAGAAAAAATAACTAAATTATTTTCATTTCTTCATTATTGTGATGGACGTTTCATGACAATAATAGAGCAAACGAATTAACATTGTATTGCAAAGAGACATTACTGTTAAATGATTTATTTTATACTTTTTTACAGTTTTCATCTTGGTTATTATTTTGTTATTTTTAGGACTTTTATCTATGTGACACGTGTTAGGGTTTCTCTCTTCCTCTACTATTTATGTTTTGCTTTCTCCTTATTTTTGAATACTGAAGATGAGAATTATCAGAGTCGCCCTCTATTTTCCTTTTCTTTAATTTCTCATGGTATCAGAGCACTGATAAGCTAATATATCTCCTTTATGGAGCAAACTTCGTCTTCTTCTTCCTTGGAATCTGGTCCTGGCGTGTCTACTGGCCTACCACCACATATGTCAAATCCTCAAATCACTCAACCTACTACTTTACCTCCCCAAACTACTCCTATTTTACCTCCCCAAACCACTCAACCCACCAACCCCATTTGGTCACCCATCCCACCAACATTAAACACCACCATTCCTCACATCTCATTTCTTCAACAAAATTCATTTACTCCACCCCCCACTTTTTCACCTCCCAAACCACGTTTTTCTCCAACATTTGGAACCTTCAATGCCCAACCATCCTACCCCACCTTCCCCTCTCCGATTTATCAATCTCAACCCTCAATACTTCATCAAGCAATACCAAATGTGGCTCCCTCTCTTTCGGTGAAACTTAATGACTCAAACTATTTGGTATGGAGGAATCAACTTTTGTATGTTGTGGGTGCTAATGGTTTAGATAGTTTCCTCAATGGCACGGTTTGTTGTCCACCTCAGTATCTGGATAATTTGAATCATCAGATTAATCCCGAGTATCTTCTTTGGCAACAACTGGACAACACGGTTATGTCATGGATATACTCATCACTCACCGAAGAAAAAATGGGTGAAATTATTTCGTTAACCTCGACGGTTGGCGTTTGGGAATCATTTTGTAAGTCTTACTTCTCTTCGTCGTCTACATGAGTTCTTAGTCTCAAATCTCAAGTTCAGCGTATCAAGAAGGATGATTTGTCTGTCTCTCAATATTTGAGTAAGATTAAAGAAATTGCTGATAAACTTGCTGCTATTGGTGAACCTATATCCTTAAAGGATCACATATCATATATTTTGGAGGGTCTCGGCCCTGAATATAACCCATTTGTTACATCTATTCGACATCATGTTGAGCTTCCAGGTATTGAAGATGTTCGAACTTTGCTAACAAGTTATGATTATCGCTTAGAGAAACAAAATGTTGTTGAGCAGCTTCACAATGTGCAAGCTAATCTTGCTAGCTTCCAGTTCGGGCCTAAACGCAACCAATCCCGTTATTCGAATCGCACTCAACCACAACCCACCCAATAAAACTCTCCTAGTAATTTTGGTAAGCCAACTACTTCCCAATTTCACCACTCTCGTGGTAACACCCGCCCTCCCAACTCCCCTTATGCCAAAGTGCAATGCCAGATTTGTGGTAAGTATGGCCATTCGGCGTTTGTGTGTTATCAATGACCTAACCTAGAGTTTCAACCTCCTTCTCATCACTCCCCTCGGGCCTTCCTTGCTAATTTACCCAACTATGAGTCTGATCCCAACTCTTCTACACCCACTACACTACCCAAAACCAACCTCCATCCATCAATACTATTCCTGATGACGCTTGGTTTATGGACTCCGACGCCACCCATCATATCTCTCTTGACCTTAACTCTCTGTCTAACCCTGTTCCTTACACCGGGACAGAACAGGTGACCGTTGGAAATGGTAAGTCTATACCTATCTCTCATATTGGCTCTCATATTATTTCTTCTCCAACTAAAATGCCTATTCATTTATCTCACGTTCTTCATTCTCCAATGATTTCTCAAAAGCTTATTAGTATTTCCAAACTTTGTCTTGACAACAAAGCATCTGTTGAGTTTTACCCCACTTTTTTTTGTGGTGAAGGATCTCTTTACCAAGAAGGTTCTACTTCGAGGCAACCTTGAAGGTGGACTTTACAAACTTCCACCGCCTTCACAATCGACTGTTGTTCGTCCTACCTTACCATATGTTGCTGTTTTCTTTTCCACCAAAAATGCCTCGATCTGGCACAATCGTTTGGGTCATTCGACATCTAATGTCATCAGACAAGTCTTGCGTAGTTGTCACATTGACCATAGTTCAATCAATTCGTCTAGCTTTTGTAATTCATGTCAGGAAGCAAAGAGTCATCGTTTACCATTTTCATTAAGTACTAGCAAGTCATCTTTTCCTTTTGAGCTTGTACATTCTGATTTATGGGGACCTTCCCCTGAAAAATCTATCAATAGAGTTCGTTATTTTCTATTATTTGTGGATGATTTTACACGTTTTACTTGGCTTTATTTACTTAATACAAAGGATCAAGTTTTTCCTATGTTTTTACGTTTTAAAGCTCTTGTTCAAAATCAATTTAATGCTTCCATTAAGGCTTTACAGACGGATTGGGGTGGGGAGTTTCGCTCTATGTCTTCTTTCTTAGCTGATCATCGCATTAGTCATCGCGTCTCATGTCCCTACACTCCGCAACAAAATGGTAAGGTGGAACATAAAAATCGTCATGTCGTAGAAGTTGGCCTTTCACTCTTAGCTCATTCCTCCCTTCCTCTATCCTTTTGACCCTTTGCTTTTCAAACTGCCATTTATTTAATTAATCGTTTACCAACTCTCGTATTAAATAACAATTCTCCATATTTTCTATTGTATAAATCCTTACCCAATTACCATTTGCTTTGTGTTTTTGGTTGCTCATGTTTCCGTTTCTTCGACCTTATAATTCCAATAAATTGATCTTTCGTTCAAAAGAATGTGTTTTCATTGGCTATAGCTCAAACCATAAAGGATACTTGTGCTTGGACTTTTCTAATGGGCAGATTTACATTTATCGCCATGTTGTTTTCAATGAGTCTAAATTTCTCCTATCTAATAACTCTTTTTTTTCTAAAACAGTAGCTCCACATCCTAACTCAACCCTTTTGCCATCCATCTCAGTTTCTCTTTCTCCAGATTTATTATCCCAACGATCACCTATCATTTTTCCTCCATCCCACCTATCCCATCAAACCCACCTCCACTACCCTTCAATCACCCTCATCTGATTCCTTTAGCCACTGCAACACGCATTATCCATCACCTCCTCTACACCACCCCACTAATGCAACCCCAACCACCTCTCTCTCTCTTTCCTCATCCCACCATGAAACCTCAATTTCAAACCGTTCCACCCCTTCCATTTCTCCCCCATCCTCTCCGTCTCTGTCCTCCTCTACAGCTTCCTCTCAAAGTTTCGATCCCATCTCCAATACCACTAATTCCATTATACCTTTAACCTCTAATGTCCACCCAATGATAACACGCTCGAAGCTTGGTATTCATAAGCCAAAAATCTGGTCTGCTCATGTCCTCCCTGACCTTCATTTTCGTGAACCCACCACCTATAAACAAGCTCTTTCTTGTCCAGCTTGGCATTTGGCTATGAAGACTGAGCTCTCTGCTCTTAAGAAAAATAAAACATGGAGTCTTGTTCCCCGATCGTCTGGGTGTAATCTCGTAGGTTGCAAATGGGTTTTTCGATTAAAACTCTAACCTACAGGAGAAATTGAGCGGCACAAGGCTCGTCTCGTGGCGAAGGGGTTTACACAAACATATGGCGTTGACTATTTTGATACCTTCAGTCCGGTTGTCAAACCCACAACAGTACGCATTGTTTTATCTCTGGCAATTTCTTTTCACTGGCCTATTCGTCAGCTTGATGTCAACAATGCATTTCTAAATGGTGATTTGAACGAAGAGGTATACATGGAACAACCACCGGGGTTTGTTGATAGTAATCATCCTCAGTATGTCTGTCGCCTTCATAAGGCTTTATATGGTCTTAAACAAAGTCCTCGTGCATGGTTCTTAAAGCTAAGCTTGTGCCTTCTAGAATGGGGTTTCACTTCGTAAAAAACGGACTCTTCCATGTTCCTTTTTCCATCTAATTCAGCTGTTATCATTATGTTGGTGTACGTCGAAGATATTATTATCACTGGTAGTAACTCTTCCTTAATCAATTCAATTATTTTCAGCTTAAATACTAATTTTTGCTTAAAGATCTTGGTCTTCTCACATACTTCTTGGGAATCCATGTTTCAAAAGCTCAAGACGGCCTTCATTTGTCTCAAAACAAATATATTGAGAACCTTCTCAAACGTGTTGATATGTGGGACTCTAAATAACTCCCAACTCCTATGGTGTCAAGTGACACTCTTTCTCTTCATGATGGTGAATTGTTACCCAATCCAACCGAATATAGGAGTATTGTTGGTGCACTTCGGTATTGCACAATAACACGTCGGGATTTATCATTTGCCGTCAACAAAGAATGTCAATTTCTCCATGCTCCCACCACCGTGCATTGGATTGTTGTTAAACGTATTCTGCGGTATTTACGCGGCTCTATTCACCATGGCTTATCTATCGTGCCATCTCCAATGACAATATCCTGTTTCACGGATGCTGATTGGGCTAGTTGTCCTGATGATCGTGGCAGAACAAGTGGCTATTGCACCTTTTTGGGTGCTAATCTTGTCTCATGGTCTTCTTCGAAGCAAAAGACAGTCTCACGATCCAGTGCTGAGTCGGAATACCGAGGTCTTGCTAATGCTGCAGCAGAAATTACTTGGGTTGTATCTCTTATTACGGAGCTTGGTTTTTCTCTTCACTCAACTTCTTTGCTACTTTGTGATAACATTAGTGCAACTCACATTGCTGCAAATCCAATTTTGCATCAACGTACAAAACATATTGAGATTGATCAACACTTTATTCATGATAAAGTTCTTGCAAAGCAGCTCATTATTCGTCATGTCTCCTCCACTGATTAAATTGCCAATATCATGACCAAAGCATTACCCACTTCTTGATTTCAGAATCTTCGGATGAAGCTCACTGTTCTCAATTGCCCATTTCGCTTGCGGGGGGATGTTAAATGATTTATTTTATACTCTTTTACAGTTTTCATCTTGGTTATTATTCTGTTAGTTTTAGGACTTTTATCTATGTGACACGTGTTAGCGTTTCTCTCTTCCTCTACTATTTATGTTTTGCTTTCTCCTTATTTTTGAATACTGAAGATGAGAATTATCATAGCCGCCCTCTATTTTCCTTTTTTTTTAGTTTCTCAATTACTAATATAAATTTCATTTTGTAATTAATTAAATTAAATGTTCATTCAAAATTATCACATAATTGATCCACCATAACTACTAAAATTCAGAAAAAAAGAAATACAAATTACTCAAATAGAGAAAATATGATGGTTAGTCAAATTGTGGGCTACCCGACGCGTAACGAAGACCCACAATTTTAATTGTAGGCATTAAATTAAACACTTCATCCTAGATGGCTCCAAAAGAAGGAGAAGAAGGTCATGGAATATAACTTCTTCACAACCCTTTCTGCATCCATTTCCAACCACGTGCTTCAGCCAGACGCCACCCCTCGACCATTGTTTTAACCTTACTCACTTCAGCTGACATATACCCAGGCCAAAGAATCGCTTGGGCTACAACCACCTAGCCCTGGTCGTCGAGGATGATGAAGCCCATTGAGATATGTATTTTGGTAGGGATGGAGAAACTATATTTAGATTGAAGTCACAATTTTCAATCCAAAAATCTACTTCCTCCGACAAACAACAACGTCTTTAAAGTTTAAACAACAAACACAACGTTTAGGTGTTACAACGTATAGATATGTTCTGATAACTTATTACAACGTATAGATATGTTCTAATAACTTAATCCACTTCAAAAGAATGTTTAAGAGAAATAATATTATCCAAATCAACTAAATCCAACAATAGTCCTTTGTCGATTAGTTCAAGCTAGTAACAAATTACAAATAAACTACAAACAACAAGTTAAAATCATGTTAAAAATTGAATTAACATACTTTATTTGAGTTCAGAATAGTTCAACATGAAGTCAAACTGACTAAACCTTAATCTAACACATATAAATTTAAACAAATAAAGTTGAAAACCAAAAGCAAACAGTTGGCGTAAGTTCGATAGATTCCAACAATAGTCCTTTTCTTAGAGACAGAGAGCATAGAAGACGATGGACATACAAAACCCACTAGGAGCTTCGAGGGAAAGCACAAAAATAATGATTGCGTTTCTCTGCAGAAGTTACTTTGGTTCACAACTTATTAGCTTTGTGTGTATTAAAGCTGTAGAAATGTTAAAAACAAATACACAACACAACAATCAGTAATTGAAACCAACAATTTTTGGAAAAAAGATTAAAACTTTATTGATCAAAGAACTATTCAAAACAAAAATAACCAATGAAACCAATTCTACATCCCAGAATAAATGGTTGTAATTAACTTAAAATAACACAGAACCACAAGACATCAAAATATTCAAGAATTCAAAAATAGGGAAACACTTAAGGAGCAAGCTGAGATGGAGTGGGATTTTAATCTTGTTTCCCAAAAAGCTAACATTAATGTTAGTGTAAAGACAGACAGTGGCTTCAAGGATTAAAAGAGAGAGATCGGAAATAAACCTACGGTTGGATATTAATAGTGAAAGAAAGTGAAACTTTGGTTTATTTTGAAACTTAAGATTGGATTTAATTACACAATTAAATTCATTTGTTAGAAACTTCAAATTGAATTGAAACCATCAAATTAAGATGTTGTTTCATCTTCAATTTGATAAGTTATAACCTAAATTGAATTAAATTTGACAAATGTTACAACTTTTGTATTTATGAGATTTTATTATGTATTTTGGAGAGTTACTAAGTTGCTAGCCTATAAATAGCAACTTGTTCCTTCATTTGCATCATCACTTCAAAATTTGAAGAATTCTCTCCATTTTTTTTCTTTCTTTTGTTCTTGTGTTGAGTTGAGAGCAAGTATCCAAGAGTTCTGTCAAATCCGACTAATTCGAGGTTGCAGTTCTACCGGAGTTAGTCGTTGTATCCTGCTGAGATGATCGATGTAGTCTGCTTGCAAACTTGTGCAGAGCGAATAATTGTCTTCAGGACAGCGCTTATCAGAAGCGTGCCTCGACTACGGTTTGAGTATATCAATTTCTTTTATATTCTTTCAAGTATTCGATTGTTTATGTATCTAAGCCTTTTTATATCAATTGGCTTAAGAGTTTTTTTTTATTCCAATTGAGTTGTAATCTGTTTGCTAGTGTATTCAGTTCATAATATATTTAAAATTTTCCCAACAATCTGATGACAATTAGTATCTGAACTGATGGCTGCAAACTCCTCCACCAATGTTGTCGCCACTTCTGCCATAATGGGATCGCCCATTGTCAAGTCTCATGCTGAAAAACCAGAGAAGTTCAAGGGTCATAACTTCAAGAGATGGCAACAAAAGATGATCTTTTATCTCACCACTTTGAATCTTGCTCACATCTTGAAGAAAGACTGCCCAATTACCCCACCTGAAGCTGTAACTTCTGAAACAGAAGCTGGAAAGCAAGCATGGATGCATTCCAATTTCTTATGTCGTAATTATATACTTAGTGGTCTTGAGGACACTTTGTATAATGTCTACTGTAATGCCTACAATACGTCAAAACTATTGTGGGAGGCATTAGACAAGAAGTACAAGCTGGAAGATGCTGGTACTAA
>JBBPDJ010000026.1:3312046-3332770 GCA_037974625.1 Cucumis cinereus
ATTAAATTTGACAAAAGTTACAACTTTTGTATTTATGAGATTTTATTATGTATTTTGGAGAGTTACTAAGTTGCTAGACTATAAATAGCAACACGTTCCTTCATTTGCATCATCACTTCAAAATTTGAAGAATTCTCTCCATTTTTTTTTCTTTCTTTCTTTTGTTCTTGTGTTGAGTTGAGAGCAAGTATCCAAGAGTTCTGTCAGATCCAACTAGTTCGAGGTTGCAGTTCTACCAGAGTTAGTCGTTGTATCCTGCTGAGACGATCGTTGTAGTCTGCTTGCAAACCTGTGCAGAGCGAATAATTGTCTTCAGGACAACGCTTATCAGAAGCGTGCCTCAACTACAGTTTGAATATACCAATTTCTTTTATATTCCTTCAAGTATTTGATTGTTTATGTATCTAAGCCTTTTTATATCAATTGGCTTAAGAGTTTTTTTTTATTCCAATTGAGTTGTAATCTGTTTGCTAGTATATTCAGTTAATAATATATTTAAAATTTCCCCAACACCCACCTCTCCACGAACCGTGCTGAACTTGCTGATCTAATTGTCGGCAACTTCCACCACCGAAAAATCTCCCTCTCTATTCGAGTTCGTCGGCATCATTGTAATTGCGGACTGCTGATCTATTTGCCGATAGTGAGGTTGAGTGAAGAGGGGGGAAAGAGTAAGGTAAAACTGACCTTGAGTAATGATCATGAGCATGTAAACTAGCCAAGAACAAACATGCAGCCAGGCGGAGAAGCTTGTTCTTTTCCATTTCTTTTTCTTTTTCTTTCTTTTATTTTTTCTTTTTTAGAGTTCCATAATATTTAGAACTAAAAAGAAAAAAATATTTTAGAAATAATTAGTAGTTAAATGTGAATTCACTTACAATTATTTAGATTATATTGTTTTTCTCTCTAATTAAATTAAAAGTAAACTATTAAAATATATAAACATCTCTATTACATTGGTAAAAAGCTTTATATTAAATTTGTTAGGTTAAATTTTTTTAGTCTCTATTATTTTTAAATGATCGAATTCAGTCTCTAAAGTTGAACTAATTATGAAGATTTTCAAATTATAATAACTATATATGAGCTTTTATCAAACTATAGACTAAATACTAATTTTTTTCAAATAATAGAAATTAAAATTGCAATTTAACTAATATTTTTTAAATATATAGTATAAAACATGTTTGAATATTTTTTTTAAACTAGAATCCAATTTTTGAATCTACCACCAAACACATATATTAAAACCTAAAATATAATTATGTTTTCATTGTATCCATTGTTTTCAAATTTTTGTTTTCAGATTTTCTACCAAATAGATCCTAAGAGATTCTTTTGTTATTTGAAAACTTTATCATTCATAATGATATGAAAACCTAGGATTTGAAAATTAGTTTTCCAATAAAACCTTAATTCATTGTGAAAAGACTAAATTAACTTTATTTAAACATCATTAAAAAGAATAAAACTAAAAAAATATTAAAATTACATCATAATTATTAAATAAAATAAAATAAATAATTTGATGTTTGGTCGGTTCATATCATCCTCTCCTTGTTTTGAAGGATTCATTCTCGAATCTCAATTGATTATATCTTTTAGCGTCAACTGATCCCAATTATAAATATTTTGATCAATTGTTGCTGCTTGAATCTCTGCAATTGAGTTCACCTTCTCTTGAATGCGAGAATTCAATGTTATTTGTAGTTTTTTGGTTCTTAAACGTGTAATTGGTCCTGGAGGTAACACAAGAAAGACTTAGTTCATATCACGTAATATTGTAGATTTTTAAAAAAGAAAAATACACACACATTTTCTCCTGTCTTTGTCAATAAAAAAAAACCATATTATTTACGCCACACTAAATTCTTAAAAAATCTCATTATATTATATTACTATTGATGAAAAAATTTCAAAAAAAAAAACTTAAAATGATACTTTTCTAAATTAGTTTTATAAGGTCAAACTAAGATTTTAAATACAAGATTTCTATATAAATAGAGGAGTTCTTTGAACCCCATTCGGTTCATAATCCAAAAATTATTTTGAAAAATAAGAAATTTTATGGAAAATAAAATAAAATTTTCATTTTTTACTATATTTGAAAACAAATTTGATTCCAATTTAAAATTTTGAAATTGAAATTCAAAATTCAAAATTTGTGTTTGATTGTAAATTTGAAAATACAATAGTGTATCACATATTCATAGTTTCTGAAAAACAAAATCTAAAAACAAAGAAAATGATAATTTATTTTCGAAAATGAGTTATTTCAAATGTTGTTTTTAGACATCGTTTTTAAAAACATGTATACCAAACACTTTTTTATTATTTTTCTTGTATTTTTTGTTTTTGAAAACATACAAACAAAAATGAATCATAGACTAAATGAGATCTGAGTTTTCCGTATATCTCCTTTGATTTTTTCGTTTATTTTTTTCTTTAAAAAAAAAAAAAGAAATCGTTAACTTGTCATCCCCAATTTTTATTGATATTTTTATCTCTAATATATTGTTTGGCATTATTGTCGTTTTTTTTTCTTTCTTGCGTAGAAGTAGCTCACTATCACGATTTTAATTGTATAGTTCATTTAGAAAAATAATAATAGTCTTTTTTTTTAATAGAAAAACTAAGTTAAATATAAATAATTGATTATACTATAAATATGTTTTATTTCTAATAGAAGTTATTACCTTTTATTTTGAAGTTCTCCTACCATAAATGCAAATACTATTACTTAATTTATTTTCTTAATTAGAAAACTTTAATAAAAATATATATATATATAGTTTTAGAAATATATATTTACTTAAATTTCTTTGTAGTAATATGAAACTTTATAATAAAAAATTAATATCAATTTAAAACTTTTTTTTCAATCTAAACATATATATTTTATTTTAAACGTTATGAAACACGTGCAACACACGTTATTCCAACTAATATTAGGAAAACAAATTGAGTTTATGACATGAAATATTGTATTTCTAAATATTTTTATATGTATTTATTATAATTGACCATTTTAAAATGTAAAATTAAAATATTGGATAAATGAAAACATAAAACTATTTTTTACATAATTTACAAGGTTTGGATCACTAAATCCAAAACCAGTCTTCAAAAACATAATTCAGATTGTTTGCCAAATATGACTGAACTCAGTAATCAGAAAACATATAATAGAATTTGGATCTCTACCAAATATTTTCACATCCCTCACATATATTGAACTGATAAAACTTGATCTATACGTGTGTGTATATATATGTATATAAAAATCATGAATTTTGTGTTTTATTTTTTAAATAGTCATTCTTTTAGAAATCACAGTGTTAATTTTTATTCTGTACCAAAGTTTGAAAACTAATAGCAAAATGTTCTAAAATAGTAATGAGTTTGTTAACATGGAAATTTATCATAATTTTTTTAATCTTAGATAAACTTCACACTATTTTTAAAACTGTAAATAATAAATTATTTTTTATCTTATTTTAAATCATATTTTTTGTTAAAAATTTTAATAGATTTTCACATAACATTTATTGCAATTTACTACAAAAATAAAAAAGAAAAAAACAAACCATTAATATCCTATTTTAAATATTAAAATATTATTTTGATCAATATAATTCAAGGTAATTTAGAGTTTATTCAATTTTAATGATTATATTTTTAAATATTCGATTTTATTTCTTGTACTTCTAATAAATCTTAATTTATATGGACATTAGTTAAATAATAAGTTTCATAGAAGAAATATAATATGCAATCGGCCTAAACAGGCCTAATAGCTTCCATATTCTCGCTCTCTAGTCAACCAAAATTATAACAATTAAATTTATTAAAAAGCGAGTTTAAAAAAAATAATAAAAAAAACTATTTACCAACAAAAAAAATCAATAAAAATAGAAAATTAATTTTTTAAAAAAATAGAAAAACTAAAATTATAGTTAAAGTTTCAAAACCAAACATTGAATAAATATTAAAACATAGGTAGCAATGAATATTTTACGGATAAAATTCTTAAAAATATTTATAAATTATAATAAAATATCATTAGTCTGCTAGGATCCACACAAATGAACTAAAATATTTTACGGTATTTATAAATATTTTAATTTATTTTTCAAACATTTGAAAACAATAGGTATGCACAATCACAGCATATTCTATATAATTATTTTTTTGAGAGGGATAGATCTTTACCCAAAATTAAAAAACAAAAAGAATTAAAAAATAGTTCATGTGAAGAAAAATGATGATTAAGATGGATAAACAATATGAGGTGTAATCTACGGTAACTCATTAATTGTTAATTAATTAGTTAATTAATCCAAAACAAAATTGACAGCTACTCCGTGAAACGTAACTCTCTTCAATTTCAACCCTCACTTCTCAAATTCCGATTTTTGGGACCCGCGATTTTCTCTTCTCTCCCAAAAATATCACTCATCCCTTGGATTTCTATATAAATTTCACTAAAAAACCTTAATTTTCAATCCCAATCGTAACAAAATTTAAACCCACCCTCAAGACTTTGATTTTCCTGAGGTGAAAATCTCTTTATTTTCCAATTTCTTTTACTTGATTGCGTATATCATTCATCAATTGTCAATTTTTTTTTTAATAAGAACTGTTTGCTTCTGTTAGATTTAGATCTGGAATTGTTTGGTGGGTTAGTCCTCACTTTCTTTGCTCAAAAGCTTTCTACTTTTCGTGTTTTTGAAGTTTTTTCTTCATTCTCTTTCTCTTCAAGTCGTTGTAATTTGGTCTATTCATTCTTATATTCAATTTTTTAATACCCATCTTGTAAATTTCTATATAAAAGGCATTGGTAGCAACTTTAATTTTCCAAGCAGCTGAATTGAAGCTTAGAATTTGGGGAATTTGCTTTGAAGGGTTGGATTTTTTTTTTTGGGTTGTTTTTGGTTTGACTTTGTTGCATTGCATTATACATTCTTTATTTTGCATCAAATCCAAGTCTCTTTATCTGTTTTAATTTTTGGTTTTTATAATGAAAAATTTCAACCATTTTGGTTGGTTTTTTCTTTTTTTGGAATTCAATTGTGATGTTTGATGATCTTGATGATCCAGGGTTTGAAGTGAAGATCTGAGAGTAATGGCTAAAGAGGGTTCCAATGGAAATTCTCATATTTCCTCAAAGCCACCGCCGACTCCATCTCCTTTGAGAAGTGCCAAATTTTTTCAGGTATCATTGTTTTGTTTTTTTTCTTTTCCCTTTTTCATGTTTTCGTTTTTGTTCTGTTTCTTTTTGCTGTATGATTTTTGTTTGACGTTATGTTTTTACTTGTTTTGTTTCGAAATTTGGCATATTTCTATGGTTATGTACAATGGTTTTGTTTATTTTTTGAACTGTCGTGTGATCGGGTTTGAATCTGACAAAACAACAATGGGATTTATGTTTCTTATGAAAATATGGGATCTAAGATGTTTATGAGCAGGATGGGTTTTGGGATATCTTTTATTGAAACAGAGAGAGATGTTTATTAAAGTGGTGTGAGGGAGGAATGTGAGTGTTAAGAAAACAATGTATTAATCCAAATGAAAGCCTTTGCATCAAATTAAATTTGAATCTTATTGGAAGCCTTTCATTGGAATTTTCTATTCCTTAATCTCTTATTCAGCTTGGTTAATTTCCTTAACCAGTATTGTGATCTTGCTTTACTGACAGGCAAATATGAGAATTTTGGTGACTGGAGGAGCTGGGTTCATTGGCTCACACCTGGTCGACAAATTGATGGAAAATGAGAAGAATGAGGTACCTTCTTCAGTACTTTAGCTGCTGTTTTGGTACTTTCGATTATTGACCGAACAGTTATGTATATTCCGAGTGGCAAATTGGCCTGTTCTTGATGATGTTGGTTGCTTTGACATGACATTCTGTTTCTTCGCTTTTTAGGTTATTGTTGCTGATAACTACTTCACCGGATCAAAGGATAACTTGAAAAAATGGATTGGCCACCCTAGATTTGAGCTTATCCGACATGGTATTCCTTTGTTTTTTCTCTGTTTTTTTGTTGAATGTTACTTGGAGGGCATGCGAACTTCTCCTTTTGTTTCCCTGATTTACACCATTCCTCAATTTTGTCTAACCCACAGACGTCACTGAGCCGTTGTTGATTGAAGTTGACCAAATATATCATCTTGCTTGCCCGGCATCACCAATTTTCTACAAGTACAACCCTGTCAAGGTTTGTTCCAATTTCTATATGTTTTCAGTCAAAGATAATACAATCATCATATTTGAAGATATCTATTGTTAAAAGTCCTGTGAATGGAGCATAGCTCATGTTGTGAATTTTTGGTAATCTGACCTTCTGAGTGGTTTTTCAACAGACTATTAAGACCAATGTAATCGGCACACTGAACATGTTGGGACTTGCCAAGCGTGTTGGAGCAAGGTTTTTGCTAATCCACTCTACCTCTAAGTTCATTAACATTTTTTCTGTTCTGTTATTTATTGAACTTGTTGAATAGGATTTTGCTTACCTCCACATCCGAGGTATACGGAGATCCTCTCATTCACCCTCAAGACGAAAGCTACTGGGGAAATGTCAACCCAATTGGTAATTTAGTTAAAAAATGCAATTAATATATCTTCTTTTGTTCATTCCAAAACAACAGTAGATTCAAACTGATGTGAATTTAAGTAGTAGTTTCATTTATAACAATGTGAATCATGATTTTGTAATGCACTGAAGGAAGAATATCCAACAGTTCATGAAGGAAGAATATCCAACAGTTCATGGCTCAGTTAGCTCTTTATTGAATATTGTGTTTGTTGAACTTTTTCAGGTGTGAGAAGTTGCTATGACGAGGGCAAGCGAGTGGCTGAAACTCTGATGTTTGATTACCACAGGCAACACGGGATCGGTGAGTTTATTGGATTACACATATAAGGACTCCATTTTCCGTGCAATTGCTTATTTCTCTAGTGACCATTTACAATTGCAGAGATAAGGATTGCAAGGATTTTTAACACCTATGGACCCCGAATGAATATAGATGACGGACGTGTCGTCAGCAACTTCATTGCTCAAGCAATCCGGTAAGTCTAATCCCCACATAATCATTTCGCCGGAGTAGTGTCATTGTTCATCTTCAATACTTGTCTGATTTCACTAAACTAGAAGCTACCATTTGTCATAATATTGTGCAGTAGCGAGCCTTTGACGGTTCAAGCACCTGGAACACAGACAAGAAGTTTCTGTTATGTCTCTGACATGGTAAGGAAATCTTTGTTTGAAATCGTTCGTGTATAGTTCGTACATCGATACCAATTATCAGCCTTTTATGTCCCGATTCATTGCCTAATTTTTATTTTATGAATCAAGGTTGACGGCCTCATTCGGCTAATGGAGGGTGATAACACTGGACCGATCAACATTGGAAACCCAGGTCTTCATTCGCTTTTCTGCTCGAAGTGTTTCCATATTGACCTACCCTAAACCAATTTCTTTTTCTATGATTCAGGTGAATTTACGATGCTCGAACTGGCGGAGACTGTAAAAGAGGTAAATTTAGCAACGTAAAAGCTGTTTTTTCAATCTTCAATTACAATTGTTTCGTAATGACAAAAGACTGATTGTGAATGTCAAATAATGCAGCTCATCAATCCTGCTGTGGAGATCATCATGGTGGAGAACACACCCGACGATCCTCGCCAAAGGAAGCCCGACATCACAAAAGCAAAGGAGTTACTGGGATGGGAGCCGAAGATCAAGTTGAGGGATGGACTTCCTCTCATGGAGGACGATTTCCGAACCAGACTCGAAGTCCCAAGAAAAAACTAAGCAGCTTGTTAACGAATGGCGAAAATGGCGTTGCAAATGAATGGAGGAAGTTTGAGAGGAGATTGTTTGTTGGTTTAGGCGATGGTTAGGTGTGTTGTGTTGTTTTTATTATCTCAGTTGTCTTTATTTAGAATAAGTGGCAGTCAGAATTTTTGTTATACTATATGATGTTTATTCTTATGAAAGAAAAAGGGAAAAAAAAACATAATCTCCATTTTGAATTTTGGATTGTATTCAGTACACAACCACTCTCACACACATTTATGTATACAATTATAAAGAAGCTTTCAAATTATAGTTTTTTGGACATATAATTAACTGCTTTTTTTAAGTTTCACACATGTGCAATGCATATAGTAACAAACTAGTTAAAATGGAACTTCAAAATATTTCCCAATGTGGTTAAAAACTTAAAAGTTCATACAATTCAAGAAATTTGGAAAAAAAAAACATAATACAGAATTTAGATTTCATATATAATTTAGTCAAATTACCATGTTTAGTATATTGTTTTGAAAAGGCTAAAATTTTGTCTCTGTTTAAAAGATAGCATCATTTATCAAATTTATAATTTAATTGAATAATTTCAAGAATTAAAATATCGATGTTGATAATGATATCGATCGTTATCGACAAATATTTCTGTAAGTCCCAAAATTTATAAAATTTATTTAAATTAATAATTAGGTTGTTTTAATTTATAAACTATGTTATAGATATTGTTATTGATGTATTCTCATTCATATTGAACTATATAGATGATATTTTCTTTTATCTTTTCCGAGCATTTATAAAAGATATTGAGATATCGACGTTGAATCTAAGGTTATTTCATCCTTGAAAATTTCCAATTTAATGAACTATACTGATCGGCTTAACAAACAAAAATAGATGAACAGGAACAACACTGCTATAAATGGCCAAACGATGGCTCAACATTCAACAATAGTTACCTTCATTTTAACCGTATGAACAATTGTATCTGATTAATATTATAATGATTAAGAAAAACTCATTTATGAAAAAGAAAAAAAAAACGGTAAAGAGGAAAACCAAAGAGGAGAGAGAGCACTTGAAATTTGACGGCATGCATGGTTTTAGGCTTCTGCCACCCCTTGAGCTATTTTCTTCTTACTTTTGACTGGTTTCTTAGGAGCTTCTTCTTCACCATTAACAATGGCTTGTTCAATCCTGGCAAAGACTGGATTTGGAGGTGCCATGACCTGACCGGCCTTCAAACCTCCCCACTTTGTTTCATTCTACATCCAAAAAACCACATTTTCAGTCACTAGCTGAAAGTAAACATACAAAAGAAGATTGAATACAAGACAAGTGTAAAAAGAGAGAGAGACCCATGTTGCAGCATCAAACTGGTCCTTTGAGTAGCCGAGTTGCGCGTATATTCTCCAGCTTAAGCGTGGTGTCACAGGGGATAGCGCGATGGCTATAATTCGCATAGCTTCGAGTATAAGAACAAGGTCCTGTTAAGAAAAACAAGCCCGATAGAATTCAGAGAATGAGTTATTGAATGTTGGGAGGCAAAGTTGATTGAAAATTCGCATCTGAAATGGATTTTTTAAACTGAATAACCTTTGCAGCAGCATTTGATGAGGCACCACCTTGTTTGAACAGAGACCATGGTGCTCGCTCATCCATGTAGGAATTTCCAGCATTGCCAATCTCTAACACAGCCTCACAAGCTGATGAAAGGGCCAGTTCTTCATAATGATTCCGAGCTTTCACAACCTACAAGCCCAAAGAAAATCGACACAACTTGTAAACATGTTGGTCACAAAGTCACAGACGGAGTACATACAATAGACAACATCCACACGACAGAGGATTACATGGCTAAGAAATCATTTTCAGAATTGATCCTACAGACTTTCAAGGTTTACAAATTAGGTGCAGAACTATTACACTAACTCAATGCCATCTCAGATGATAAATATGCTAGGCCTCCAATCAAGAAGATGTATAAGAGAAGGGGTAAAAAGGGGAATACACCTCAGACGGGGCTAGGTGCTTGTGGTCAAGGGTTGTACATGCAGCATGGAAATGTCGATATTTAAGCTTTTGTGTTGGCTAGGGAAAATCCTTACAGAATACCAATGTAAATTCCAAGTAGCCCTTACCAGCTCTTCGACTTTGTCCTTGAAAGTGTTTCCGTCAGCCGCAGCAGTGGAATCAACCACCAAAGTTGATTCGCAGTTCTTTTTAAGGAGTCCAAGAGTTCGGTTGAGCAGATTTCCTGCAAAAGAAACGTCAAGAATTATGGTGAGTGAGTCAAACAGAAGACTCCAGTAATAGAGCTGTAAATTTTTCATTCAAAAGAAACTACAGTTCATACTACCTATTGTATTCGCAAGATGAGCGTTTACAATATTGACGAATCGATCCTCGGCATAGTCCCCATCGCTGCCAAATTCCACCTCTCGAAGAAAGAAATATCTCACGGCATCAGAGCCAAACTTCTCAACCAATTCATTTGGTTCGAGAGTATTGCCTAATGACTTGCCCATCTTCATGCCATCCTATAAAGTCAAAACAAAAAAGGTTGCTCAATGAAATTAATCGGCAACGAGAGATTTTGCGGCTTGGCAACAATTTTTGGAACAGACAAAAGGACAGGACTTAAAATTCCAGCATGAAATGTCATATTTCCATGAACCGGGACAGTTTCAGGAACCAAGATACATTATATTCATAAAGAATCTTGCAGATTAACATTTCAAAGGTACAAATAAGAAACATAAAGTGATAGATTTATAGTTTATGTTTTACGCATTAAGAGTGAATATGTGTTCCAATGCAAAGATTTTCTGGTCAAGCTTCTTTATGAAGCTAAAAGTAAAAAACCCATGAATTGTTGGAAGTTTTTGGTTAGGAGGGAAAACGAATGTTGACCAACTCCAAGATATTCAGTAAGAATTACAAGACAACCAAGACCCTATACAATTCACAAGATGAAACAATATTAGCATTATATATAAAAGCAATGGCGACAAGTTTCATATTATGGCCTTCATGGAATATTAAATCTTCCCTGCATCATTACAGTAAGACCATTACCATGGCCATCTAAGTTCCTTTGTAGCAACTATAAAAGGCCAAACATACCTTTGTCAAGAACCCATGACCAAAAACCATCTTTGGAAGTTTTAGTCCAGCAGACATTAGCATAGCAGGCCAATAAACTGCATGGAAACGTAAAATATCCTACAAGAATAACAAAAACATTAGAGTTTCATCTAAAGGAATGAGCTTGCAATCAGTAAAGAAATGAAAAGGGAATCTATAATAGCACAGAGATTATAGCTCGAGAATACAATAATAACACAGAACCTCGAGAATACAATAACAACACAGAAATCAGAGCTCATTAGTAGCTTCAATATTTGCTATATTCCAGAAGAATATAGTAAATACAAATCTGAAAAATGGGCTAAGGGAGGAAAAAATGTTTCCACCAAGGGCAAGATAAGGGTATGTACTTTTTTTTTTAAGAATTGAAACAAACTTTGTTGATGAATTAAATAAGGGAGAAAATCCTAAAGAACCTAAAGGCGGATCCACGTGAAGTTCTCTAATTAGAAATCAAAGAAGATGAACTATAATTGTTTAAAAGTGCTTGTATTTACACCAATATAAAGCATCAAGATAAAACTATGTACAATCAGGAAAATGCACTAAAATATCATTGAAGAACGGAAATGTATCACTTACCTTCCCAATCAAGTGTAAAGAGGCAGGCCACCCAGAAGCCACAACTCTTTGTAAATTCGGTTGCTCACCATTATCTGATAGTGCTGATATATAACTACATTACGGAATTCTCATATGATTAAGATTTGAAGGCACTGACTATAGTTCCATTTCAACTTCCTAACAAAATGGAGGAAAGTTGTTGCAAATTTAAGTAAACCATAAGTTTGTAGTGATGAATAATTAAAGAAATAATTTTTTTTTTTAAAAATCGTTTGACATAATCATGAAGGTTTAAACGTCACAATACAAAAGTTGTTAGAATAACATAAGAAAGAGATTACCCTAATAATGCATCAAACCAAACATAAATTGTTTGTTTTTTATCGTTGGGAACTGGAATGCCCCATTCTACCGATGCTCTGGAGATAGAGAAGTCTTTTAGGCCACTTCGAATCCAGCTTTGCACCTTGGAAGATATGATGCTGAATTAATCAAAGGATAATTCAAGATTGGCAAGGTGGAAAAGATTGTAACACATTCCGTTATTAAAAATTGGCTATATAAATATAATATCAAATTGGATCGAAGTGATGAGCATTTACAAAAGCTTGCATTTTTTTATTTAAAAAAAAAAAGACTTGTGTTTAGTTTGTGTCGTAGTTAATGAACAACCCAAAATAATATAATTTATTTTTATTGTAAATATACACAGATTTTTGTATAGATACTCTTAGAAGTCACAATACAACAATGGCAAATTATTAAATAGGTAAGTGACGTTATTGTTTATTTTTTTAGATGAATAACCGAACTCTCATTGAGAAAAAACACAAAAGAATTAAGGCCATACAAAAAGAGAAAGCTGACCAAAGAGAGGCAACCCAACAAAACGGCCTTCAGTCTAACAAAATAAGACCAAGTGAATAGTTATAAAAAGACTTACATTCTTGTTAGCTGTTTATTAGCATCGTAAAAAAAATTACCTCATTTAAAGCTTGGTATCACATTCCTTTCCATGTATCTTCATAGAAACCTCTTCTATCATTGATAATCAAAGAGAGTATACTCGAGCCAAAGGAGAACTTGAGAGCTCCCAACCTCTCTAGCTTACCAACCAACTAGCCAAAGAGATAACATTCCTCTGTTCGAGTCCTGGCCATATACAATCAACAAACTCCCTTTGGGCCCACAAAGAACCCACAACCCATTTCACTCCCTAGCCCCCTCTTCCTCTCTTTTGAGTATACAACTATGTGTAATAGGGGGCAATCATATCTCTTTGGGCCTCTACTAATAGCCTATTTTTTTACTTTGTGACTTCTGGTTGTTTTAAATTTCAGCTGATTTGGATGCTTTCTCATACACTCTAATCTACAGGTTTCTATATCAGATGAAAACTATATATGATGCAGAAAATTTTAAAGAAGAGTATGAAATACTGTACTTATTATAAAGGACAAGAAATAAATATAACGTGCGAACATATGCACAAGTAGTAAAAAAACCCCTATAGTCACCTCATTCAAACGGAAGGCAGGCTGCACAAAACCTGGATTCTGTGTTAAAGTTTCTTCAAGCAATCTTTGATATTTTGATAATGCAAAAAAGTAATTGTCTTCCTTCCTTGAAGCACAGGCCTTTAGATGTATAGGACAACAATTGTCAGCAAGAAGTTCCTTTTCATCCTGCAGGTTTATAAATGGATGCTCTTACAAAATTTAAGAGAATTTAAAACAGGCTACACCTTGAAGGAGTGAAGAAATGACTACTATTGAATCCATCCATACCCAAGGAATAACATCTACTGAAGAAGTGATAAAGTCATAAAATTATTGTATGAATATCATATGAACTCGGAAACAAAATATTCTAATGTGCGAGGGAGGAAGACAGGTAATTAAATACGGTTTTAAAACAATACCTTGTATTCTTCACAATTGACACAATAGAGTCCCTCATAATCAGCTCTATAAATATCTCCGTTGGCAAGAACCTTTGAATAAAATTCCTTTACAATAGCCTCATGTTTAGGATCAGTTGTCCGAATGAACTTATCATAAGCAACATCTAGCTGCATGGGGGAAAACAAATAGAAAGTAATAATAAGATATATTGAATAACTTTTAATAGTAAATTAAATGCAGCAAACTGACAAGAAAATCCTGGGATGTGTTTGGACTACATCTTTCCAGAGTGTCTTGTATGCCTCTGAGATGACATCACAATGCTCACTTGGGCTAGAACCTTGAGTTGCAGCAGCTGTGGCAATCTTCTCCCCATGCTCATCCGTGCCAGTAATGAATATAACTTTCTTTCCTAGCAGCCTCTGTCATTGTATTTTAAACAACGGGTTAGCCAAATTATAACAATAATATCATGAGCAAACAGCTTCAAGCATGGAGTATATGCCCACTAGTGCTTATACGATAAACAAACCATGTAAAGGGCATACCAAAACTCATTGCCATTTATAGTATCCCTTGACGAAAAACTGCAAAAGTGACTGTAGAGTGTTCGCTTTGATTTGCATGGTTGGTAGATTCATTTAGTTTGGTCACCTAGAGTTTAGTTCTTTGAAACAAAACAGACTTTTCATTTTAAAACAAAACAGACTTTTTACTAGATATATATATATAGTAAAAAGCCCCATTTGACATCAATTATGATTTATGCTCTTTTTCTGAAAACTGCTTTTTAGTTTCTAAAATGTGGCTATGATGGTATAAACGAATAAGTAAACGGTAAGCAAACAAGTTTATTCTTACAAACAGAAAACTCAAAACAATTTTATTATCCAACAAAACCTAAGTAATTCAATCATAGTGCACCAATCATAAATAATTAAGTTCACGATTGGGAGTAATTTTGAAATGATTAGAATCACCCATGTCATTTTAAAATCACACTCTTAATCCCTCAAACTCAATTCAATGTTTAATTTTACAATTTCAAACACGTTTTTATACTATTGAATTTCATTTTGAATGAATAAAAATATTTTTCGAGTGATAAAAATGATACTTTTTTAGAATCAGTCCCAAACATGCCAGAAAAGATCTTGCAAACTCTCCTTCAGGAAGGTAAGGATTGAGAATTTTAAATTCAATTAGGAGTTATTAATGGTAAACTGTATCCAAAACTTGAAATATTAAAAACAGGAAATATCAGAAAGAGAGAGGTGGGTAAATTGAATTGAATCCCTCAACATTCTTTCTCTAAAACATTGAATTTGATAAAAGAAGTCAAGTATGATCCCAAAATCTTCACTTTAAACTACCAATTTTCGGTAAAAAGATACCCAACAGCCAATAATAGAGAAGAACAAGAATTACTCAGAACTAATTCATGGCAAGTGATAAACAAAAGCCCCCACTAGAACAGTTATAAAAGCACTAAAAAAAACCAACAAGAACAAGTATGAAGATCCCAAATTAAGGTAAAAAGGGTACCTGAAACCGGGCAATGGCATCAGCAGCAATGGTAGTATAAGCACTCCCCATATGAGGAGCAGCATTAACATAATAAAGTGGTGTTGTGATGACAAACGGGTCTGTTGCAGCTCCGGTATCATGGGAAATGAAATTGCTGGTAGAGGTACAGAATATGGCTCGTTTTGAAGAAGAATAAGAAGGGAAGGACAAGAGATTTTGATAGAAATGGAGGCGGGTTCTGAAATGGGTGGGTTTGAGATTGAGAGAATTTTGAAAAGGGTTTAAGACCCAAAGGGAAGTTTGTATGGAGACGTTTATTCTAGCCGCCATCTTCGTTTTTTCCGAGGAGCAGAGTGTTATCTCTGACTCTCTTAGCGTAGCTGAAAGTCGATTCCGGCGGATTTGGTTCTCAGCGAATGACCATATCCCATTGTGGTTTATCGCTTCCGCGACGGCGCGACGCACAATTTTTGAACGTCGAGTATTTCAAGAATTTTTTTTTTTTTAAAAAAAAATAAGTACCCGGTCTTAGCTTTTTAACCATCGGGATGTTTGGTAGAGAATCTCTAAACGAAACTGGTTCAGTTTGATAACGTTTTTATTTTTTTTATATGTTTTTCGTTGGAGTAAAACTTAGGTGTGGGCTATCTCCATCTTTTGCAGTCCAGCCACATGTCACAAGTTTATCGGTTTTAAGGTAGGTTTATTTATGGAAGTAAGAAATAATAATAAATATAGTTAAATTTCCGTTTTTCAAGGTTTTTTTTTCTTTATCTATTCACATTCTCTTTATGTTGTCGTTTCTCCTTCCTATTTTTTCAAATGAATTTTTTTGGGAAATTTGTACGGATGGCCCATTCTCAGGGGCCCACTCAATTTTTGGCCCAATATTAAAACTTCAACGAAAAATGGCCTTCTGATGATGTCAGCACCATGTGATTTTACCGTTTTGTCCCTAAAGTCAGTGCGCACGCCCCAGGCCTACTCGATGCACGCTACACGCTTACTCGATGCACGCTGCACGTTTACTCGATGGCTCGATACAAAAGTCAAACGATATACCCTTCGTTGACCACTCGATGCACGCCACACGTTACACACGTTGCACGTTACTCGACATACTCGATGCACGTTACCAACGAAATTTAAAAAACTTACGTACGCTTAAAGTAACCATTTCTGCACAGTTTCCTCTACTCTCACTCTTTCGAACTTTTTTGTGCTTCCATTCTTTGCTCTCTGGTGCCGACGAAACTTCTTTCCTTTCGTTTCGCAGTGCCCGACGTCTTCCCGTACTTTGAAAAGGTAACATTTTTCCTCATCCTTTAATCGCTTCATGCATGCATTCATCTTCTCTTTGTAACGATTTCTTCAGTGTTTGCATTTCTTGGAGTCGATATCGTGAAGTTTGAATTTTTTTATTGCTTTTGGTTTTTTTGTGGCCGTCGTCTACTTCTGATCTGATACATCGTTGGTAGGAGGGTTTAGGGTTTGCGTTGTTCATGTTGTTTGCGTTGGGAAATAGCGTCGAGTGTCGAGGGTAGCGTGTTTAGGTTTTTGCGTTGTGAAATCATTCGATTGTCGAGGGTAGCCCGAGTCCAGTAACGTGAAGCCGAGTAATGTGCATCGAGTTTGTCGAGTAACGTGAAGCGTGTAAGTCGAATAACGTGCATCGTGTAAATCGAGTAACGTGCATCGTGTGTCGAGTAACGTGCATCGAGTTTTTTTCAGAGGCAAAATCTAACTTATTTTTTATTTTTTTCCTTTGCAGAAAGGCTACCCAATTTAAGATCGATGTGAAGGATCGATTTCTCGCCAAGCTACTAGTCTTTCTTTCCACATCTCGGTTGCGAACAAGATCGTGAAGGAGAAGCTAACACCTACACAACTTGCTCTCTTCAGAATGACAGTCTTTGGGCGGTTTGTGGATATGGATGTTATCTTCAACAATCCACTGGTGCATTACATTCTGCTGAGAGAAGTGAAAGACAACAATAGGGATGCCATGACGTTTGATTTGAATGGCACCCTTGTAAGCTTCACAAAGGACGATTTTCTTCTTGTCACGGGATTGTGGTCGGCCCCCAATAGTGGGATTGCTGAAAGGGTTGTGTGCGACCTGCAGGACACAGTCCTTAGATACTACAAGAAGTCCATCACCAAGGGTATTCACAATAATGTCCTTGAAGCGGAGTACAAGACAATGGAGTTTGAAACTAATGTAGATGCTGTCAAGATGACGTGTGTCTACTACACAGAACTAGCAATGATGGGTAGGGAGAAGACGAGAGCCTATGTTGACATGAGGCTCTTTAATGATGTGAAAAACATGGACTATTATAGTAGTCTAGACTGAGGAAACATTCTATGGCAGGACTTTCCCGGGTCTGCAACGAGGATTGGTTGGCAAGGCTGAGAACTACAAGAAAAGAGTGAAGAACAACCCGGATTATATAATCAAATACAACCTACCGGGCTTTCCTCATGCATTCCAGGTAAAACCTATTCCTTATCTGTTGTTTGAAATATGTTTAAAGTATTCTGGTTTAATGTGTATTACGGGTATGCAGTTGTGGGCATACGAGATAATATCAACTGTTGCTGGAAAGTGTGCCACTTGGGTTAGCAACCATAGAATTCCTCGTTTTTTGAGGTGGGAATGCACATACTCCCTACCCATGAAGGCCTTGCAAAAAGATGTTTTTGAGACGGACAAGGTATGCAATTACTTGTTTAAGTATAGTTTAATAATAGTCTAACCAAACAATTTAATTAATGCTTTGTTATTCATGCAAATAGTGATCACAACCTGTCTAGTGATGTCTGAGGAAGAGAAGAGGTATAGAGACACTCCTATTAACGAAAGGCATGTATACGAGTCTGACGATGGTGATCTGAGCGAGAGCGAGTCATTTAGTGGGGAAGATGATCGCGCTCGACATGTTGATGACGTAGAGGAAGCCTCGTTGGATGAAGACTATGGTCAACACTACCCGCAAGAGGATCCTATACCTTCCTCACATGACGAAAACAGACAACAGTCCGCGGGTCGACAATCAGACCACGAGACGGGTCATTCCGATCCCCACACTAGACCGAAATCAAGAAGAGTTGTTGCACCCTACGGACTGTTAAGTGAACTAGTCGAGCGAGTCACATCAGTCGAGACAAAGGTAGGAGACATTCAGTTGGACCTTACATCTTTGAGAGTTGATGTGACAGATATGAGGTCGACCTTGCAGCTCATTGCCGACTTCATTGGTAACTTTTGTCGGGTAAGTTAAACAAATTTAAAAATGTTTATTTAAATTTGTTTGTTTGTTTTTTTTTCGTTTATGCAAATTGACTAGTTTTTTTTTTCCCTTGCAGGACTACACTGGACAGGATGAACACCATAACCCTACTCCACTACTGAGTCTCTTACATCCCACAGAGTCCAATGAACCCCACCCTCCCTCTGAGTCCAATGAACCCCACCCTCCCTCCGAGTCCAATGAACCCCACCCTCCCTCCGAGTCTTATACACCTCCACCCCCACCCCTCACTCTACCACCTCCACCACCCCCACCCCTCACTCTACCACCTCCACCACCACCACCCCCCACTCTACCACAACCACCATCGCCCTTCACTCTACCACCACCACCACCACCCCTACCCCCCACTCTACCACAACCATCATCGTCCCTCACTCTACCACCACCACCACCACCACCTCCCCTACCCCCCACTCTACCACAACCGCCTCCTACACCAGTCAATCATTCCACCCGATCCACTTACACTTCATGATATCGAGGTCCTTTCTCTTTCGGCACATAACCAAGGCACATTACTGAACTTGGAAGCTACCGGCCAGCCGACTGAGGTGACGCTCGAGGTGAACCTTGAGAGCTACCAGCCAAGGCGCACTGGTCGAAAACGAAAGGCACCTCAACCGTACACACCACCGCTCACGTCAAAGAGGATGAGGGCGAAGTACACTAACCCAGGCATTCCTCCACCTGGGAAAGGAGCGGTGGTCCCTTACGATCCGTCGATTGTGGATAAGGGTGTTATGGAGGAGTTTATGTACTGGCTGGAGGCTCTGGATATGGGACCTTATAACGGCCCAGGGAAGTGTGCCATATTTCGAACAAACCACACGGAGAAAGCGCTCTTTAAGGACCTAACAACTGACAATGAGTGGATAGAATGCGATGTAAGTACCATATGTGCTTTTATTTGTTTTATATGAATACGATATATTAACTCATACGGTTTTACAGGTGATAGACGTGTTGTTTTTATATCTTCGGAAATTCTTGTTCACGCGGCCAGACATTTGCATTCACAAGTGGTCGACACTCCCCTATGCTTTAATGGTATGTGACTTATGCATTTTTTGACCCTTTAGATTCAATTTAGTATATTTCGTACTTACTCTTTTTTTTTTTTTTTGCTTTAGATTTACCTCAATTCCAGTGAAGATTATTCGATATGGAGAGAGATTCAGGGCAAAACACGCGAACAGGCCGCTCTCATATGGCAGCGGGAGCATTACTACATGGACAGCGTGTTTGGTCTAGAAGAAGAGCACCAGCCGGGGTGGACATAAGTCGACTATGTCTTCACTCCCCTCCATTTTCGTCAACACTGGTTGATGCTGGTGATCGACCTCAACCAAGGGCGTCTGATAGTCTACGACTCCTACCCATCGTACATATTCATAAATGATCTCGCGAAGTTCCTATGTCCTGCATGTCACACTATCCCTTCACTAGTGCAGACTTGTGGGTTGTTCGAGTCAAAGCCGGACATCCAACCTGGACCATGGTCGGTGTACCGAAACAACATAGGAAACATTCAGGAGACCTCCACATTAGATTGTGGAATTTTTTGTTTAAATTTTTTTGAATTGTTATGTACCGGTAATTCAATAGCTTCTTTAGATAAGACTAAGTCTGTAGAATATAGGTTACAATACGCCGCTAGATTATGGGCGTCGAAACATTTATCTTAATAATAAAATTGATTTTGTATATTTCATTTACTCAGTTAGTTTGTTGCCATTTTCATTTATTAATTTATATTATTAAATTCTCTTAAAAAGAACTACAACGTGTATCGAGGATAAAACAGAAAAGTTAACCCAAAAACTGAAGAACAATGATCGCCATCCAGCGTGCAGCATGCAGCGTACACTTGCTTATCATAAAAATGTCACACCCTTTCGTTCTAGTTGCCCTAACATCCCATTTGCAAGAAGAATGTATACAACGCACACTGTACAAATTTTTGTTAGATTTTCTAACTCGCATCTCAAAGTTGTTCTTGATTGCCAACAATGACAGTCTCATCTTAAGATCACTTTTGTTGAAGAAAATTTGTTCTTTATGAATGTTTGTGTCCAAGTCTGATCCAGCAGATGGTTGGATTACCAACTTCACTGGTCTAGAACCACCACTACTCGAAGGTGCACTACTACTCGAAGGTCTACAACCATTACTGTCCTCAAACTGTACACTACTGGGAAAGCTTTGTACGTTTCGAATTAGAGAATGAGAAGGGTCTAGGGAATCATGAGGGTCTAGGGAATGAGGAGGGTTTAAGATTTAGGAGAATCTAGAGAATAAGGAGGGTCTAGGGAATCAGGAGGGTCTAGGGAATCAGGAGGGTTTAAGAAAACAGAACGATTTAGGGCATCAAGAGGGTTTAAGGCATCAGAAGTGTTTAGAGAATAAGCAGTACATGGTACCGTCTCAATACCAGTACCGTTGTCATCG
>JBBPDJ010000026.1:3337070-3366517 GCA_037974625.1 Cucumis cinereus
CAATATCTTCTTCGTTTGAACTCCGATTTGGGTGATTCAAGAGATGTCAAAATCATTGTTCCGAGCTCTACACTATGAACTATTCAAAATAATAAAATTGTCAATAAAAATATTTAGATTTGTTATCATCAAAATATCAATTAATTAATTAATTAAAATTAATTAATTTAAGTTTAAGGGCCAAAAAGCCAACACTTGAAACTATGCTCTATAGTTCTAGACACAATAATTTATGTATTATTATTACTTATGTCATATTAACATGTATTATGCAAGGTGTCACGCTGCTAACTATTGAATTTGAACTATGATTTAATCAGAGATTAAGCCATAAAATCCCTCTCTATCCACTCCAAAAATAGTTAGTAGAATTGCATATATATATATATATATAATAAGCATAATTTGTATAATAAGTAAAGAAAAATGACTTTGAATGAGTATGGTATGATTTAGGGCCCAATTGGAATCTATACTAGTGCAACCTAGATGGTTCTCCAATTAAAATTTGTCATGCGGCAAATAGTTTTTTTTAGATTGATAGTCATTTATTGTAATATGAAATTAAGACTACACCTTATCATGACCTATTATTTAATTTTGTACTTTGTCATCTATAATTTAAGAGTCTGTTTGGATTGACTAGAGAAAAAAGTTTTTTTTTAAAAAAAAAAAACTCGTTTTTATTTTAACACTTTTTATTTTGTTTAAAATACATTTCAAAAAACAATTTTGAATGGTTGTTAAACACTCAAATAGTTTAAAATAACTTATTTTTAAAATTAAGTACTTGAAAATGTATACAAATACATCCTAATACTATTTTCAAAATCTAAATCTAAATCAATTCAAATTTGACTAAAAAATTAAATATTTATGCAAGGACGTTGAAAAAAATTTGAAAAATTATTTTAAACGACAAAACTACTCAAAATATTTACAAATATAACTTGACATAAATAACATAATAGACACAAATAGTAGTATAATACCGTCTATCGTAAATATTTGTAAATATTTTGTTAACTTTGTAAAAATATCCCTAAAACTTTGTAAGAGAAAGGTATAAATTTCAAAAATAAAAAGTTACAAAATTACCAAATAAGGCTTAGACAACCGTACTCGTAAATTCCAATTCTACATCATCAATTTTAGTAACTCTTGAGGCACACGCATTGTTCATAGATGACTATGCTATACTAACTGTTTATTTTTAAGTTAGAGACCAAAGTTTATAGAAAAAAAATGTTAGCAAAGTAAATATATATATATATATATATATATATATATATATATATATATAGTAAAAGAACTTAAATAATATATTATTATTTCAGCCATATCCAAACAAACCAACCATTCAACTACCTTTTCTCCAAAAATAAATAAATAAATAAAACATTCAATTGCTTAGACATGATCAAACTTGGAAGGAAGAAACTTTTAAAAGAAAAATGGTTGGGGATGTCAATTCAAAACTATCTAACTAATATTTGTATTAATTTAATGTTAGATTTCTTTTAGAATATCAATTTTTTATTCTCAATTAAAATTATATTTGAAAATTGTCAATACATCGATTATAAATCCTTCCTTACTTTGTTTTATTAATTTAATCTTTAAAGAAGTCTAGACAAACGTCGAAATTAAATGGTCAAAATTCATTTGATAATAACAATTTATAAGTTTAATTTGAAACAATTATATATTGTAGTTCAAAATTTAATTTTATACAACCCAAAGTGTACAGGTGTAGCTTAAAACTTTTCTAAAAGGTAAAGGGCAACTAACAAATAATGACTTTCATTCATTTTTCTAACTCTACTGTCATATTAACTTTGATTCATTTTAGTCCCTTATACTTTTAAAATGTTCACTTTAGTAATCATATTTTCAATTTTGGTCCTAAATATTTTGAAAAGTGGTCATTTTGATATCAAAATTTTCACTTTTTTCAAACTATCATGAATTGACTTAGTGATAAAAAGTTAAATAACTAACTAACAAGTTAACCATCATGAGTTGGACTAATGATAAAATGTTCAATAACTAATTAAGAAGTCATAGATTAGGGTTTAAAATTTAGATCAAAGGGTTGTCCTATGAAATTAGCGTAACAACAATGCATCACCTGTTTCATCGACCACAAAAGAGGGCATCCTCTTCTTATACACGAGAAAAAAAGCCAATTGAACTTTTTCTTCTTCCACATGGCAGTGTTTGATTGGGAACAGCATTGGGCGTCTATTTTATGGCTTATTACGGATTAATTTATTTGTGTTCACATTTCCAATACTGACCTTCAATCGCCGCTAACATCCCAAACCCACTCTTTAAAAGTCCCGCCGTCCATTTCCCCCGTGAAATTCATTCAACTCTGGTCCTCTGCCGCTGAACGACGCTCAGACCAGATGTGTTCCTTACAAAGAAGAGGTAATGTCTTTATCCTAACCCTAATCGGTCCCGGTGAGCACAGATTCAATCCTCAGCTTCTAGATTCTATTCGATCCTCTCTTCGTCAAGTCCGCTCCGATGCTGAATCCGCCGCCTCCACCGGTAATTCCTCTAATTTTGCCCTAATTACCACCGCAGAAGGCAAATTCTTCTCCAATGGATACGATATCGATTGGGCGAAAACCTCAATGAATCAAATGATTCTCATGGACGATAAGTTGAAATCCGTCGTATCCGACTTAATCACGCTTCCGATGCCAACAATTGCCGCTGTTACCGGTCACGCCTCGGCCGCCGGCTTTATTTTGGCGATGAGTCACGATTACATCGTGATGAGGAGAGATCGTGGATTTCTGTACATGAGCGAACTCGACATTCGTCGAGTGATTCCGCAGTGGTTTGCGGTTTTGGTTAAAAACAGAATCGGATCGGTGGCGGTTCGACGGGAAGTTGTTTTGAAAGCGCCGAAACTGACGGCGGATAAGGCTTTGGAATTGGGGATTATTGACTCGGCGCACGATGGCGCGGAGGAGACCGTTGCGGCTGCCGTGCGATTGGCGGAGGATTTGGTGGCGAGGAAATGGGACGGCCACACTTACGCCGGGAATCGGATGGAGCTGCTGTCTGAGGTTCTGAATGTCATCGGAGCACGTTGCTCCGTCGCAAAGCTCTGACTGTTTGGGAAATCGTGACAGTGTCAGGTGATGGGTGGCTTTTATCGTTTATACCATTAAAATGAAAAATAAATGATAGGATAAAGTTGGATAAATGGGAAAATATAGAAAGATGAAAAATAAATATTTGTGAAAGGAGAGGATAAATTGCAAACCTAAATATTAATAAAAACAAAGGTTAAAATAGTCATCGTATTTTAAAAATGGTATAATTTTAGTCTTTATAATATACGTTTAGTTATTTAATTTTAGTGAACATACTTTTCACAAATCTTTAATTTACTCTTTCAAAATTATTTTTTATTTAAAAATAAAAATTATTTTTAAATATAGTAAAATAAACCAAAATTTTAGAAACTATGATCATGTTTGGTCTATGAATCTTTTTTGCTTTTGTGTTTTAAAAACAAAAAAATACGAAGACAATAACTAAAACATGTTTGGTATACATATTTTTTAAAATGTTTTATAAAAACAACACTCAAATAGTTCATTTTTCAAAACAATAAATTGTCGTTTTTTTTAGATTTTTTTTCTCGAAATTGTGAACATTGTTACATTTTATACCCAAACACAAATTTTGAGTTCGAATTTCAAAATTTTAAATTGGAATCAAACATGTTTTTTAATACAGTGAAAAATAAGAATTTGTTTTTTTTTCAAAATGATTTTCGGATCACGAGTCAATCATAACCTAAAATTTTGTTTTTTTTTTTAATATTTTCAACAATTTTATCTTCTACAATAATTTATCTCAGATGCAATCAGTGAATATAACTGAAGTTAGAAAAACCCTTTGTTAATATTTTTATATATATATATTAAACATAAAATACTAATTTTGTAGGGAAATAATAGGCAATTTAACCATCTTTAAAGAATTCATATAAGTAATGATGAAATTGTTGTTTATTTGGTATTATTTATGTACTGAAAATGATCATGCACTCGTTTTAAAGGTTGGAAAAAAGGGTAGACTTGAATGAATATTATAAATTATTATATCATCACTCATACCTAATTAAAACTATCTAATAATTGATTTTGATAACACTAAAAATAAAATGTGGAATTCAACCGCCCTCCATTGTTGAAATCTTTACTTCTAAACACATCTACCCCAAAACGTATATTATTTATTATTGATTTTTAAATTTAAAAATGACTATCACTTTTCTTTTTTAGTAGGGGTAAAACAAATAATGCAACGACCTTGTGGACTCGTCTAGAATGCGCTATTGTATATATACTTTTATGTTTGAGAATTCAGTAGTAAAAATAGATGTTTCCAATCATTATAATCAACTCTAAGTCTACAACATTACTATCTTGCCAACAACAGTTTATCTTAAATGACATTCGAGTGTACTAGTAACTACGAAGTTTGTAGTTTGAATCTCCTACTATTTCAAATCTCCTACTAGTAACCACGACTGTTTGACACGTGGGCTCACACGCAAATCAATAACGTAGTCTGATTGATGAGTTTAGGGTGTACGATCCGATTATGTTTGAGAATTACATCTTATTGTTACCGTTAATTACGACTATCATTATCGTTATTGTTGGAGCTGAAATTTTTTCAGTTTTGACATCTTTACTGTTACTGTTATTTATATTGATATCGTCTATAGAAGTAGTAGTAACGATAACAGTAAATTTTACAAAGTTCATAATTTAAAGTATGTGCGACAAAAAACAATCTAATTACATTTGTGATTTCAGCTTATTACCATTGATCCATCAATAGAATTTCATTACGATTACTTCAATTTTCATTATGGTCTGTAAATTTGACATAAATTTTAAATTTGGTTCTTATAGTTTGGAAAAAGTTATAGTATATAGTTCTTAATAGTTTTAGAAAGTAGAATTTGGTCCTATGGTTTGTTGAAACCTCATAAATGGTCTTTCATACTTTATAATAGGACTATTTACAATAGATTTATCAAAGGTTGTTTTTAAATATGATAAAAATATTTACAAATATATCAAACTTTTACTTTTGATCATTGATAGACCTGTGATGAAATATGTTTATATATCACAATCTATCATTGATAGAAAGTAAAATGTTAAATATTTCAACAGTTTTACGTTAAAATTATTTATATTTTATCAAATTATTGAAACTAAATTTTAATTGTAGACAATATGAAATCAATTTGACAGAGGCCAATTTTACAATTTACCTTTTGAAAGTTCCTGATCACTCTCAAATAAATTATTAAACAAATAGATAATTGCGAATGAACAATTAATTTCATATTGAAATTCGTATTCAAGGTAGCTACAAAATTAGCACCATAGTTTTATCTCGAGCTTCTTTGATTTTATCTTTTGCGCATCGATAATGTCAAATTATCAAAATAAGCATAAGTCAATACGTGTATTATCTGTTGATGCTAAATTTTGGATAGAGGTAGGCACATTTGACCAACACATGACACCAACAATAAATTTGATTGAATGGAGAAAAACGTGACCTGCAAAAAAAAAAATGTACACCAATGAGGTGCTTGCCACACACACTCCAATGCCTAACTCAAAGAGTGAAAGATGTGGAAGCTAGACAGAAATTGAGAGTCGGATTGAAGTTTTCTCATATAAATTCATTATGAGAAGGTCGATCTAGGGTTTTTCTCTAGTGTTTTGAGTCGCTTTCTAATGGGCTAAGAAGTATCTTCGACTTCGTGTTTGGCTAGGGTTGGCCTTGGCCCTAAGCCATATTTTGGGCCTAAACTATCACTTTGGGTCGGGGTATGTTAAAACATGTCCCATTGGGCATTTGGCAAGGGTCGCCCTCTATGTCGCCCTCAACGTCAACTTTAGGCATTGACTTGGGCCACCAGACCCTTTTTTCTACGTCTACTTCGGTCTTAATTAGTTCCCACTTTCATCATGTGTTACATTTCTTCTTGACTTTGCCATTTTTAAATATCAATTATAACTTGTTGTTCAAAATAAAAATTATCCAAATAAATAATTCAATGCATAGGGTTTAGGGTTATAACCTGTTGTTCAAAAATAAAAATCATCAAAATAAGTATAATTCAATGCATGTATTGTCAATCTCACAAATTGTAATTCGAGTCCTCCACTCTGCATACTATAAAGGAAAAACACCAAATATAATCTTAATAAATAAAAAAGAATAATGATTACACTCGACTTAACCATTTGCATTTTTTTTTACGCAAAGAAAAAATAAAAACAATTTATATCTTTTAAGAAAATATTTGTCACATGATAGAGTTTTATTGGACAAATACGGCACCAAACTAAAATTTTCTCAATAAAGAATAAAGAACACAATCTTGATTCCATAATAACTCCCACCTAAGAATTCATAAATACATGTGTGCACTATTAATCATACCTTTAAAAACGAAATACTGTAGTTTTAAATATAACATAATTAACCAAAATATTTACGAAATATGATAAATTTTTTAAAATTATATTAACGATAAATTGGAAATGCATCATTCCATTGACAATGAGAAATGACTCACGCGAAGGCAGAGGCCGCCCAGCTTTGTGACAGTGGCAATGACGTAATTTAATAGATAACAAAAGGGCACATATGTAATTTCACGTAAAAAATCAATCCTCAGTCCGGTCTGTCGATTCTCTATTCACGCATCCAAACACCCGCAAATTCACCCACCTTCGTCCTCAACTTCCGTTTCCCTTAAACCGCTTCTTCAATCTCCCTTTTCACTGAGCGGGGAGATGGAGAAGGAGAAGGAGAAGGAGAAGAACTCCGATGAGCTCACCGTCAAATCCATGCCGTCCAATTCAAAACCTAGCAAAATCAAAGCCTCCGATAGCAAAGAAGAAGGCGAAGTATCTTCTTCCGACAACGATACACAAACACATGACGTACTTTCTTCTCATTCCCTTTCCTTTTCCCATTTCTTTTTGTTTTTCTCTATCATCTGCATTTCATTCCTCTTCGTTTTCGTCTTCTTCGATGCTGAGAATCATTGTTCATCCGTTACCATTTTCTTGCTTCCTCTGTTTTTCTTGGAAATGAAGACTTCCTATAGCTTGCTTCATACACTATTTTACTCATTGGAGTTCTATGTCTGTGTTTATCTTTTAATTCGTAGCTATTTATGTTGTCGAGGTAAGAATAGAGAGACTGCTGTACTTTGAAGCTCAAACGGTTTATCTCTACGCCGTAGGGTTAAAATGTTTTAGTTCTGACTTGTGAACTCTTGTTATCTTCTGATTTGAATTGCATTTGTGTTTTTAGTTATTATTATGTTTAAGAACACTTTGGACTTGTGAATTTGTTTTCATTCTTTATAGTCGGATAAGGATTAGCATTTTTTGTAGTATCGGTAATGAATTCGAATCTTTTCTATTCGCGGTATAATTTTTGTATTTCTGTTTTGTATGGCTCATGAGGGATTTTTTCTTCTCAGATACATCCTGTTTGTTCTACTGTGCCTGCTTCGATTGCGTCACCCATATCATCCATCCTTCCTCCTATGAATAAATGTAACCCGGGGATCCAGACTGGTAAGTATTGCCTCTTATGAACGATGCTGATTTTTGTTTTTTAAGGCATTGTCTATTAGTTTATTAACTCCATCCTTTCACTTTGAATACTGCAACAGTACAAAAAATTGCTTTGAAGGCTATTTTTGTTATGAAGCTTTTGGTATATCTGCAGTATAAATACGTTGAATTTAATGTTTAGGCATATTTTTAAACTAAGGCTACTGGACACCTGGGGCTATATTTCCTGTGGCAAGTTACATGGATTTAGGTTTACCTTGGAGAAATACTTTTCAGCTTTACTAAAGTTGAAGTGTGTACACATCTCTTTTCCCTTAGGATCTAAAAGTTGTGGATACTAGCTGGGGTTCTTTCTAGCTGCTAAGTTCATTTTAGGTTTAAATGCTTGAATATTTCCCGTTAATCTGGACTTTTGACGGGGTTCTCAAATTGTTGGTCTCTTATGAATGAATCTAATGGTGCACTAAACTTTATGGTGGTTTTGTATTAAAAGTACTTTATGATGACCAATACCTGCCACTGACACAGTAAGCTGTTTCTGGAAATGAATTTTCAGCTTCTGCTGATGTTTGCCCAAGAACATCCATATCAACTATGTCTCAGAAGATATGTGATAATGCTCAAGTTGTAAATAAAGCTAGTACTCCTTGGGGTGTTTCCAGAAAAGGCAATTCGAATCTTGTGATTAGCTTCTCAGATGACAGTGGCAGTGAATTGGAGGAATGTAGTAAAGTGAGAACTTCAAAATCTCATAGTGATGCTGTCAGTCATCTTAAGCCTCCAACTTCAATACTTGATAGATCAAACAAGTTACGGAGTATGACAAGGAACAAAGTAGTGTCACACAAACTGCCTTTGAGTCAAGCGTTTATCCCTTCGATGACCAAGAATCACAGAGCATATTCCAAGGGTGCTGCTGGGCCCTCATTGGCTGAGCAAGGATCTAAAATCAGAGCTTTCAGTGGAAACCTACAGAACCAAGGGCGTGGAAATGATCAAGGGATGAACTTAAACACTAGTAAGCTGCAGGATTTGCGGGAGCAGATTGCCATTCGTGAAAGCAAACTGAAGCTCAAGTCTGCCCAACAGAACAAAGGGAGCATTTTAGTTACAAACCAGGATTATATTGTCACCAATTCAAAATCTGATTTGGGTAGAAAGGGTAATGCTACTATCTCTCAGTTTCCTCCACTAGGGCCTAAGGAATCAAATGCGAAGCGCATGAAAACCAGCGGGTCTTATTCTTCCAAGCTGAGTTTGAATGGGCAACAACCTCGTTCATTGATTGCTGCAAAACTTGTTTGGCCTCAGGAGCCTGGAGAAGAGACACAGAACATTAAGGGCCCTTTTAACCAGAAGGGGAATTCCTTGAGTAGAGAAGAGTCCAGTGTGTTGAAGCAGAGTAAGGAAGATATCAAGCATGTGGCTGCTTCACCTTCACTTGGCATTGCCCTTGGCAAAGTACAGGATGGTGAATAATTTGTTCATTCTGAATAGAAAATTAAATCTTTCAGTTTAGTTCAATCTTACTGTTTTTATAAGGTGTCTGCCCTAACTTGTTATGTAAAATGCTGTGCAGATACCGACATTGTTGCTAATGGCAATCAATCAGACTGGATTAGTAAGCCGGTGGATCCTCACCCTCTTGTTGTGTTAGATCAAGCTACGGCTCTCCCAAATGTCGCATCTAATGTCCAAACTCAGTTCGTAAGTCAATAAGTATTGTATATGCAGCACAATGTCTTTTCTCATTGATGTCTTTTTTATTTTATTTTATTTTTATTTTTATCAAGTATCTGAAATTCACTATACTTCTCACAAAATCTAGAAGTTGCTGCATTAAACCTTTGATCAATTTCCATTATCTTATGTTTGACGATGCTGTTTGGGGTTTCTCCTAAAATTGTGAAACTCATGGTGAAGTTAAAATTGCGAAATTCATGGTGAAGTTAATTGAACCATATCTCATATCCGTGTTATTAACAGTGGATGATCAGGATTCCTTGCAAATTTAGGAAATAATAAAATATTTGCTTACATGAATGGATTTCTCTTCAAAATTATGTTCCCGTTTATTTTACGTTGTTTTTTCTCCTCTCCCCTTGAAGCATAATTTGAATATTTGTCTCAACAGGATAATGTTGAGTTTCACCGTCAGAGTGATGGCCTTCAGCCATCTGCTTCAACTGCAAAATCTTTTGAAGGAACACCTCCTCAATCAGCGTCCAATGTCAAGATACCAGAGCCATGCAGTAATTTCATTAAGGTTTATCTTCAAGCTTAACTGTTACATTTTCAGTATTTTTTTCTCGCTCTGTCTTTATAGTTACATGGATTTCCTCTGGATTTATTATCATCGCAGTCATTGATCAACAGTAAAAGTTCTGGGACTGCTTTTGGTAATTCATCAAGTTGCTTGGACTTTGGCAATTTTGATCTCCAATCATTATTTGAAATCGAGGAGTCACTAGACAAGGATCTGGAAGAAGCACAAGATTGCAGGCGCCAATGTGAAATTGAAGAAAGAAATGCTTTCAAAATTTATTCTAGAGCTCAAAGGGCTTTGATTGAGGCTAATTCTAGATGTCTTGATCTTTATCACAAGAGAGAATTATTTTCAGCTCATTTTCACTCTTTTTGCATGAATAATCCTGGTTCAGTTCGTTCTTCAAGACAGCAAGAAGACATGATATTTGACGTGGATCACTTAAATAGTATTTCTGGAAATGCAAATATGGCTTCTCCTTTGTATCAGAAGCATTCTGAATATAACAGTTCTACTCGGCTACATAATGATTTAAATATGCAACATGAAAATGCTGATCCCACAAATACTTCCAACCTCCATGGGAGTGGACAAAATTTGGGGTCTGAACCTGGATCCACCTCTGACTTAGGTGGTAATACATTGGATCCATTGTCTTTTAAGGGCAATAATATTGCAGATAGAATTTGCTCTCCATCTGTTGATCCAAATGTTTCACTGGATGGAGATGAAGAGTCAATGCCATCTGACCATGAAATGATTGATTCCTATAATGAATGCTACATGAGAAAGAAACACTTTGAAGATGATCAAATGGAGGCATATAATATGTCGAAGAAAAACCACTGCAACAATAATATCGAGGATTCTTTGCGTCTTGAAGCAAAATTAAGGTCTGAACTATTTGCACGTCTAGGAACAAGAAATTTGTCAAAGGCTTGCAATCCATGCCATAACATTCAAACTACAGTCGAACAGGAGACTGAGAATGATGCCAGAGATGACAGAACTCAGCAAAATAATACAGAACTTACAGTAGGTCCAGCAGTTGCAAGTGACGTCGACCTCATAAGTAAGAAGAATGAGAGCGCCTTACTATCAGGAAAGGGAGATCAACCGTTTGGTTTTGGAGGTAACTTTATCTTCAGGAATGAGACTTATGTTTCTTCATCATATCTGATCTTGCAGGCATGTTTGAAGTGGCTTTTAAAGATACCTTTTTCTTTCTACTGTTCCCATGTTATTCATGTTATTTTAGGTGAGCATCTTTTACCTAAAATTGATCATCGCCTCAGTCCTTTTCATGAAAGCCGGTTCTGGAGGGTGTCTTTGAATTGAAAAATATGGCTATCTGGGCAAATAAACTTTAGATTTAAATTGGGGCCGTTTATTCTTTTGCTCAGGTAGGCAGGAGAGTTTTGTGAACTTGAATTCTGACGTGTTGAGTCTCTTTCTGGGTAAAAAATTAATAGAGATAAGAGCTTGTCAACTTGAAGTCTTTGAGTCTATTTTTATTCCTATCCTTCTTTGAGTGTATTCCTAGCTCTTTAAAGCTTAGGGTGGAAGTGGCCTAAAAGTGCTAGTATTTTGTGGAATTGTGTGGTTAGGGTATTGTTGTGGCATATTTGGCTGGAAAGGAATTAGAGGACCACTTCTTGGAAAAATTGTTGTGGTTAGAGTATTGTTCTCTTCTTTTGATTTTGTTTTTGGAAAAAATTTGCCTCTCTCTCTCTTTCTCCCTTCCTACATCATCGGTTTTACCAAGTAGAATACAGATCAATGAACATAATGTGGCAGAACAGGTAGTTGCTGGTTAGAAAATTATTCATGGCCCTCTTTGTCTTGGCATTATCGTCTTGCAAAGTATGAGATACTTTTCCCACATTTCTAAGAGGTTAAATTAGCGAATGATTTTGGCCTTTGGTATCTACTCATGAAACCTTAGTTCATAATGCTTCTGTTTTTTTCTCTTAGGATCGAGCATTTCAAACTGCTGATTGTGGATGCTATGTTAACTTAAACCTACATTACTTGTACATATTGTTATAAAATGAACCAAACCTTAAAGTTATTATTGAAAAGAAGAAAGACAAGGTATACGTTGAAAACTCCAGTACAGGGAGAAAAAACTACGATAGAAGCTGCTCTTATTATTTTCTAATGATCAGAAGAGTGTGGAAGGGAAGAGTATGTATAGGATATAATAAGCACTAACAAAAAAGAAAATAAAACTAGGATACAATGAAATACACAAATACCCTTGGGGCTATAAACACTCCACTAGTCCTTAATTTCCAACACTCCCCTTCAAGGTTGAGCGTAGATGTCAAATAGACCCAATTTGCTAACACGATAGTCAAAGCTTTGCCTGAGTAACCCTTTGGTGAGGACATCAGCAATTTGTTGACTAGAATGAATGTACGGGATAGTCAAGTTTCTCCTTTATAAAATGTCTATCTCCACATGTTTTGTTCTGTCATGTTGAACTGGGTTATTGCTTATGCTTGTAGCAACTTTATTGTCACAAAAGAGCTTCATAGGTAACTCACAGTCCTGGTGAAGATCAAACAGAACTTTCTGCAGTCAGATCTCTTCACAAATTCCTAAACTCATAGCTCTGTATTCGACTTAGCACTACTCCTAGTGACAACACCCTGCTTCTTACTCCTCCAAGTAACAAGATTACCCACACAAAGGTACAATATCTCGTAGTGGACTTTCTGTCAGTAATTGATCCTACCCAATCAGTGTCGGTATATACCTCGATACATTTTCTGTCAGTTTTTCGGAACATCAGACCTTTACTTGAAGTATTTTTCAAGTATAGCAGGACCGCTTCACAACTTCCATGTGTTATAGGGTAAATATAGTCCTTTACTGTGTTAGACAGTGCCAATCATCTTCTCCGAGCTCAGGTCCTGAAATGAAATAGTATTAGGTGAGAAGATAGCTTGACAATGTAGATCCCTGGTTATCTTACTAATAGATAGTAAATTGTAAGATATCTTGGGCACATGTAACACATTCTGTAAAAGAAGACCATCAAAAAGGAAAATATGACCATTGCCCGCAATAGGAGCAAAGGAACCATTTACAATTCTAATTCTTTCATTGCTAGCACATGGGAGATATGATATAAAATGTTCAGAGGATCCAATTAAATGGTCTGTAGCACCTGAATCTAGTATCCATGGTTTCTTCCTATCGATGTTGATAAGACTAAAGGATTGAGATGTACCTGATTGTGCAATGGCTCCAAGAGTACTAGGATCACCTCGATTCCCTGTAGGGGTTGTGGGGGTTGTGAAGTTCCAGCTGATTCACTCATAAAAACCTACCAGAATTATGCTTGTCATTTGGCGGATGTTTCTTACCATTTGGTGGTGGACCATGTAACTTCCAACAACTGTCTTTCGTATGCCAAGGTTTCTTACAATGTTCACATACCGAGACAAGCTTCCCATTTTTTTTTTTTCACTTTCAGAACTGAAGGACTTTGTACTAAAGGCTGCAAACTGATATCAGAAATCGTCACGATGTTCATTGCACTTGTGTGATATTCCTCCAACTAAACCTCAGAACATACCTCCATCACTGAAGGAATCGGCCTTTGACCCAGTATACGACCACGAACTAAGTCAAACTTGGAATTCAAGCCCGCAAGGAAATCATATACACGACAATTTCGTCAATTTTGGAGTACTAAACACCTTTGGAAGGGCAGTTCCAAACAATCTCTCGACACAGGTCCATCTCTTGCCAAATTAAGGACAACTTGTTAAATTATGAAGTGACATCTGCTGTCTCCTGTTTGCACTCATGAACCTGCTTGCTTGAGTATAAAGGCAAGACACATTCTGCCTCTTTGAGTTTAATTTTTGAACGGTATCCCATATGTTCCGAGCAGTAGCAACATACAACAAAGGTTTTCCAATTTGAGGTTCCATACTGTTAATCAATGTAGACCGAAGAAAAGAGTCCTCTCCTCTCCAGATTCGCTCTTGTGGGTCTCCTGGTCTAGGTCTTGGTACCTTTCCTGTTAGGTACCCAAATTTGTGAGCCCCTCAAGAGGCATCTTAATGGATTGAGACCATGAGAAATAATTCTAGCCATTCAATTCCTCTCCTCCAATTCCACTTGTGGAATTTTCTATGGAGTCAGATAAATAATTTGTTGCAGTTAATGTAAGAAAAGAGGTTTTAGATTCTCCAAACACATCGATAAGATTGAAGGAGTGGTAGAATTTGTGGAGTTTGTGAAAGCACCTAGAGCTGCCCCAAGAGCCGAGAGTTCGTTGTTGAAAACTTGTCTGAAGATTAGACAACTATTGTTGAACCATTACCGGGGATAAACCAACCGAACCTTGATGTTCATAACTAGGCGCCGCATGATGAGGAAAACTCGGTAGTTGCGAGAAGCTTTTGTCGTTGTAGGGAATTTACCTTTGTGGTAGGCGGACGACTCACTAATCTTGTTTTCATGGTGTATGTTTCGGCTAGGTTTCCATCAAAGGGTTGTGGCGGCACTAGAGTTGGATGGATATCAAGGATTGAAGATAACAATCAACCGCAACTTGGACAGCAACGACAGTATTGGCAGCGGAAAAAATGGCGGCTTCGGCGACTTCTCCGACGGCGGCGGCGGCGGAGGCATATGTGGCTGAGGCGGGGCTGGTGCAAAACTAAGGTTATCTTGTACCGGTTGGTTTTCGCCACTGGCGGCTAGGGTTTTGTCACCACACTCTGATACCATATTGAAAAGAAGAAGACAATGTATACGTGGAAAACCCTAGAACAGAGAGAAAAAACCACGATAGAAGCCGTTCTTATTATTTTCTAATGATCAAAAGAGTACAAGAGGGCAAAATACATATAGGCTATAATAAACCCTAACGAAAAAGGAAATAAAACTAGGATACATTAAATTACACAAATATCCTTGGAGCTATAAACACTCCACTAGTCCCTAATTTCCAACATATATGCATAGGGAATTGTGGGTCCAACGCTTAAAGAGATAAGCCATAACTTGGTTGTTTTTGAGTTTATCAGTTCAAGATTTAGTCTCTTGCTGATTATGATATTGATAATTATTTCTCATTTCAAAATAATATTAAATATTTTGAGCCTTTTTTATTCTAAAAGCTGTGGTTCAGATGGTAGTTTTGTCAGATTAGTTGAGTGTGAATTATGGTTAAAAACGATTTAGTGAAATACTGAGGATTATGCTTAGAATATTTACTTCCTTATGCAGGCACAATCAGATGCAAAACCCCAGATGAGATCCATGGTCGTTATCATTTTGAGAACTTGCCATCAGAGACTCCGGATTTAACAGACTCTGATGACAATGAACCATTCAGTAGAGAAGGATCTTGTTCCAAAACTACTTTTAGTTTTACACCTTTGACTATGAACAGTGTTCTGCAACACATGAAGGTCATATCCTCAGTTAGTATAGAAGTCTTGCTCACTAGAACTCGTGGGAGTCTCTCTAATCTTGGTTTCCCTGAAGATGGTGATTCTTTGGAAGTGGATCGAATCCACCGGAGAAAATTAAAAGAGAACTCTGTCCATGAGATTGTCAGACCCATGTTACAGAGTGATGGCTCTTATACTGACGATCTACCAATTGATCCATCGTGGCCTCTTTGCATGTATGAACTCCGTGGAAAATGCAACAATGATGAATGTCCTTGGCAACACATGAAGGACTACTCTTTTGCCAATAGAAGGCAGTGCCAGCATGGCCACATCAACTCTTCTGGTATGATGATTCTGATGTTCTTTTAATTAGATGGTTCAAATTCTGTAGACTTTTCATCTTCATCTTTTTCAAATTCTTGCAATGGACTATCATTTTCTTCAGATGAAACAAAAGTCTTCAAGTATGAAGATCGAATGACTCCTCCAACTTATCTGGTTGGCATAGATATTCTAAAAGCCGATTCATATTCATATGGCCCTCTTTTAGCTCAGAGAAGTAGTCAATGCTGGCAAAACTTTTTTAGTATTTCTTTGACGTTACCAAATTTGCTCCAAAAGGATGGTTCTGCTGATGGGCTATTTTTACATGATGCTCGTATAGAGACCAAGGGAAGTTGGAATAGACCATCGTCATACTTTCAGAGGGGAGGCTCTATATTGGTTTGTTTATTACTCCTTGTATATGCCCTTGGTTCAGTCCGCAGCTGAACATTTTTTTCCTGTTCATTTCCTCTTGACATGTTGCACACGATGGCGGTGTTGAACTAATTTGTATTTGAGTTCCTTTATCTCTCTTCTTCCTCTGTCATGCATGGCTGCATACCTTTTTATTGTTTTTGGACCAGAAATATCTTGATTAGAAATATCTATTCAACTCTCTCCGCATGCTATGATCACAGTACTTGATCATTGCCACTTTCTTCAATTAAACTTCGTTCTGAATGGAGTTTTGCCTTAAATATCATAATTCTTTTCTTAGTGTAATTTTAAAGTGCGACATCGTATCTGAACCATCTGATTCTGGGAAACAGGTTACTCTTGCCTTGCTCAAATTGTGGCATTTAATTTGAGTATTTTAAACTGAGAAATATCATGTTTTCTTCCCCTCCTTTTTGCGCACACACACAATATCTAGGATTATTTCATTTCTCCTTTTTGCATATTGTTATTGTATGAAGATGTTGCCTCTTATTTGTTATGCTTATACTTGATGTTACATAAAGATAAAAATTGTCCTGTTTTAGTTTTTGTGATGTTTTGATTCTGGTCCTTGAAGGTTTCTTTTACATATTACTGATAACTGATCCTTGACATTTTCCTGTTGTTTGGTCCATGATCTCACTTACACTGACTTTTTTTGCAACTGCTATAAAGTTTTCTGTCACTGATTCTGAATACAGAACATTAACCATCTTTCTGTTGTTTGATCCATGATCTCACTTGTGCCAACTTCTTACAAAGTAGAGTCAGCTGAAACAGGGTGATGAGAACCTAGCTCTGGAAACAGCTCTAATTATTATTAACCAGGAAATGAACAGTCGAGAGGGCATGAAAAAGGTATGTTTATTTTTTTTTTTTTTTTGTTGTTATTCATTCTTCTGTTGGTTCTTGCTTGTGTGAACTATGTTGCAATACAATTGGAAATATTTGTATTTGCAGGCTCTTCCTGTACTATCACGTGCTGTAGAGAATAATCCAAAATCTATAGCTCTCTGGGCCGTTTACCTTCTAATATTCTATAGCTATACTACAACCGGAGGGAAGGATGACATGTTCTCTTATGCGGTATGCATTATTATATTTGTTCCTGCTCTGCTGCGTGATATAATACGGATGTAGGAAAGTACTGCAAAAACGTTTTTAAAGATATTAATTAATCTATGCATTAAAATATATATAGTGTAGAGATGAAACAAAATTTGCAATCTCAAAGATTTTTGCTTTTATCAACATTTGGTAGACACTGCTTAGCATTTTGGTGATGCTGACTGTCATTCCAAGTTATTTTTTGGTTGTTATCACTTTATAAAGTGAGGATTAACACACAATATGTTTCATCTACTTGGTGATATACCACTATCTATACAAGTTCTATAATGTAAAAACTATAATAAAGTTTCTTGTAGTTTGAAAACAGTCCATCTTTGAAGTAACATTGAAGTAACAAAAAAGCTGTCATTGCTTAACAAGGGAGATAGAGAAACCAGATGTCTACTGGAATGTTAATGAAAAATCTCTAGAAAGTTGCTTCTTCTTCTTCTTCTTTTGTTTTGTTTTGTGTTTTCTTTTAAATAAAACATAAAAAATAAAAATCTCTAAAAAGTAGATATTAGAAGTATAAAATATTTTAGACCGGGTTAGAAGAGTCCATCTACTTTGCTAAGTGGTGTACATATGTTATGAACCATAACTAATGATCTCTGAAAACCTTTTATTTCAGCTGAAGTATGGTCTTTGGGTCCTGTCTAGTTCTTTTCCTTTTAAAAAACTCTCCTTGTACTCTTATCACCTTTATGATTCAATGCTGAGTCATCTCTTCGTCCATGCTTGAATTGGTGGGCACTTCTGTCCATGTTTTTATTCTCACTCGCTTAATCAAGCATTTTGTGGAAATCCTTTGTTCTTGTTGTTCAGGTCAAGCACAATGGGCAATCTTATGAACTTTGGCTCATGTACATTAACAGCCGCATGAATCTTGATGCTCGATTGGCCGCATATGATTCTGCACTTTCTGCACTTTGCGATAATATATTTACTCATAACTTGGATGGGAAATATGCTAGTGCCCATATCTTGGACCTGATTTTACAGATGACAAATTGTTTGTGTATGTCTGGGAATGTCGAGAAGGCTATTCAGAAGATTTTTGGACTTCTTCGAGTTGCTATGGATTCTGATGAGCCTTATTCTTTTACGCATTCTGATATGTTCACATGCTTAAATATATCTGACAAATGTATTTTCTGGGTTTCTGTTGTGTATTTAGTTATTTACAGGAAACTGCCTCATGCTATAGTGCAGCAGCTTGAATGTGAGAAAGAACTGATCGAGATTGAATGGCCTGCCGTTCAATTGACAAATGGTGAGAAGCTAAGGGCTTCTAGGGTGGTCAAGAAAGCCGTAGATTTTGTCGATTCATGCCTGAACAATGAATCACTTGAGAGTAAATGCTACCAAAAATCCATTCAAATGTTTGCTGTTAATCATATAAGGTGCTTGATGGCATTTGAGGACATAGAATTCAGTAGGAACTTGTTGGATAAGTATGTTGAGCTTTATCCATCTTGCCCAGAACTTCTTTTACTTGATATACGGGCAAGGAAACATGATTTTGGGGATGCAACTGTTGTGGCGTTTGAACAAGCAATCAAGTACTGGCCGAAAGAAGTGCCTGGAGTCCAGTGCATCTGGAATCAATTTGCTGAATATTTCCTTCGGAATGGGAGGATCAAATGTACTGAAGAACTAATGGCGCGCTGGTTTGATTCTACTTCAAAAATGGATTGTTCTAAAACTAGAACATCAGTTAATAGTGACTGCAACTCCTTGCACATGCTAGATCATGCTTCAGGATCAATTGTACATGCATTAGATTGCAGTCCCAATGAGGTGGATGTGGTGTTTTGGTATCTTAATCATTCCATTCACAAGTTACTGCTGAATGACCAATTAGAAGCACGTTTGACCTTTGACAATGCTCTGAGGGCTGCTAGTACTGAGACTTTTAGATACTGCATGAGAGAATATGCTATGTTTTTGCTTACTGACGAGTCCTTGTTGAATGAGGCTGCTTCTGTTGGTGGAATAAGAAGCATTTTAGAGGGTTATCTCAACGATGCTCGAGCTTTCCCAATTCCCGAGCCCTTATCCAGAAAATTCATCAACGATATCAAGAAGCCAAGAGTTCGACTTCTCGTCAGTAACATGCTGTCTCCAATTTCTCCGGATGTTTCTCTGGTGAACTGTATTCTTGAAGTTTGGTATGGGCCATCACTTTTACCCCAAAAATTTAACAAACCAAAGGAATTGGTGGATTTCGTGGAAACTATCTTAGAGATGTTGCCTTCTAATTATCAGTTGGTACTTTCTGTCTGTAAGCAATTATGCAATGGCGACAACTACTTTTGCCAAGCTGCCCCTCCCAGCCTTATCTTCTGGGCCTGCTCGAATTTGATCACTGCAATTTTTAGTTCTGTCCCAATACCACCAGAGTTCATTTGGGTAGAAGCTGCTAATATTCTGGTCAATGTTAAAGGTCTTGAAGCCATAACTGAGAGGTTTCACAAACGAGCTTTATCTGTTTACCCATTCTCTGTTCAGCTGTGGAAATCATACTACAACATATGTAAGACTAGAGGAGATACAAGTGCTGTTCTGCGAGAAGTAAACGAAAGGGGAATCGAACTCAATGAGCCTTCGTGATAGAGTTTTACCTTCGTTTGGTAGGATCAGTAAAATTACAGGAAAACTAGGATCAGTTTTTAGTTATGGGAGAAGCCTCAGTGTACAGATAGTTCACCTCATACCGTTTTATCATATATGCTAGGCACGACCTCATACCGTTTTATCGTATATGCTAGGCACAACCTCATAGCGTTTTATCATATATGCTAGGCACGGTAGTTTCCCCAGTTTTGTTAAGTGGTATAGAGCTAATTGCGGCTAGGAATTAGATATCAATATAAATAGTTGCACAAAGAAAAACTTGGTGGAAAAATGGCTTTTTGTTTCCGTCTGTAAAGTCATGGAGACCTTATTGGAACTGGATTTGTCGAGGGGGCATCGTCATCAGATTTCTCAGCCAGTTGCTTGCTGACCGATGTTTGGCCGTTTCGTCAAGGTGTATCGTCAAACATCAGGTTTGCCCCCATCTTTTTTGGTAGCCCACATTGTTTACTTTTGTTCTTCTTGCTTCCCCACATGCTAGAATTAATTTCTTTAATTGACCTTACCCACTTAAATGTAATTACTAACCATTTTAGGTTTAAATTTGATATGGTTTAAATGAAATGCAATACTCAATGCTCATCGTTTTGGTTTTCCTACTATCTATGTTCTTATTTTGTTTGTCAAACAGTGGTTTGGCAACAAACTTGCTTGGATTGCTTATTTAAGTGTTGTCCCTTCTTCACATTGTTAGTATGTAAAAAGTAAGGCACAATTGATCTACAAACTAGGTTTTTGTAGTGACTTAAAGCTCACTTGAACATGAGGCATTGTGTGAGTTTGTATTTGTTGGACGTATTTATTTTTATATTTTTTCAGTAGCAAGTGTGAGGATTCGAGGTGGTATATGCCAATTTTTGCTGAACTAATTTGTTAATGTGATGAGCTAAATATTTGTAAAAGTTTTAAATGGTGATGAACAGATTTAGCTAGGTTAGAATATTGTTTTGAATTTTAAGGAAAGATTTATAATTGTGTTAGCTTGTATTATCTAAATTATTTTAAAAAAGAGGAGGTTTTTTTAAGAATAATGGAAAAAACAAATTATTTATACTTCATGGCAAAAAACCATTAAAGAACAAAAGACCACTACACTTTTGCCACAAGTGTAATATTTTGTTCACTTTACAATTTTTGACAATTCTCTTAAAAAATTCTAAGATTATTGTTTATCAAATGACTTTTGCTTATGCTTCTTTTAGCGTTCTAAAAAATAGGTTGTTGAGAAAATAATTCGAAAGAGAGAATAATAGAAAAATATCACATCTTTCAAAGGAAAAAAAAAAGGGAAAATCATTTTAAATTTTAAAATTATTTGAAAAACACTTACTAATATAACAAAATATCCTTGTCTATTTACGAAAAACTATGATAGACTATTATTTGTAATCATTATAACATAAAAAAAATACAAATATCACAGTTTGTCTGCGATAGATGATCAATTGTGCGGTCTATCTTGCCGTCTATCTGTGTTTATCAGGATATAGAAAGACACGAATATTAGTTTATGGCAAATAGATTAAAATATTTTACTATATTTATAAATATTTTAGTTAACCTATAAAGAAAGAAAAAGGTTATTTAAATGTGTTGTATTGAATTTTCTACGTACAAACGAAAAAACTTCAATTGGTTTTCGACGCTAATAGTATTAGTGTCACAGGCGGCTGGCAATTAGCCTATTCGGTGTGTCAAGCGCCAACGATGGTTTTTAATAACAACACAACATAGTTTATTGGTACATTATATTGGAAAATTAGAAAGCCAGAGAATTGCGGTGTCCAAAACTGTAGATTTGGAGGGACTTTCTCGAAACAATTTGGGGAAAACTTGTCTCACGCGGATGATAATGAGAATAAGGTTAAACGACAAGCTTATGATCAGCTTGAAATGTCTTAAGAAAAAAATGTTTTTAAAAAATGTATATTTATTTAGAAAGTGGTCGTCTGAGGTTCATCGATACAAAAAAAAAATGGTATACGAAAGTTGACCATCAACGATCGACAAAAAACAGTTGCTAGAAAAACGTGTTGGAATTTATGTCTTAAAGCTTATGATTTATGAATGTTAAAATATTCTATTATTGTTATCGAATAAAAGAGTTGCTTGTGAAAAAAATTCAGAATCCAATAAACAAGGTTCCTTAATTAGAGTGTGAGTACTCGAACTTTATCTAGAGAGATAAACGTGGATTAAGTTCGAGTGATAGTCTAAATGATCTATAGTTTAGGAATAATGTTGGGCGCCTTATTCCGCTGACACTAGGAATGCAGTCCACTTTGTATTTAGTACAAACGGAGTGATCCCAAGACGCTCATGTAGAGACGTGTAAGTGGGGGTATCTTATGCGATGAGATTGTACAAGACTACATGAAATAGTTATTTTTACATTTATAACATCATTAACTGATTAAAACTAATTATTTCAATTATTGATGACCTAGGTAACTCGACTTTAATCTTTAGATAACTATGAACTCTGGTTCACACGAGATTATCCTTAGATCTGCATAGATTAGGACAACTCACCAACATTGGCTCAACAAACCTTCCATTTCAGGGGTAAGACCGAGTGGATAGCTAGGGATGTAGGGTGCAAGACGTAATTCACTCTTGCTTATTTTTGGGGTTAGTAGATAGGTTGTTCCCTTAAGTACTGACTCCAGGTCTTGAACAAAGGGTCTCGCCTCTCATTGGCCCAAGAGAGATTCAACTTATAAGTTAAATCTTAAACCAATTGTTCATTATAGAATCAAATGAGGCTTCAAAAGCAAGATGTAATCTCGTGAATAAAACGATAAATTGATCTAGCGAAATTATGAACAACCTGTGAAGGGTTGACTTACTAATTAAGTTTATATCAGGTGGGTACAGATATATCTACAACGAGAATAGTATAACTACGGGCTATAGTGGACAATCCCGATTAGTTAACGAATGTTGATTAATTTGGTTAAAAGAGTTTAGTTAGTTAATTAATCTCGGATCGTTAGCTCATGATCTGTAGGTCTATTAGGTCCTTCTACTAGCTCGTTATGGATTCAAACTTAGAACAGAGTAATCAGAAATTCGAATTAGTTGAGAAAATAAATCATTAATAATATTCAATATAATTAATGATTACAAATTAAGAGAGAAATGAAATTTAAATATCAAAAATTCAAATAGGAATTCAAATTAATCAATAGGATTGATTGGGATTGAGGAAAATTTAATTAATTAATTATTTAAAAATAAATCAAAGGACGAAATAGGAAATTTGATTTTTTTTTTGTCAAAAGGTTGACTTTTGACCATTGGAAGTCAAATGTTGACTTTAACTATGGGAGTGTAGTGGAATTATCTCATTGTTGATGAATAAGCTATGTGGTTATTATGTTGTTTATCAAGTGTTCTTCCACCTAATTCACTAATCAATTGCATGTTAAGTGTATGCAAATGTGTTTTGCATGTGTATTGGCTATATAATGCACAAATTAGTAGGTTAATTGAATGATGAAACTTGTTGGATTTTGGAGAAAATACGCAAGTGTTCATGAATTCGTTTTCTCTATAAAAAAAAAACTCACAAAATTGGTCACCAATTTGATTCCACAATCAAGTTCTAAGCCTACAAGAAAGTAGAAGAAGACTCTTGTGGTTGTTCACAACTTGATTTTATCCAATTTCATCAAGAATTGAAGAAGAATTTTGAGCTTCAAAGGTAAATGTTCAAACTCTCAATTTTCTCCATTTCTTCCATCATGCTTAATCCTCAAAATTTATGAAATCTAGAGTGTTTTAGATCGATTATCTTCCGGTAGCATCTTAATTTAACTTTCAAAATGATAACTAGAGGTTTGTCGATGATGATTGACAATAGTCAATGGTGTGCCGACGATGATCACTAGAAAACGACCGTAAAAAATGATGTTGAAATTTGGTTAGCAACGGTTGTCGGAAAGGGTCGTTGAAAAACGGTGACAAGAGTTTGTTAGCGACAGTCATTGAAAAACGATCGCCAAAAGTTGGCAAGTTGTAAACATAGAAAAATGTCCTTCGAAAGTTGGCTGTTGATTGTTGTTAGAAAGTGATAGTCAGAGGTTGGTTGACAATAGTTGCCGAAAAAATAGTAAACAAAAGTATTGTCAATGGTCGACAGGAAATAGTAGCCAAAAAAACGATGATAGGAGGTTTGTCGACGATGATCAAAGGTGTCGGTGGTTATCTTGAGACGGTCACCAGAAAACCGTCATCCAAAGTTTAGCCGATGTTGGTTGTTAGAGATTAATTGAAAGCAGTAGTGGGGAAAACGGTGGACGAAAATTGGTTGTCGGTAATTGCATGAAAAACGGTGGTCAGAAGTTACCGATGACGGCCGTTGGAGACGATGATGAGATGTTGGCTAACGAGAATCGTCAAAGGTGGTGGTCAAAGTTTTCCATACAAATGAGAGAGATTAACCATCAAACACTCAAAATTCATTTTGAATTTAAACTTTTGAATCTAAAATGTGTCTATTAAGATAAATTTTTAAACTCTAAAAATATCTATAAGTACTTAAATTTTAAAATTTTGGGATTAATAAATTAAAAATATATTCAAAAGACTTAAAAATCAACAGGCATGTTAGATTAAACAAAATTTAAAAATCTACTAGATACAATATTAAAATTGACAATTCATAGATTTAATAGATAACAAAATTATACATATACATATATATATATATATATATATATATAAACTTTGTCAATAAGAAATTTCATATTAGTAGAAATTATTCAAACAACACTACATCCTTTTAAGTAAAGAATAACAAACTTCATCCGAGTTGAATTACTTCCATTTTCACAATATTCGTTTAATGGTTGGTTTCTTTCAAAGTATATAAAAAAGAAATTTCTCTTTTTAATTTCTCTATCATTCATTTGGATAAAATTCCAAAAATAGTAAAAATTAAAGAAAATTATTTTAAAACATTGGAAATATTTACAAAGTATAACAAGATTTTAGACTCTATTTTTTATCAATATAATAGTTTTAAAATTTTGCTATTTTGGATCATTTTATTATATTTAAAAATGTTTCTACAAACATGACAAAAATACCCCTCATTTGCCAACTTATTAACAAGCTCTGCCACTAACCTCAGCAAGTGAACACAACGGCGGCGGTGTCTTTAATAATACGGACCTAAAAATTTCCCCACCGATCAATCGGAGGAGCTAGCTAGGTTACATATCTAATCCATCAGTAACCGGCGCCATACCTACATAGCCGCCGTAAAACCTTCGTCTTCTTCAAAGACTTCCATACCTTAAAACCCATCCAAAACCCCAACTCTCTCAGAGTATGAATAATTTGAAGTTATATTCCGAGAGTTCTCTCAAACTTGAATTACAAACCAATGAAGAAGTCATACAATTCTCCGCCTTCGACATTGAGCGGAATCGTCTCTTCTTTCTTTCCTCCGCCAATTTCATCTACACTACTCAGCTTACTTCGTTCCATGTAAGCATCTTCTTTTGGTGATTATGTAGTGTTATTTCTTTACGATGATATAATCTGTGTTAAATGTGCTTGTTATTCGCATGTGTTAGAATGAAAGAATGAAAAGCGTAGCCATGTTGTCTGCTGAAGTTCATCCTATAGATGTGGAAACTGGAGACTATGTTACGTCGTTTGATTATTTGATGGAGAAAGAAGCGCTGATAGTTGGAACTCGGAACGGAGTTCTTTTGCTGTTTTCTGTGGATGGAAATGGGAGTGAAATTGTTGGCATGGTGGAGGGTGGTGTGAAACGTATCTCACCTAGTCCAGATGGTGATTTGTTATGCATAATTTCTGGGCTTCGGCAGATTTTAGTAATGACTCATGATTGGGATTTGATGTATGAGCACACTCTCGAGGATTTTCCTGAAGGTGTGTTGACGTACGTAAGAACTTCTTTCATACATGATTGAATAGGGTATTTTATGTTATAGCTTATTTATCCCAACATGTGTGTTGAAGTGCGTAAAGAGCCTCTTGCTCACTGATAGAAAAATTTATGACCTTTTCTTTGAGCTTTCTTCTTTTTGAGCTACTTGCTATTTCCAGAGTTGATGGACTTTGTTTAACTTGTGAGTTTTATAATAGTCATTGAATTACTTGATGTTGGCTGCAAGGTGCTTCTTGCTGTTCTCTGGTCATCTTCATGAACATTCATAAAAAAGAAAAGGAAAAAAGAAAAGAAAAGAAAAGAAACGACCTACCATGGTTACATTAGAAATGGTTCCATACTTCTGAATGTTTGTTAATACAATGATTGGATCGTGTCTTCAGGTGAACCAAACTTTTCTGAGCAAAATGATTTTGAAGGTTCCATTTCTTGGCGAGGTGATGGGAAATACTTTGTGACTCTAAGTGATGAAAATTCTAATACTGCACTCAAGAAGCTCAAGATCTGGGAGCGAGATGGAAGTTCCTTGCATGCTTCATCTGAATTAAAAACGTTTGTGGGAGGAGTTTTGGAATGGATGCCCAGTGGAGCTAAAATTGCAGCTGTTTATGATAAGAAAAGTGAATCTGAATGTCCGACTGTAGTATTTTTCGAAAGGAACGGATTAGAAAGAAGTTCATTTTGTATTAATGAGCAAATTGGTGCAAAAGTTGAACTTCTAAAGTGGAATTGCAGTTCAGATCTTCTTGCAGGTATTGTCAGATGTGAAAGTTATGATTCTGTTAAGATCTGGTTTTTCAGCAATAACCATTGGTACTTGAAGCATGAAATTCGGTACTCAAAGAAGGATGTGGTTAGGTTTGTATGGGATCCAACAAGGCCTCTTCAGTTATTTTGTTGGACGGTTAATGGACAAATTACTATGCACAACTTTATGTGGACTTCATCAATCATGGAGAACTCAACAGCATTGGTCATTGATGATGCAAAGATATTAGTGACCCCTCTTTCTTTATCCCTCATGCCGCCTCCTCTGTATTTATTCAGCTTGAAATTTTCAAGTGCTGTCCGTGATGTGGCCTTCTTCTCTAAGAATTCTAAGAATTGTTTGGCTGCCTTATTATCAGATGGCCTTTTATGCACTGTTGAGTTTCCTGAAGTTGATGTCTGGGAAGAACTAGAAGGAAAGGAATTTTATGTTGAAGCTTCAACTTCTGAATCAACATTTGGCTCCTTTCAGCATATTGTTTGGTTGGACTTGCACAAACTTCTTGTTGTTTCTCATTATGGGTTTGACGATTATAATTACGTCTCTCAAGGATCCCCAAACGAGGAACCTTTCGGATTTTGTTTATTGGAAATTGATCTTAAATCACCCAAGGATCATGTTCTAGGTTTACCTACATGTTCTGGTTGGGATGCGAGGATTTCTAATAGAAAATTTATTGAAGGACCAGTCATCTGTGTAGCTTCAAATCCTGCTGAGAATTGTTCTGCATTTGTACAGCTTAATGGTGGAAAAATTCTTAAGTATGCGTCTAGATCGGGCTTTCCTGGTGAATTTTTGAAGCAGGAAGATAAGAGTTTTTCATCATCTTGTCCCTGGATGAGCGTGGCTTTGGTGGATGATAATGGGTTACTAAAGCCCCTTCTTTTTGGACTTGATGATGTTGGGAGGTTCCATTTTAATGGGATGGTAGTTTGCAACAATTGTAGCGGTTTCTCTTTTTACTCAAATTTGGGGGACCAAATAACTACACATTTGATTTTAGCAACTAAACAGGATATGCTTTGTATTCTCGACATTCCAGACGTATTGCATGAGAAAATAGAAGAGAAATACAATTTTTTCCAAGCTAGTAGCAAATGCAAAGAAGAAGAAAGTAGAAACTTTATCTATATATGGGAAAGAAGTGCCAAAATTGTTGGTGTTCTGCATGGTGATGCTGCTGCTGTTATATTACAAACAGCTCGAGGAAATCTAGAGTGCATATATCCAAGAAAGTTGGTACTCGCATCTATCACTAATGCATTGATCCAAGGGCGCTTCAGAGATGCACTTCTTATGGTTAGGCGTCATAGGATAGATTTTAATGTCATTGTTGATTACTGTGGTTTACAAGCATTTATCCAGTCTGCGGCGGAATTTGTCAAGCAAGTTAATAATTTTAACTACATCACTGAATTTGTTTGTGCCATAAAGAACGAAGATGTAACAAAGACCCTGTATAAAAACTTCATATCCAGTTCATGCACGGATGACAATAAAGTTGGAGCTCCGAGAGACTCTGAAGATTCTTGTGGTAAAACCAAGGTGTCTTTGGTCCTGTTGGCCATAAGGAGGGCTGTTGAGGAGCATATGACGGAAAGTCCAGCAAGAGAACTATGCATTTTGACAACCCTTGCACGTAGTGATCCGCCAGCACTTGAAGAAGCTCTGGAGAGGATAAAAGTTATACGTGAAATTGAGCTGCTAAATTCTGATGACCCAAGGAGAACATCGTATCCTTCTTCTGAAGAAGCTCTGAAACATCTCTTATGGTTGTCTGATCCCGATGCTGTTTTTGAGACTGCTTTAGGCCTTTATGATTTAAAACTTGCTGCTATTGTGGCAATAAACTCGCAGCGGGATCCAAAAGAATTTATCCCTTATCTTCAGGAACTGGAGAAGATGCCATTCCTCTTAATGTGCTATAATATTGACCTAAGATTGTCAAGATTTGAGAAAGCGTTAAAACATATCGTTTCAGCTGGGGAGGATCATTTTTATGATTGTATAAACCTAATGAAGAAAAAACCTCAATTATTCCCTTTGGGACTTCAGTTGATCACAGATAATGCTAAGAGGAAACTGGTCCTTCAGGCCTGGGCTGATTATCTTATTGATGAAAAATGTTTTGACGATGCTGCAGAAACTTATCTGTGCTGTTCCAATTTGGAAAAAGCTTTGAAGTCATATCGTGCTAGTGGTAACTGGAGTCAGGTGTTTATAGTTGCCGGGTTTCTTAAAATGAGAGAAGATGAGATATTACAATTGGCTCACGAACTCTGTGAGGAGCTTCAAGCTCTTGGTAAACCAGGTGAAGCTGCTAAAATTGCCCTCGAGTACTGTGGGGATATTAACCGTGGGATGGCTTTGGTAATTAATGCTAGGAACTGGGAAGAGGGTTTGAGAATTGCTTTTAGGTACCAGAGAGAAGATTTAGTAACAGAACTGAAGAATGCATCTGTAGAATGTGCAAGCTTGCTTATTGGTGAATACGAGGAAGGATTGGAGAAAGTAGGGAAATATTTAACTCGATACTTAGCTGTTCGACAGAGAAGATTACTTCTTGCTGCTAAAATCAAGGCAGAGGAAAGTTCAATGAATAATCTTGATGATGATACTGCATCAGAAGCTAGCAGTAATTTGAGTGGAATGAGTGCTTACTCAGCTGGGTATGTATTCTAAGCTTCTTTGTAATACTGCTTCACGGTTCTTTTGATATTTAAAAGTCTCTCTTTATGTTTGCTATCAGCCTATAACTGAAATAAGGTACTCCTGTTTGCCTGTACAACTTCTGAAAGTTTAACTTGTAGGGTTTTTTTTTTTTTTTTTTTTTTTTTTTTTTTTCGTTTCTTTCCCCAGGAGTGTTCAGGCTAGTTTGTGCACACCTCGACCACTC
>JBBPDJ010000026.1:3366527-3377434 GCA_037974625.1 Cucumis cinereus
TTATCGGCCTAGGACGGAAAGAAGGGACTCCTGGTTGTCTGGAAAACTTTTGAAAGGTTAACTTTTGGGGTTTTTTTTTTTTTTTTTTTTTTTTTTTTTTTTTAATTTATTTATCCAGGAGTGTTCAGGCTAGTTTATGCACACCTCGACTAATCTCACGGAATAACCCTCCTGACCCTACAATATTTGGGTGTTAAGGAAATTCGTAGGAAATTAATTTCTAGGTAGGTGACCACTATGGATTGAACCCGACCTCTTAGTTAGTTATTGAGACTATTAACTTGTAGGGTTTTGTAAAAAGCCTCAAATGAAGGAATGTTATTAATTGCCAATAAAAGTTGTAGGCTTAGATGATGATGAAGGGGCTCGTTTGATTGTTGTAAAACATCTACAACAAAACAATAATAATAGTAAAATAAACATGATCGTTTCTTTTAAAATGGAAAACATTTTTAATAACACATAGGTTTATAGGAATATAAATTGAATATGGAAAATAAGAATGTTGTTGAATTAAACCTTGATAGATAACAAACTTCTAAACTCTTGACATCTAATTAATTAAATGGATTTTGCTTAGCTTCTTTTGTGCTTCTCTGATATATTTTCTCCCCGTGGAGGTCCATCTACATGTATTTTTGCTCATGTTTCATAGTTACGGCCTTACTATAGGTTGGACACTCGCGTCCTTCTGTATAAGTTGAATATGGAACATAAGAATGTTGCTGCGTTTACTTTTATTTGACCATCCTTCTGTATAAAACTTTGGCTTCTACGAATATTAGTTTTCAGCTCTTGCCCCAAATTATGAACAGGAGTAGAAGGAGTTCAGCCGTTTCCATGAGCACAACTTCTGGTAGGAAGTCAAGAGAGGCAAGACGACAGAAAAGTAGAGGAAAAATCCGTCCGGGAAGGTATCTAAACTGATGATTTTTCCTCTTTAACTAATGGCATCCTGTCACTCAAGAAATAACATTTTTATTGTACATTCTTGTAGTCCCGGTGAGGAGATGGCTCTTGTAGAGCATTTAAAGGGCATGACTCTAACTGGTGGGCCTAGGTCTGAGCTAAAATCATTGTTGATTTCCCTTGTGATGCTCGGAAAGGAGGAAACTGCGAAGAAGCTCCAACGAACTGCAGAGAGCTTTCAACTTTCACAAATGGCAGCTGTAAACCTTGCAGATGATACTATTTCCAGTGATATAATAAATGAACAGGCACACACATTGGAGAATTACGTACAAGTATTGAAAAGGGAATTCCAAAAATTGGAAGCTTTCTCCTGGCGTTATAAAGTATTCCTTTCTCCATGACTGGTGAGCTCTGGTAACTTGACTTGTTAATTTTCAGCTCTAACTTGACAACTTGAGCATGCTGTGTTTTTATGGCTAGATGTTAGTTTGCATGTGAATAGCATTTGATGGCTGCTTACTGACAGATTAAATTTCGTCATCCTATCATTACTATTTGCGTACCCTTCTTTTTTTTTTTTTTTTTTTTTTTTTTTTTTTTTTTTTTTTTTTTGCATAAAGAAACATTTACTATTACCATAATCTAATAAAAGCACTAACACTTTAATTTGGCTAGCATACCCGAGTTTGACACATGTTGGACACTTTGACACTTGTTGGACACGTATTGGATACACGTTAGTACAACAAATGTGTTAGATGCGCTCGTGCATAGAACACTAATTGAGCAGGCTAAAAAGACATATATGACAATAATAATAAATTTTTAAGTGTAAACTGTATCAAACTAATTTTCTAAAGTGTACAAGTGTGTTGATCCATTTTCTTTGAATTTTCTTTTAATATAAAAATGATATATTTTTTAAAATGTATATTTTCATAACCATCCCTACCGTGTCCATATCCTAGATTTTTAAAAATGATAGTCTCCCTATGCCGCTGTCGTGTATCCATATCTCATATCGGTATCGATACTTCTTATACCATGATCACTCTCATTCTGTGCTTGGAAGAAATCCATTAGAAACTGGGAAACTACAGAAAGGTGAGAATAAGATTGGATTCACCTGATTCATATCTTTCAGCCTCAACATTTCTTCAAAGTTCTTTATTCTTTTTCTTTTGGTTGTTAATTAATGTTGATATTCTTTAGCATTGAGTCCATATTCTTCATTTTGTTATAACGTTTTGAATACTGGATAATTGATATGCACATCTTCATATCGAGATTCCATGTAGATCAACCTATTTTTTGATTGTCTTCAGCTTAACCAAGGGAGAGAAACCTGCCTTTTCAAATTAAAGCCTTTGCAATCTCAAATTCAGGCATTGGATTACAATTTAAGGGATTGAAGGGGGAAGAAGATACAAATGCCAAATGGTGAGGTGAAGAATGAGTTTTGATAGAATTCCATCCAAAATTTGCTTTTACAATATGTATCAGTAGACATCTTCATGTTTGAGAGTTGAATATTTAGATGAGCATCATATTCAACTTATAACTTTTCTTATCCCATTTTCAGAATTATGAAAAATAAAATTGTGAATGAGTGTTTGATGATGATTTTTCCCCCCATCCTTTTGAGGCTCATTTTATTTAAGTACCAAGATTATTAGTGTAGATAGATTGATGATTTTAATTTTAGAAACTGAAGAACTATTTTTATTATTAAGTGGCTATTTTGTCAACTGTACTGAACATTTGTAAAAATTGTAAATTGATAATTTTGGCTTTCATTTTCTGTTAGTGAACATCAAATGATCATTTGAATTTGAACCATACTTCTCTTCTAATCATCTTTCTTTGATTGTAATCTAACATTGCTATGGAAAATCATAACAAACAATTGATAACTTTTTAAAGTGGGCTTTTTTCTTTCTTTCTCGACTAGTAATTGACATAATTTTCTAGATTCGATCCAAGAAAAATAAAGAAAAAAGGGCCCAACCGGGTTCGAACCGGTGACCTCTTGATCTGCAGTCAAATGCTCTACCACTGAGCTATGGACCCTTTGTTGACAGTAAATCATTTTTATATATATAACTATTATAAACTCTATTCTCATACACTTTGACCACTGGGACAGTGTTTATTAATTTAACTTCCAATTTAAAGGGAGCATTCACATTCTTAAATTGAAATTTGAGTGTTCTAAACTTTATATAATGCGTAGTTTAGAAAGGTAGGTATTAGGTAAGTTTTACATGTCATAGTTTCTCCTAAGTTAATATATGAGAGGTGAATTCATTATGTTTTTTGCTTAGTCTCTAAGGGGCAAAATTAACCCTTTTGGTCTTCGGTGTTTGACTCGGTTTGAATTTGACATTTACAAATATTAAATCCGTTTGGTAATCATTTGCTTGTTTTTTAAAATTAAGCTTATAAACATTACTTTCCCTTTAAACTTTCTTGTTTTGTTATATATATTATACAAATGGTTTAGAAAACCAAGTAAAATTTGAAAACAAAAAAAAGTAGCTTTTAAAAAGTTGTTTTATTTTTGAATTTTGACTTAGAATTCAACCATTGTACTGAAAAAAATATGCAAATTATTGTAAAACAAGAAGAGAAAATAAACTTAATTTTTAGAAGAAAGATTTAAATATATAACCTCCTCCAAAGGCAATATTTCACAAATGGCATAAACTTTAATTAATTTACATATATAGATTTCTACACAAATTTGAGACATATTTAACCCTATTAATTGGTAGTCTTCGGCTTTTAGTCAATGTGAAGGCAAAATCCCAAACATGAACCAATAATTATCCAATCCAACACTATTAAATTAAATTCACAGGCTTAAACTTTACAGCAAAATTTGGGTGACATATTGAATTCATAAGGCTTTTATGGATCATCATCAAACAGATGAAAAATCACCAGAAGAATTGAATAGAAAAAGAATGGAACCTATGAAACTCGAAAATCATTGAAAATTATTCCGAGTAGTTGTCCTGATAAAAACACAACTGGCATTGATCCCATATTTACCTGCATATAGAATTATCCATCCAACTAAAATCCACCAAAGCCAAACAACACTAGTCATCCTTAAAGCTTTTAGGTAACACTTTTTAAGAACAAGCCAATATTATCATCATATAGCATTCATAACAAGCAAGTTTGGAGCCCACATATCTTATGAACATTTTCGCATAATCAACACCAGCCGTTGCATCGCATTTGGACTCAGCCGGACCGACTTCTGATAACATCAAGTCCCATCTCAGTAGGATCAGTTGCTTGTAACTCCACTTGAATGCCGTCTAACTCCCTCTTGAACCTATCCTTGGAACTTGCATAAATCATCTTGCTTCTCACCTTTGATGTATCAGGTGACCTTAATGCAAAATTGGTAAATCATGAGTCAGATATATGTTATGTTCATGAAATGAGGGGCAAACAGTTTCAAAAATAATGAGAGTGAATGCTAGGTAGGACGTATACCATGCAATGAATATAATCCTGCTCTTTTGGCAATTCTCTTCAGTCACAAAATCGAAATCATAGACTGCATATCGGCATTCGTCAGCAGGGAGGCTGGCAGTGAAGTCCTCATAACTTTGAGACGGCTCACCAAGCTTTTCCACCACAACCTGCTTCTGCTTTTCCTCAATCTTGAAAACTATAAAACGGTAGGTTCTTTTTGCCTTCAAATCCAGAAACCTAAGCTTGCAATCATCATGCACAGCCATCCCTGATGCTGCATTTGCCTGTGATAGATTGGTTTACAAATATAAATTACGAACTCAGAGAACCTAAATTTCCATGCAGAGTAAGAACCCCAAGCATAGTAGAACTCTAGTGTGTAGACTAGATAAAGATGATGGAGGAAAACTGGCCCCAGTTTCCCATTCCTCTAACGAATTGGACCTCCTTGCTAGAAAATACGATCATGAACTATATATGATAAACAGAATCTACCAGAGTTTCCTTCGGAGAAATATGCATCCAACCTAGCCCCCTTAGAAATATATTAGATATCTAGTTTCTTTGTCAAAGTCTTATATCTTCTTCAATCATTGAATAAGTTAACAAAATGGAGTTGTATCTGTTAATAAATCTTTCCTTCCCACCAAAGTAAACTTCATAAAACATGTTTTTCACAATTGAATGAGCCTCTTAATCAATGATAGGCATATCCAAAAGGGTTTTTTTTTTTTTTTTTCAAAAGATGTGGCCTAAAGTTTAAGACTTATAACATCTAATGTGGTCCCACGAGAATTTTGAGATGGAACGTGTGAAGGCATTTGGAGCCCAAGACTTCAGACCACTTCCCTATTCTTCATGATACACAAATTTTATAATTGAAGGGTTTCTTCTTTGAGAAACCTTTCCATTTTGGTATTTTGTAGGTAATATGGCATAAGACTCAACATTAATATATCATAACTAGCCCACTCAAGTTATTAAAATCACTCAAGTGCTTGGGAAATCCGCAATGAACATGTATGGTTAAGGGTAAAATATCTGAGCTATTTCTTTGTTAAGATCACAATTAACTTCTACTTAAGTTTCCCCTACCAAGAAGCCTTCGTATTGTTATCATATCCACGGTTTGCTACTAAACAAACATAAGAATTACTGTCTGAACACAAGGAGGCCCGGAAACAAAGTCAACTAACAATGCACCTACACACTGTTCGGATACTAGCTTCTTTAAGCAAGTCCTAAAAGACTTCAATACAGTGTGAACAGAACCTATGGCAAAACTTCTATCATAGAGGAGGGAAAAAAAACTAACCATTTTCTCAACACTCATTTCTTGATGTCATTATTCCCAACACTGACCCTAGCCTTTGATGTGAAAGGGACCAACTTTAACCAGTTCCTCCCTCCTGAAATCTAAAGCTACTTCTTTTAATACAACACACCTTTGAATTTTTCTGCTCAACTCTGTAGTCTATACCAAACGAGTCTCCTATCCTCTATTTCCTACAATTACACACTAATCGTGATGGTGATAAGGAAGGCATACACTAAAAAACTAAAAATTAAAGAAGCAAGAGAACAAAGGATGGATGAACAAGATGAGCAAGAAGAGGGCGACTCACAGACTATCCCCAAGTGGTATAACTTAAATGCATAAAGGAATTTTGACAAGGACTGACCCATAAATGTACCAACAAGAGATGGGCTACTTCACTAACAAAACTCTACTTAAATAGTTAATTGATATTATCCTTTCCAATCCAACATCCTTCAGTTCTTCCCTTCAAATTTCATCATTAAGCATTCCAAGCTTTCCAAATTATAATTTTTGTATGAATACATCACTCACTTTAACATCGTCTAATGCAAAATGTGAAAACAACTCACGATACCAATTATATCCATCAACACAAATGCGTATATTTAAACCACTGAAATAAAGAGAACAGAAATTAACCATCACCATTATTGGGCAAAATGAAAATTTTAAAAGTAAATAGAAAAAAATTGTTAAGAGAATGGACCCATATGTATATATATACACGTGTGTGTACATGTGTGTGTGTGTGTGTGTACTCCTTTTACCAGAACCAGTCCAGTTTTAGTATTACATAATCTTGAAAGTTGAAATAACAATAACACGAAAACAGAGTACATTTAGAACATTGCAATAAATGAACGATAATAGAATAAATCGTCGCGTTACATAAACGGTAACCAATGCTTTTTACACACTCACTTACAAATGCATGGCACGTAAAATACACACACACATATATAAACGGCAACAGATATGAAGCACTAATATATCAGCATAATGAACAATCTAGGGCATTAAAAACAATAAACAAGCCGACCCCAAAAAACAATAAAGGCGAAAAACCGAATTAGGCAGCGATTGGTGCAGCGATTTACAAGGATTCAGTTTGAAAAGACAAGGAAGAAGATTAGAGATCGAATAGAGAACAAGGGAACAGGTAAAGTTAAAGAAAAGGTTACCATTTTAAAGAGAGAAAGCGGAAGAAAAGGCGAGAAAGAGTGAGAAAATTTAGGGCAAAGAAGAAGGGAAGAAGATGATAAACGAAGATAGAAAGGAGATGGTGAAGGGAAGAGGATGATGATGATGACGGGAATGGGAATTTGAGGGCTGTGAGCCTGTGCTGTGCAAATAGATTCGACGCTAATATTAAAAAAAGAAACCAAATATTCTTTATTTATTTATTTATTTATTATTTATATAATATTTCTTTATCGCAAAATATCTATTTACACCTTAATCACGAGGATTATATTAATTTAGACTTTGAATTAATAATTATATCAATTTAAACTTTGATATTAATTTTTAGATTAATAATTGTACAATTTAGACATTAAATTTTTATAAGTATATCAATTTAAACCTTGAATTTACATGATTGCATCAATTTAAATCCTTCATTATGTTCTATTTGGATACACTTATGAAAGTTCGAGGTTTTAATTGATACATTTATGGAAGTTCAAGGTTTAAACTGATACACTTGTAAAAGTTTAGAGTTTAAGTTGATACAACTATTAGCTTGAGGTTTAAATTGATACAATAATTAGTTAGAGGTCTAAATTGATACAATCACATAGTTTAAGGGAATAAATAGATGTATGACGTATTCTTTTCTTTTGTTTTTCTTAGTACTATAATACTTCTTTTTGTTTAACTTAGGTGATTGTAACAATTTAGCATATATTTGAAAGATTTTGAAATTATTAAAATTACATCAACTATGTTTCTAATTACACCTTTAAATGTAATTTTTATGTTATTAAAATTGATTTGTAGTATTAGACAACTAATGGGGTTTTGGGGTGTGCAACCTGAACTGCTTAATCTATTCCAGAATATCAAAGAAATGGTTGCCACCGCAGGGGTTGACGATTCCGTAGACATCGTAGATGAAATACAAACAATAGCACGGGCAAACCAACGCTTTGATGAAAGTTGTGAGCTCTTAGCTATTAGTCAGTTCTCTTTTTGGGAGACAAGGGAAGGGCTAAGCCTCATGCTAGTCTATCTTCACAGTTGAACTCCTGTACGTACTAATGGTGTTACAACATGAAATGAGTCTGTAATTACTATGCTTTGTGGCATTAGGGATCTTGGGAACTTTAGCAATAATGGTATTGTTAACCTCCCTAAGCAAACTGCCAGAGTAAAAGAAGGAAAGGATAGCATCCAATACATCTTCTCCTACTACTGAACGATGAAGAAAACTGGTCTGACTGTAAAGAATCGGGCTAGAAGCACTAATGGCAGTCCTATAGGTTGATGGACTAGTTAAGTAGGACGTTGCGATCCTTTCTTTTTCTTGCAATAAAGAAAAGCCCCTTTTTAAAAGAACTAGAAATGGGTTTACCGAGACAGTGGAATATCCTGACTATATCCTAATCTCCACCCATTCTTTGCCCTGCCACCACTTCCTCATCAAAGACCAAGACCAAGTATTACCAATTCCCATCGAGAAAGCAAGCAATCTCATTCTTAGGGAGAAGAAGGATCCACTGGGAATGAATGGGAAGACTGAAGTAGTATCTTCCTGCCGCCGAAAGGAATTTGTCTCCACTAGCGTCATTCGAAGAACGAAAACAAAAAAAAGGGTGACGATTTAGGTAGTCTCGATGGATGTAGTCCAATGGCTAAAGCTCTGCCAGCTTCTTGTAGACTGAACTCTCTTCTCTTTAGTTTAGGCTCCGAGTTGTTTTTGGGTGGGATGGTCGAAATTTTCTTCGCCACTAGTGGCAACGAAGTTCTTGGTAATTAACAAGGGGGAAGGAAGATCAAAGTGAGTAAACAGAATTCCATACTCGATCTCATAGATACATATAGAATTCTGTGGAAAGCCGTATTCGATGAAAGTCGTATGTACGGCTTGGAGGGAGATCTTTCATATCTTTCGAGATCCACCCTGCAATATGGGGTCAAAAAGCCAAAATAAATTATTTTAGCCCTTATAAAAAGAAAACTGATTTGTAAACGAAAAAAAATAATTTTGACCACTTCAGAACCAATCTCAAACTTGCCCTTAAGTTTTAGTTCATAACAATTTATTTAACAAAAAAAAAAAAAAAGAAAGAAAGATAAATGGAAGGATCTTAATATTCCTACAAACAATTAAGGTCACCCATGATGAGTGATCTTAAATCCAAATCTTTGAGGGTTTGAAATGACGAACATGAATTGCAAGATTATGAGTTGTGGCATATTCTTTGAGAAAATTATAATAAATAGCACAATTTAAAAAATAAACTAAAAATATAACATAAAGGTAAAATATTTACAAATTAATAAATGTTAATCAGTCAACTGATAAAAAAATTTATATTAGTCAAATCTATCATTTAATGGTTATTATTGATAGAAGCTATCAATGACAACTACTATCAATGATAGCAACCATAACAAATTTCTCAAATTGAAAGCTATCATTGATAGCATCTATTAGTGATAGTAAATATCCATTGCTTTTATTGATAGCTTCTATCAATTGATATCAACGATAACTTTCAATTTGAGAAAATCGAGAAGAAGGACTCGCATTGGTAGCAAATAGAAAATTATCGTTGATACCAGCTATCAATGTTACAACTAATTGCAACTATCAATGAAATTCACGTCAATGATAGCTTCCAACATGAGAAAATTAGGAAAAAGTGTTGAATAAGTGTGCGAAATAATCATTCTTCAAATTGAAAGTTATCAATAATAGCATGCTACTATTGATACGTGCTATCAATGATAACTTTTAATTTGAGAAATTCAGGTAGAAGCGTAAAAAAATGATGGTTGCACGTGAGTTTTTTAGTCTTTTATTAATTTTTGTGTTATATACAATTGTTTTATTCTTATGTTATATATTCCATAATTTTTTGGAAAGATATATATTATCGAGATTCCATTAAATTTCATATACATATGGATAAATACATTGAAAATCATTTTTTTTAATAAATTATAACTATAGAGTCATTATGTTGGTTACAAAATATAAATTATGAAGACTAATTAACTAAATTGTTTCAAATTTAAAGAAAAATATAAGAAATAAGTTGTTAATTAGCTAAAGAAATAGATATAAAAAATGTTTTTTAACTTAATAATAATAATATTATTATCAAAATGAGAATATCCTAACCGTAATTCACATACTCTTTTTTTGTTAGAGTAATCTCCAACTTAATTAAAAAGAAAAATAATAATAAAAATAATAATAATGCATAACAACAAAATAATTGAGTAAAATAATAAAAATTGTGGTAATGGGGAGTGGGGGTAGGGGAGATTTGCTAATGTCACCTAGCGGTTAAAAAACCGAACATTCCACCAATTAATTGCTTCCACGCAATTTAAGCGGTGGGTATCGTTTTTGGTCCCACGTCGTATTGATTTGACGGTGGTGAAGCAAAACTTTCCAATTTTCCTTTAGAAAAGAGAAAATCAATTTTGGCAAATACTTTATAATTATTGCATCTTTTATGGCAATAATAACATATTTGGGAAATATTTAAATTTGACAAATACCAAAATAAGAAAACACTGTAATCTATTTTTTTTTTAAGTTTAACCCAAAATTTATCGAACACTATTTTACTGCTTATTATTTTAAAAGTAGAACTGCAAGTAATTCTACGACAATCTCAAATGGAGTCTAATTCAACTATTTTCTTTTTCCATTTAAGTAAATATTAAATCAAAACAAAATTACAACAATCTCATATAGGGTTTAGGGTGATATTCCAGTTATATACCATAGAAGTGGGTTTTTTGAACATGACAAGTTAGAGTGCAAGCAACAAAATTACAATTTTGAGAATAAAAGTTAATATATTTTATATGCTAGATTTGTATATATATGTAGTGAACGAAAGCGAAAATTTAGTGAATAGCTGATGTTGGATATTAATAGTGAAAGAAAGTGAAACTTTGGTTTATTTTGAAACTTAAGATTGGATTTAATTGTGTAATT
>JBBPDJ010000026.1:3381581-3427386 GCA_037974625.1 Cucumis cinereus
ACGGTTTGAGTATACCAAATTTTATGTTCCTTCAAGTATTTGATTGTTTATGTATCTAAGCCTTATTATATCAATTTACTTTAGAGTATTTGTTTCCAATTGAGTAGTAATCTGTTTGCTAGTGTATTCAGTTCATAATATATTTAAAATTTTCCCAACAGTTGAAACATAAAAACAGATTTAATTATGTAGGTTAGATTTATTGTATAGAAAAACTTTCATATTAAATTGAAACTTCAAATAAAAATAATGTTTTATGTACAAATTTAACATGTACGAAAGTTAAATTTGTAGTTTTTTCATTTTGAATGAATTATGTTTGTTTTTCGTCAAGTAACAACTAATTTGAGTTAAATTTGATGAATGTTTCAATTTTTATATTTATTTGATTTTATTTTGTATTTTGGAGAGTCACTAAGTTGCTAGCCTATAAGTTGCAACTTGGTTCTTCATTTGTTGCATCTCATTCCAAATTGAAGAGTTCTTTCTCTTTTTCTTTCTTTCCTTTGTTCTTGTGTTGAGTTCAGAAAAGTATCCAAGATTTTTGTCAGATTCGACTAGTTTGAGGTTGCAGTTCTACTGAAATTGGATGTTGTATCCTACTAAGACGGATCCTGCTAAGACGATCGTTGTAGTATGCTTGCAAGCCCGTACATAACGAATAATTATCTCATAACAATATTTATAAGAAGCTAGTGTGACTCACTACGTTTTGAGTCTACAAATATTTCGAGGTTTTTCAAGCTTTGATTATTTTCCCATCCTAAGTCTTGTTATATCATTTGATGTACGTTTGAGTTTGAATATTCTACATTAAGTGTATTGTTTCTAGTTAAGGTGTAATCAGTTTGCTAGTGTATTTCATTCATACATATTCAGTTTCTCCAATATTATATGTGTTGTCTAAAGAGATTAGATAATCTTTATCCCTCTAGATGTTTGAATGAGACGACTATAAAATTATTATATTTAGAATAAAAATCAACAATTGTGATTGTGAAGATGAAAGATCAAACTTCTTGAAAAATTGGAGGTCTAACTCTTGTTAAACAAAAATAAAATAAACAAAGAAAAAAACCGATACGTATATTAGAAATCAAACCATTACATATCTCAAAATCAATACTTGTATTATCAAGTCCAATCACCTACCTTTTCACTACCATTCTTCCATACAGTATCCAACTTACATATATAAATAAGATTTGCTTCAACTTAATTTTAAAATTGTTAAAACCACTCTATAATTTTTCAAATTTGTTCAAAAAAAATATTTTTAACTATTTAAAATCAATTTAATAACATAAAAACTACACGTAATTAATTATCGAATTGAGATTAAAAATGATTTTAACTATAAAAAAAAAAAAACATTCCCAATCATGCACTAGATTTGTTGTTATACCAACAAAAACATTGGGATATAATTTGGAAGATAGAAGCAGAGAAATTCAGAATGAATACTGATTAATAAATTCATCACAAAAGTAGGTGCAAAATATGGTTGATGAACCGACATGTCGTTTTGAATAGATAATTTACAAATTATAGGGTTGGATCATATATTCGATGTGGTTTAATAAAAGTCAAAGGAACCAAACATAGTCCTTCACTTCTTAGATTTCCTTGCTTCTCTTGAATTCCCTGTGTACAAAAATTGAGGAGTCATTTTTACAAATTTTCCTTTTCTTTTTTTTACTTCCACTTGAAAATTGAAATTTCACAAAAAATACTTTATTTATTTATTTATTTTACCTGAGGATTTTGGGTTTTATATGAGCTACTCTGCATTTGAAGTAGATTCTGCTCCAAACCCAGCAAAAACGAATTAAAAAAATGTGAATTTTAGCTTCATAATGTTAAAAAATATTTAAGAAATAAGGTTTGAAGTTTTATTTTAGTAAAAAATTCACAAATTTACGAATTCAATTCAGTAAATATATGTTTGACAAATTTTAGTATTTCGTGATTCGTGAAAATTTTGAAAAACAACATTTTTATGTTTTTATTGTATCTAGATTTTGAAATTTAAAATTTAAAATGCAGAATTATAATAATAAAGATAAAAACCTGAGAAATACAATACGTCATGTTATAAACTTATAACTCAATTCACAAACACACACATATATATATATATATTAAAATCATTATATTTATTATGTAATGTATTATAAATTATAAAATTATTTTTTTAAACAAAACATAAATGAATAATAGTTTATTGTCAACTATATATTAGTGGATAAATACAACTAGTTTTATGATTTATAAATTTATAGTGATAAAAAACATTTGAAACAATTGTTTAAATCAGAATCAAATTTTTGAATATTCTACAACATAAAATTTCAACTATGTTTTTCATTTCTTTTTTCAAATTCTTTACCAAATAGATCGTAAAATATGACATTATTATTCGGAAATATCATGTCATACAACGAAAAGATTTAAGAAAAATAGAAATAAGAGAATAAGGAATGGTACCTGAATTTGGTCTTGAATGAATTTGATGTAAAGACAGGCTTCTTGAAGAACAGATGCGGTATCAGTCTACAATAATACGAACAAAATCATTTATAATTCTATCGGCCTCGACATATCTTTATCAATTTACATTACTGATAGAGTTCTACTCAACGTATTTAGTAAAAATGGAAAATTAGTAAAAGTTAATCTGATTATAATTAATTTTATTATTATTTTAAAAACAATTAGCTAAGAACGGAAGTGAGTATGGAGTAAAAATTAGAAACAAAAAGTGTAACTCTTAAATCCTCAGAATCAAATGGAAACTAAAATTTAAACCCGAAACCTAGGGATAGAAGAGTAATTCTGCAAGAAAAAAAAAAAAAAAAAATAGGAACCTTGCCGTAAGGGGAAACCAGCTTTTGAAGGGCAGTAATTTTATCGCTAAGCTTTTGGCTTCTCCTTATTGGTACCTGCAACTACTTCCAATAAAACAGATATGAAAAGTACATGAGATGCTCTCAAAAAGTGATTTTTTGGAGAGTAATTAAGTTTGGATTAATGGTAATTTAGCTGATAATTTAGATTAATTAATCTTTTAGAATTAATTAGTTTATTGTTTTATTTTCTTTTTTAAGACTATAAAATTACCATTTAAAGGGGTAATTCAAAATTTTTTATTCTCTCTTCAAATATAAAATTGTTGTTAGAGCGAGTTCTATCAATTTAGAGATAGATTTTCTTTGTTTAGTTATAAACTTGGTTTAATATCTTCAACTTCGAACATACAAAAAGTAGTGGATTTGATTCCGTACCTTAGTTAACTCATGCAAACTCAATTATCTTTGTTGACTTAAAATAGGTAATAATATATAAATTAAAACACTATAAACTATATATATATATATGATATTACTTAAAATATAAATTAATTAATAATAATTTATATTCAATATAATATTAAGTCACTAACTCTATTTAGTTTTATAGTTTATAAATATAAATATTGAAATTTAATTTTCAAATATGCTACCAAATACAATAAAAAAAAAAAAAAGAAATACAAATTTATTTTTAAATAGATCCTTAATCTTTGTGGTCACATTTTACCTCATCATTCAAATGAATTTGAAAGTAGTCAATTGAAAGACTCTCTTTAGTGTAAAATTTGAGAGGTTATTCTAATTAGGTATTTCTTATATCAATATATTCTCTTATTTTTTTTTATAAAAAAATTAAAATAAATAAATAAAAAGTTTTAAAGTAAAGTACTTAACTTGGGCACTGACCTTAATTCTCTTGTAATCTCCTGCCAAAAAAATAAATAATAAATAAAAAGAATGTAAAATGGATTTAGGTGGATAACAACATATTTTTAAAGAATTGTAGATATAACAAAATCTATCAGTGATAAACTACTACTAGTAATATGGTCTATTCTAACTTACTTTAAAGATTAAGCTATAAATTTTACCGATGATAGTAGAATTAATTTTAAAGTTGTTGGTAGGGAGAGATATAAGAGAGAAAAAAAAAAGGAAAAAGAAAAAAAAAACAAAATTTCCCCAAAATTAATATAAGATAATAATAAAAAAAAAGGAGCAATTACCTTGTTGGTGGGTGATAGGGTGCTGACATGGAATAGTGAAGCCTCCACCTTTTAGATGCCAATCACTCTTCAATAACTTTGACTCTAGACACAACCCACTGTAGTTAAATCAAGATTAGGAAGGAGTGTGGTTTGCGGACTGAAATTCTAAAACTTATATAGCAACACTAACTAGAATGTTTAGGAAAAAATTTAAAAATATCCTAGATTTTTAGGTTGAGGAATTCGAGAGAATTCTTTTAGATAAGGATGAGATAAAAAATTCTCTCAATTTTTTCAACAACTTCTTGTTTGGTCAATGAGTTTACGACAAATAAAAGAAAATTATGGTTTATTAACTAGTGGGCGGCTATTACTTAACAATTCCACTTGTTGTCCCAAATACTTCATGAGAGTTAGGACTTATATCTATAATGTTTCTCTCTCTCTCTCTCTTTTTTTCTTCATAATTTAATTTATGTTAAAATATCATTTTGGTCCCTATATTTTTAAAATTTGTTCAATTTTAGTCTTTATATTTTCAATTGTTCAATTTTAGTCTTCATACTTTTGATAAATCTTAAATTTGGTCCCATAAAGTTAATAATAATAATAATAATTTTTTAATAAACAATTAAACTAATCCCATATGTTGATTTCTTCATCAAACTTTGACCATTCATTCATTCATTCAACAAACAAATGAGAGGAAGAGAAGTAATACATACTAATTATTAACCATATGTGATGGAACATCCATTTTAGCTACCCACGAAATCTCACTATGTCCTGTTACAAACATATATATATATATTCATAATTCAAGTCATTATGTCATCAATATAACATATATAAGAATGTTAAATATAATCAAATTTACTATAATCATTGGCCTAAACTTTCGAGGTTGATCCGTGACTTTACATATATCAAAACAACTGATTAAAGTATTAGAACACTTCTAGGTGACGAGGATTATTAAAGTATTTATATAATTAAATTCATCGTAACGAACTAACTTAAGTTTCTGATGTAAACTAGCCGTGAGAAAATGCAGATAGAAAGAACAACATTTGAAGGAACTGATGAAGAACACTTGAACCACTCCCCACCCGTATCCATCAACCTCATGATTCTTGCAAACGCAAAACAGACTTAGAAAAGAAAAACCCTTCAAAGATCAAACTCACACTTAAATTTGGATCTATGTTTCTCACCTCTTAGCAGCACCAAACAAGTTTCTCAGGTTGCCAAACTAATTCCCATGAAGGACCAATTTGATTGTCTATTAGAATTATGTACAAAATGTTTATATAGTAAGAGAGAGTGAGGTTTTGGGGGCATTTTGGTAACTACCTGATTATTTTTAATCAAAGGAAAAAAAAAATTAATTTACTTGTTTGAGATAACCATATTTTATTATTAATATGAAGATTATTAGAGATTCAAATTTTATGGTTTAATAATACAATTAATATTAAAATCAATTCATAGTCACTATTAAACAGTATTTACTACAAATTAATGATGAATTGACACTTGTTGGCAATATATACAAGTCGATAAACTAAAAACTACAATCTGTTGTGGTTTTGAAAATCGTTTTTGTTTTATAAGGATGTATTTTACCATTATTTTCATCTTTCTTAAGGAAATATATACTCAAATTTCAACAACAAAAATAAGTTTTTTTAAAAGGTACGACTTTGTTGTAGTTTGGATAATAATAGTAGAGGTGAACATGATAGATTGAAAAACCGACCGAATGAAAGACGGTAGGTTGGAGATAGGAGGGGTTTGGTCAGTGTCGGGCTGGAAAAAATTCAAATTGACAACTTTTTTAAAATTTTCAAAGGCTTAAACTGACCTAATTAACCGACCGTCGTTGCCGTTGGTACTCCTTCATGGTCGTAGTCGGTTTGAACATTTACCAAATCGACTTGGTGGTGGTTTAGTAAAAAAATCGACTTCGACTGATCGAGGCTTAACCCTACTAGCTATTTGGATTTTTGTTTTTGGTTTTTAAAATTAAGTCTATAAACATCTTTTCTATCTCTAAATATCTTGCTTTATCATCTATATGTTTTAAAAAAATATCAACTCGAGTTTTTGAAAAAATAAAAAATAAAATAATAATTTCTTTTGTTTTTTGGAATTGGTTTGGAATTCAACTCTATTATTTAAGAAATATTAAAAAAAAAGTAAGAAATTAAGGAGAAAATATATTTAATTTTAAAAACAACAAAAACCAAATAATTACAAAACAAAACTAATATAAATCTTTTTAGTTTTCATAGCTTTGTCTTAGATATTGAAAGCACCCCCTTAGCTTAAAAGTAGACAACAAATACAAAAAGAAAAAAACCAATGAGCAGCAGTAACGTCTATAAACTAACTTTTTAAAACTCGACTAGTTATCAAACATGACCTACGAGATTCTTCTTTAATCACTATTCACAACACTCAGTAATAAGAAACCATATGAATCATAACTATGTATGTTTATGGAAAATGAAAAACAAAATGTGTAGAGTGTGATGATGAAAATTTTCCAATCATAGAGAGAGTTCTAACATCATAGGCATATTAAATGTATGAAAGGCATATCAAACCTCCAAATGACTCATAAATTTTGACCAAATTTGTAGCTATCTGTTTGGTTTTGCTTTCACTAAATTTGACTTGCATTGATTTTAATTTATTTATGCAAGTTGATTCTTTTCTTTAGTTCATTGATTCATTTATATAAATTAAGGATAAATGCATGTTAATAGCTAGTCAAATATAGATATTAAATTTGATAAATTTGGATGATCTTTTCATAAGTTAGTATAAATTAGCAAACATATAAAATTGTATATCAATTCAAATAATTGTGACAAACTTTCTGCTTTTGTATACCATTATAGAGTGCATGCATACTACATAAATTTTAACTTTTATAATAAAAGTAGTACCAATCATAGAGTTCCTAATACAACTATTTTCATATTTAGCAAAATGAAGCAAAATATAGTAAAATATCACAGTCTATCTACGATGAATTGCGATAAACTAAGATAGACTACTATTTGTGTCTATATGTAGTTTTTGAAAACATGGATAAAAAGTAAATATCAAACCAAAAGATTTAGAGGTGGAAAGAGTTTTTATAGACTTAATTTTAAAAAAAAAAAAAAAATTCAAATGGTTATCAAACGAGACATGTTTTTAGTTTTCAAAACAAAATTTAGGATTTTAGAGCATTAATAATAGAGAATGAATTATAACTAAACATAAAAATTTATAGATGAAAGTAGTGTTATAAACTTAATTGTAAAAATCAAAATAGATCTAAAACGTGACATATGGAAGAACAACGAATTAAAGGGGAAAAAAATCTTGACATGGATATAGATTTTTTTATATATTAGTTTCTTTCTATTATATACTTTGGAAGGATGTTTTGTATTTGAGATCAGCTATTTGGACTTGTAGTATATGTCATTGGTATACATATTATTAACAAATAGATCCAAAACCATTAGTTTTTTCCTTATCACCAACTCTATAATCTTCTAATTCTGCCTAATCTTGAAACTAATTCTTTTCTATAAATGGGTGTTTAGTTCACAAATTAAACTTATAAAACCTGCATTTCGAAGAACGGACACAAACACAACATGATATATGATGATACGACCTAGGACAACGACATGCATGTTGGAGATACTCTATTTTTTCATTAATACACTCCACTAAAGAAAACATAAAATGTCTGATTGTGACAAGAGATGAAACCTGATAATGTCATACCATCATGAAGATATATGAAGGGTTAATAACAAGTGGTATCAGGGCCAAATTCTTGAGTGCCCAAAACAAAAATGTAATGAAACCTCGAAAATTGGTCACAACGTGTTTCGGTAAAGATGAGTATAATCTAATAAGAGTTAGACGAATGAATGACTATTTGATAAAAAGTTTAATAGTGATCTTTCATTTGAGAAGAGGATTGTTGTCACTTACACTTTCCGATCGTCTTTTTCCTACCTTATTCAATGTATTAGAGTCTGAAGTTGGGAAATCAGTGAAAAGAGTAATTATAAAATGGAGTTGACTAGATGGAAAGATTTAAAAAAATGTCAAATGGGGTTTTGGTTTGGGTTTGTCTTCTAAGTTTTGTATCTTTCCATAAATCCAAGTGATTTCTTTTCATATCATTAGTAGTTCCAAAATGGAGTTATGTTGTAATTTTAAAATGAATAATGGAGTCTTGAGCATGCAATTGTATAGTGTTTCAACGTGGAAAAAAACAGAGATAGAGACCGAACAGCAACTGTTATCCAAGAAAGGTCAAATAAGAACGACATGATCCAATAAAAACATACACAGAGGGATTGCCAAACCTCAAATCTCTCAAATTCCCAACATCTTCTTCCCTTTCGATTGCATGTTTTGGAACATTAATTCGGAGGCCCAAGTTTTGTTAAAAAAGGATTGTCTGAAACTCTAAATTCCAATTGACCAATTAGTTTTGTTTTTAATTGAGTTGGTTGAGTCTGAGTGTTGGGTTGAATAATTTGTTTTTGGCCTATATATATATGTATGTTTGTTTGTTTTTTCTCTTAGGATTGTGGTGATATTTGCTTTTGTTTAAAACTTGAAGTAGATATTATGAATATTTGATACATAGCATTTGAATTTTATGAAGAATTTAGTTATTAGGTCAAAATTATAATTAAGGGTTGGGTTGAAGATCATATTTGCATATTTCGGGTAGGTTCAAAAAACCCCTCCAACCTAACTCATGTACACTCCTAGTCACAACCTACATGTTTATGTTTGATATTTTTTTTTCTCAAAGCAACGAGCTTGAGAGTGAGAGAGCAAGGAGAGTTTTTAAGAAGGCCTTGAGTGTCAGATCTAAGAACCATGCTGAAAAACAAGATCCAAAAAACGACTCAACCCCAACAGACTCCAAAATCGATTCGATCTCAACCACTAAGATATGCTAGATAACTAATTACTCAGATGATCTAGTAATAAATCGAGGATTTGTCTTTAAAACTTGCCATCAATCTTTAATCTTTAAAGCAGTACTCCACATGCAAGATATATCAATTCTTACTTGAATGCTCTAAATATTCTTGCATTCTATTACAAAAAAGACACAAGAAACAAAACTTAAAATGCTTTCAAGGTTTTAAACCTGAAATTTTACCTTTCCAGATCTACCTCTATCAAATGTGAAAAATATAGCACTATATATACTAAAGGAAAAAACTTGGGTGCATCTCATAGCATTCATCTAGGTACTTCATTATCTCTCCACCACATAAAAATAAAATAAAAAATTACTTTTTTTTTTATAAAAAAAATAACTTGTAATCTGGTTTTTATGTGGTGGAGAGATAGAGAGGATGTAGATATGTGAATCTTAGGATGCACCTAATCGTTACTCTATACTAAATGAAAAAAAATGATTACAGAACGTCAAGTTTTTAGACTAGTAGTCCAAACTCCAGAAGGTGTCAGACCTATGAGATATAAATGAGTATAAGAGTATTTGTGAGTAAAATAAACAAAAATAATGAGATCACAAGATATATAGAGCAAGACTAGTTGCATGCACAAGGTTTTTCACAAAGACCTGATATTGATTATGAGAAGACATAATCTTCAGTGGTGGATACAATCACATTAAGATTTTTAATTGGTCTGACTGTATATGAAAATTTGGACATGCATCTTATTGATGTAGTACAACATATTTATAAGAATTTCTTGATAATGACATTTATACGAAAGTCCAAGAAGAATTTAAGATACCTGAAACATATAAATCAAATTTTTGGAAACTATATTCAATAAAGTTACAGAGATCACTATATGGATTGAAACAATTAAAACAAATGTGGTATAATCGTTTGAGTGAATATTTGTTGAAAGAAAAATATCAAAATAATCCAATATGTCCATGTGTTTTTATAAAGAAATCACAGTCAGGATTTGCTGTTATAGCTATATATTTTGATGATTTAAATATAATTGAAACTCCTGAAGAGTTTTCAAAGACAATAGAATATCTTAAGAAAGATCTCGAGATGATAGATCTCGAAAAAAATAAAAAATTGCCTTAGCTTGCAATTTGAGCATTTAGCAGATTGGATATTTATTCATCAATCAACTTATATAGATTTTTTTTTTAAAAGATTTTATATAGATAAAACACATTCATTGAACATTCCAATGCAAGTTTGTTCAATAGGTCTGAAGAAATATATATTTCGACCTCGAGATGATAATGAAGAACTTCTTGGTCTAGAAGTATCATATCTTAGTACAATTGATGCACTTATGTATCTTACAAATAATACAAGACCAGATATTGCCTTCTCGATAAATTTATTAGCTAGATATAATTCCTCTCCAACAAAAAGACATTGAAATGAAATTAAGCATATACACCTTTATCTTTGAGGAACAATTTATATGAGTTTGTTTTATTCAAATAAATCAAATTTTGATTTAGTTGGTTTTGAAGATTTTGGATATTTATCTATCCACACAAAGCTAGATCTCAAACATGTTATCTATTCACATGTGGAGAAACTGTTATATCATGTCGATCAGTGAAATAAACTATAACATCCACTTCCTCGAATCAGGTTGAAATTCTTGCAATGCATGAGGCAAATCGAGAATGTATATGGCTAAGATCAATGACTCAGCACATTCGTGGAACATGTGACTTGTCTTCTAGTAAAATTGTTCCAATGATACTATACGAAGACAACACAACATCTATGACTTAAATAAAATGAGGTTATATTAAAAGATAGAACAAAGCATATTTTACAAAATCTTTCCTACACTGGTGACATCGAAAAAAATGATGACATCACAGTACAACAAATTTGTTCAAAAGATAACCTAGTAGACTTATTTACAAAACCATTACCTACCGCAACTTTTGAAATGCGTATCTAAGAGGGAGTATTATAAATATTATTAAAAATAGATGCCAATTATGCTTAGTGTCCATTGCCATGTGCCACTCACTTTTTTCCCCATTTATATTGATATATCTTTTGAAGATATCAATCCTTAGTGGCCATGTAATCCACCTTATATTGTCATATGTCTTGAAGATACCAACCCTTAATGAACATGTACTACCTCATGCTTGTCAAATTGCCTATAAATAGTGACATTTGGTGAATTTTGTAAGATATACATAGTGGTTGAAATTACAAATAAATTGGAGATAATGGAAATTTTTGGAGAATTTTATATTTTCTTATATTTTTAATTTATTATTTATTTTATTTTATTTATATTTTTGTCGTACCTCATCTTTACGACATAGACCATAATTTGATTTAATAGAAAGCCATAGAAGTGGAAGTAAAATGTTATTTAATTAATTAAATTGACTTTATATTATAAATAAAAAATTCTAGAAAAGTAATAAGGACACGTATGTCAACTCTAGCGCTTTCCTGAATCCATGAAATTAGGATTGAAATAAAATAAATGGAACTCCAATATGAAAATAATAATAATAATAATAATAAAACTCTATTATTCATTCACATGAAAAAAGAGAGTGTCAGTTTTTTCCATAATGCGGGAAAAAGCTAAATACCGAAACCGAATCTTGCCTTGTTCTACCATCAACAACAACAATTCAATTCTCCTTCAAATCCATAGGGTTTCTCTCAAACTTTCATCGCTTTCTGGTGATCCTTCTTCCATTCTTCTTGTAGTTTATGCAATTGTTCTGCACAATTCCGTGTTTATCTATGCATTTTAACGTTTATTTGGTTTCTGTTAACTTCTTCTCAGCTTTTTCACTCTTTTTCCTTTATGTTTTGTAATTGTGGAAATTCTATTTCTAGAATTTGTTTGCTTCATATTCTCATCGTGTTACATGTTCTACTTTGATCCTGTTCCTTTTCGTTCGTGTTTTTGTTTTTTTTTTATTGTATTGTACTCTGATGAATTCAACTTTTTCCTGATGGTTGTAGTTTGTTATGTTTTGGTTCATATTAGAGGTAATTGGCTTCTATTGTGTTTTACTTCAACATAATATTTCATATCATACTTGGTTTCGTTATATTTTAGTGAAATGTGAATGTTCTTTTATTAGTCTGCAGGTTATAGTTTAGAGTTTAGAGCTTTTCAGATGTTCTGTTTTTTGTTCATTTTTTGTTTTTCAATAATTGATTATAGCGTATGTTTTCTGAAAGTAGGGGAGATTTCGTTCTGTTTCAGTGTACTGTACCATTTTTGTTGATTTTATTTGTCATTTTTCCCTCTTTTTCATTGTGTTAATTTGTTGTTGTGTATGAGCTCTTTTCTGAACTGTTGGTTTTCTACAAATGTCATTAGTTACGTGTTCTTTTTACTGTTTTTCTTTTAATTCTCTAATCCTAGGTTTTCGTTTCTCATTAGCAGGAGAGGAATGATGGGTACCTTTGTATATTAGCTCTAAGAAGTTCAGATTTGGCTCATTTTTTCCTATAAACTGATTCACGAACTATGAGGTGGTTTAGAGCAAGCGCTGCTGTAGCAAAATTGGCCATTAAGAGAAACATATTGCAGGGAGGACCATATGTTGGGAGATCAAGGATCAGTACATCTCAAAGTCGATATTTTCATTCAACACTTTTTAAATCAAAAGCTCAAAGTGCTCCAGTTCCACGTCCTGTTCCTCTTTCTAGGCTTACTGATAGCTTCTTAGATGGAACTAGCAGTGTTTACTTGGAGGAACTTCAAAGAGCTTGGGAGGCTGATCCTACCAGTGTTGATGAGTCATGGGACAATTTCTTCAGAAACTTCGTGGGCCAGGCTGCCACATCTCCTGGCATTTCTGGCCAAACAATACAAGAGAGTATGCGTTTATTGTTGCTTGTGAGAGCATATCAGGTTAATGGTCACATGAAAGCCAAGTTGGATCCTTTGGGATTGGAAGAAAGGAAAATTCCTGATGAGTTAGACCTTGCACATTATGGTTTCACAGAAGCTGATCTTGATCGGGAGTTCTTCTTGGGGGTGTGGAAAATGGCGGGGTTTTTGTCTGAGAATCGTCCTGTTCAGACCCTCAGATATACTTTGACCCGTCTTGAGCAAGCATATTGTGGAAGCATTGGATATGAGTACATGCACATTGCCAACCGTGAAAAATGTAACTGGTTGAGGGACAAGATTGAGACCCCAACACCAACGCAATACAATCGGCAACGCAAAGAGGTTATTCTTGATCGTCTTTTGTGGAGCACACAATTCGAAAACTTTCTGGCAACTAAGTGGACTACAGCAAAGAGATTTGGGCTTGAGGGAGGGGAGACTTTGATTCCTGGGATGAAGGAAATGTTTGACAGGGCTGCAGATCTTGGAGTTGAAAGTATAGTTATTGGAATGCCTCATAGAGGGAGACTAAATGTCTTGGGCAATGTTGTCAGAAAGCCACTTCGTCAAATATTTAGTGAGTTTAGTGGTGGTACAAAGCCTGTAAATGAGGTTGGGCTCTATACAGGAACTGGTGATGTGAAGTATCACTTGGGAACTTCTTATGACCGACCAACTAGGGGTGGCAAGCAACTTCACCTTTCCTTGCTTGCTAATCCAAGTCATTTGGAAGCTGTTGATCCTGTGGTTGTTGGGAAAACACGGGCAAAGCAGTACTACTCAAATGATGTGGAGAGAAAAAAGAATATGGGTGTTTTGATTCATGGAGATGGTAGTTTTGCTGGACAAGGTGTTGTGTACGAGACTTTACATCTCAGCGCTCTTCCTAACTACACGACTGGTGGGACTATTCACATTGTTGTAAACAATCAGGTAGCTTTTACCACTGATCCAAGGTCAGGAAGATCCTCACAGTATTGCACTGATGTTGCCAAAGCCTTAGATGCACCCATTTTCCATGTGAATGGAGATGACGTGGAGGCAGTTGTTCATGTATGTGAGCTGGCTGCAGAATGGCGCCAGACTTTCCATTCAGATGTCGTTGTGGATTTGGTTTGTTATCGTCGTTTCGGGCACAATGAGATTGATGAGCCATCTTTCACCCAGCCTAAAATGTATAAGGTGAACTTTATTGTATTCTACTAGTCTAAGGACACATTCTGTTCGTTTATTTTCTTTTTCTTCTTATATATATTTATATTTATATATATGTGTGTGCGTATATTATTTATTTAATTTTAATTTATTATTATTATCATTATTATGGTTTTTATTATAAAGTTGGAACTCTTACATTCCTCAATCATTTCCTCCTATTTATTTAACTACCACAAAATTTCTCATGGCTGTATAGTTTAATTCATGCCTTATGATGCACTTGAGTGCTACTGATGAGATGGTTTAGCTCTTGTCCATGATTCTCAATTTGTGTATGATACAGGTTATTAGAAACCATCCTTCATCTCTTGAGATTTATCGAAAGAAACTTTTAGAATTGGAGCAGGTGTCTCAAGAAGACATCGAAAAGATGCAATCCAAGGTCAATTCAATACTTAATGAAGAATTTGTTGCCAGCAAAGATTATGTTCCTAGGAAGAGGGATTGGCTTTCAGCGTATTGGGCTGGATTCAAGTCCCCTGAACAGCTCTCACGTATTCGGAATACAGGGCATGTGGAATAATATTTTCATTTTTACCGCCTTTTGTTCTCTTATTTGTACTAATATCTGTAAAATGCTTTTCAGGGTTAAACCCGAAATCTTGAAGAATGTAGGAAAAGCTATTACATCCCTTCCAGATCACTTCAAGCCTCACAGGGCAGTCAAAAAGGTGTATGAACAACGTGCCCAAATGATTGAAACTGGGGATGGCATTGACTGGGCCCTTGGAGAAGCACTTGCTTTTGCCACATTGTTAGTGGAAGGGAACCATGTTAGATTAAGTGGACAGGACGTTGAAAGAGGCACCTTTAGCCATAGACATTCAGTTCTTCATGATCAGGAAACAGGAGAGAAGTATTGCCCTCTTGATCATGTTATCATAAACCAGAATGAAGAGATGTTTACTGTCAGCAACAGGTAATGGAAAAAATACTTACAAATTATGCAAGCCATTTCTTTTGCATCTATGTTCATCATTGATGATAATGTTCCTGCCTGATGGTCCACTTTCGAGCCTGACTTGTTGAAATATGTTCATTGCTACTGTGATGAAACAAATACCAAGAAAGCTAGCATTGGGCTTTTTTGATTGCAAACTAGATTTTTACCATGGTAGGACTAAAGATTATTCTCTTACGGGAGATATACTTTGTACCGTCTCCTTGTTCATTTGTAAAAATGCTCACTTTCCTGTCTACAGCTCTCTTTCAGAGTTTGGTGTTCTTGGATTTGAGTTGGGTTATTCAATGGAAAACCCCAATGCATTGGTAATGTGGGAGGCTCAATTTGGTGATTTTGCTAATGGGGCTCAAGTAATATTTGATCAGTTCTTAAGTAGTGGAGAATCAAAGTGGCTGCGACAAACAGGACTCGTTGTGCTACTTCCGCATGGCTACGATGGGCAGGGACCTGAACATTCAAGTGCAAGATTGGAACGTTTTCTTCAGGTACTTCGTTGAAGATTTCTTTCCTCTTTACTTCCAGATCAGCACTATGACAATCTCTGCCTTTTTTTTTCCTTTTTACTTTACTTTATGATTGATGTGAGAGTCACTCTCTTGTATGTATAAAATGTTGATTTGATGTTTGCGAATTATTTGTATTTTCTCAGATGAAAAAGGGCTCTTTATGACCTTTTAATTTTTTTTAATTTTTCTACCCTTTCTAATTATAAAATAGTCTGTTGTGCTTCCCCTCTCTCTTTCCTAAGTTGGCAATTGGCATGTTAGGTCACCGAAATATGATGTTATTCGTGGTTAAATGCCTAGAGCTTTTGCATGGAGTTCCAAAACATTAGCTTATCTTATTATCTCATTGGCGTATTCTTATTTAGAAACCTGCATTCACGGAGTTGATTTGATTTAATATTGATATTTGGCTGATATGGATTTCATTGAACTTTGTTGAAGATGAGTGATGACAACCCTTTTGTTATACCTGAGATGGACCCTACTCTTAGGAAACAAATTCAAGAATGCAATTGGCAAGTTGTGAATGTTACAACTCCTGCCAACTACTTCCATGTTTTGAGGCGTCAGGTGAGTTCATAAGTAAGTTACTAAACAATTCCAATTTTCTCGAATTGACATGTTTTCCATCATCATTTTTCTCTCCAGATTCACAGGGACTTCCGTAAGCCTCTCATTGTGATGTCTCCCAAAAATCTACTTCGTCATAAAGACTGTAGATCCAATCTATCTGAGTTCGATGATGTGAAAGGCCACCCAGGTTTTGATAAACAGGGCACTAGATTTAAGCGCCTTATCAAGGACCAAAACATGCACTCTGATCGTGAAGAAGGAATCAGGCGTTTGATTCTTTGCTCTGGAAAGGTAAGCCACCTATTTGATTTTGACTTCATGCATCATGTGTTTATTTGCTTTCAAGTCTAATTATTTGCTCCTAATTGTTGGTAACTTCCAAGGGAAGAATTTACTTGTTTATAGCACAGATGACTTATAATATGTTTGCATCATCATAATTGGAAGCTGAGATGAGTCAGACTTTCACCAGTTATTTCTATTCCAATACTTAATATAAGATTTTGACATTTTTCACTCCAGATTTATTATGAACTAGATGAAGAGCGGAAAAAAACTGATGGAAAGGACATTGCTATATGCCGGGTTGAACAGCTATGTCCATTCCCATATGATCTCATCCAGCGAGAACTGAAGCGGTATCCAAGTATGTTTATTCGACCCACTACTGATATTTAACTAGTAAAAAACTTGTAAGGCGTTGAGCAGTGCATGACAAAGCTTGCATTAGGCTATTGTTTTCAACACTTACCTGGTCACCAATTTGTGCGTTTGTTTTTTTTTTATGTATTTTTTTTATATATTTTTATTACATGAAGGATGCATTTGTTGTCATTTTGTTTTGGATACATTTTGTCGTTGCATAATGGCTTTTGAACTCTGGAGATGAATGAATTTGGGGTTTATCCCTTGGCTGTCATCCAATGATGCCAAATATATGAATATGAATTCTTTAAATGCAATTTTCGGAGGTAGTGCCATGAAAGGGGGAAAAAAAATCCCCCCTCCTTTTAAATGGTTAATTTGGTATTTCACCGATGACATTGTTCACCTTTTCCCTCACAGATGCTGAGATTGTTTGGTGCCAAGAGGAGCCAATGAACATGGGTGCATATACCTACATTAATCCTCGTCTTGCTTCTGCCATGAAGAGTCTATCCAGAGGAACAATTGAAGACATAAAATATGTTGGCCGTGCTCCATCTGCCGCTACAGCCACTGGTTTCTATCAAGTTCATGTTAAAGAACAAACCGAGATTATCAAGAAAGCACTGCAACGTGACCCGATCCCATATCCTCATTAAAGTCCTTCCAGATTACTTTAGTAAGCAATTCATAACATATCTCATGATGTGTAAATGTTAACTCTATATTGTCCTAATACCTGTCCTTTCAATGTATTTATTCTGCATATATTTCTATTAACATATAATGGGAAGCCATATGCAGTCTCAATGCAGGATGTATTCTGCTCATTGGAATAAAGTTACTGATAAACAAAAAATTTGTTGACAAAATCCTCATTTCTGTTGTCTCCTAAAATGCCTGGAGACTTCTTAAAGCATGTATTAAGACGTGTCGATCTCTCTATCTCTCTCTATTTCTTTACACTCAAACTCACATAGGTTTGTCATAGTTGGAACAGAGAATAAATTCTATTTAGATTTGTACTTCTAATGATACTTTATATATATATATTTCCAATCAACTTCTTCTTGTTAGACAGTAACCTATGTATTTCATGATAAAGCCCAAAAGTTATATTCTCTTATTCTGATTTCCATCTGATGTTTGTATTTCTTGTCAAACAGAAATTATATTCTCATATTCTGACTTGTTTCCACTGTTTGTATATCGCATCCTTAACCTCTCATGTTCTTGAAAGCAGGTCCTGACGCAAGACAACTTTTTCCCTTTTGCAGGCCTACTTCCATTATGTTTCTTAGGTATAAATATCAATTTATATCCTTGAGTGTTGGAAGTCGTATTAATTTAATCTCTAAACTAATAAATCTAACAATTTAAACTATTATGCATATTGGTTGACTAATTTTATTAAAGGCAAAATTTGAGCAACATGCTGAACAACATGTCAAAGACATCGACAAAAACATTGAGACCATCCGAGCAACAGGTTCAACGAAATATTCTTTCCATATATGAAAGATTGATTTGCAGATTCGTGGAACATTTATTCTCCTACATGTCTTCAAACTTTATTCTCCTGCAAATAATGTTGATTCTCTAAAAAAAATATATATTTAACAAACTAGCCATATTTGTATTGTGCTATTATTCTCTTTTAGGATTAGACGCCTTAGGAGAAAAATGTGTGTACATTGAACATTATGAGCTTAGAGTTCATCTAAGTCTCAACTTTCATGTATTATTGTTAAATGTTGTTGTGTTCCTTGTTGAGGTTGAGATTTTGGTAGTCATTGTAGAACTCGAGAGGAGCCTAGTTTATTTTGATAGAGTATTTAGGGGGAGCTTAATATGGTGAAATGTGAGGGTACTTACTCTTAGGGGAGCCTAAGCATATTGTATTGAGGAGATCTCATACAAAACTTGAAGAAGTATTTTGTGGAAGTGAGGGAAGCTCAAACTTAGGGGAACCTAAGTTGAAACGTTGAAGGACAAACTATACAAAAGTCACTAAAGCGGGAGACTGTGAGTTAAGTACTTTCGTTGTAATTGCTAAGCTTCTTATATAGTGAAGTTTCATTATATCGGACACACTGGCCCTCAGACATAGGTGATTTTGCACCAAACTGGGTTATCAACAGTTTTTGTGTCATCATTTTTCTGCTTGTTTTCGTAACGGTCCTCTTGACGGATATATTGTTTGTAACATCGTGTTCTCTATTAGATTCACCTATTGTTTTTCATAAACATTGAACTTTCATAAGTGTATCAATGTAAACACACCTTTTTGTTTTGTTTGAATGCGCTTATAAAAGTTCATGATATAAATTGATGTACTTATGAAAATTCAAGATTTAAATTGATATACTTATAAAAGATTAAGGTTTAAATTGTTACAATTATCAAATTGAGATTTAAATTGATACAACCTCCAAGTATATTTGTCCCATTTTTTTTATACAATATACCTACTTTTAAATTGTAATGGGCTAATTGATATTGATGTTTTGTTATCAACAGTTTCCATTTTGAGAGTATGAGATGGATTGCATTATATATTTATGAGAATTGGGACTTCCACAACATGGCTTGGAAAATCACACTTGCTCTTGTGGAGGGTGAGAGGGATGGCATTTTTAATTTTCAATGCTCATATTTGAACTATTATTATTCTTTCTTATTTTCTCCTCTCTTTAATCAGGTGATGAAAGGAGATGAACTTTAGGTGTTGTCTTATTATATTGATCCCTTTTTAAGTTTTCAAGAAGCTTCTGATTCCACACCAACATCTGCTCCACTCAAAAGGCTAATCGGAGATCCAGCTTGCTCTGTAAGTAAAAAAGAATCTTATATATCTATAATAATATTATTATGTATGTTCTCACACTCCACTAAATTAGCCACAAAAGGCAAATTGTTAGCTTCACTGTTAGATGATAATCCTTCACTTTACTTAATGCCTTGCTACTGTTCCTTGTTGGGTTCTTGGGATTTTACACTGAACAGTATCAACTAATTATAATCTAGTCTCTAAAGTTGCTGGAGAATCTCTCCCAGCATCCAATTTTGAAGCCTTTTTGTATTTAGTTGTTGTCGTTAGTATATTTATTTAATGGGATAATAATGTGGCATGTTTGTTAAATTACAGATGATAATTGATAGATTAATGAGCATGCCACGTCAACATTTCATTAATAATATTATGGACAATAATTAAATAGAGGGACATAATTAATTGAGCTTTTTAAAGCTTAGAGATAGATTTATCACAGGATTCGAAGTTGAGGCCACAACTTATAATTTAGTGTAGCAAGATTAGTAGTGGAAGTTAAGGACAAGTTATAATTTAATTAGCCTACCAAATTTGACATGTCCTTTTAGCACTGTGATCAGAGTTTGAACAATAATTTTAAACAATTACTCTAGCTACCTCTCCAAATAATGCCCAAGATTTGGATTAGAAAAGGATGGCCATATCTCTCATTTCATCCCCTTTGCTCTATCCTATGAGGGTAGAGACTTAGATTACAAGTGAATATGGACAATTGGGGAAAAAAAAGTAAATATGGACGATAGGGAAGAAAAAGAGGAGAGAATATTGTGGCAAAGTGAGCTTAGTTCAACAATGATTATCTTGACCTTCGAACCATTTTCAAATTTCAAAATATCACAATTTTGTTCATAAGATTTGAGTTTTGTTTCAGGTTAGATGTTCAACTTTAAATATTTAGATTTTTAACTTTGGTTTTTATGCTATATATTTACTTTGTTATAGTGTTAATATCTACTAATTCGATAATAATTAATTAAGTTTAACTATTTTTCTTAATGATTTAAAATTAATTCTTAATTAGTTAATAGATATTAATGCTAAACACTGAAATTAGTATCTAGTTAAAAATAGGTTAAAAGTATAAATATTGAATTTGGAGATCAAATTGAAAAAGGAAAAATTATAATATTTTGAAACTTAAGAAATAAATTGAAGTTAACTTAAATTTAAGATTAAAAATGTAACGTTTTAAAATTAGGAAAGCAAATGAAAAGTAGATCCATAAATTAGAAACCAAAATGGTATCTTTTTGCTTGAGGAAAAAAAACTTACGAAAAAATTGGGGTGTAAAATTGAAATTTTTTTTGATTTTAGCCAATGAGAAAATGTTCGTGCTCGATTAGGTAGTAAAAGAATAAGGATTAATACGTAGATGCATCTCAAGATGTATCTATCTTTTATGGATTTTTTCTCATAAATTACATTAAGAAAATATTAAAATATTTCAAAAGGAAAAACAAAAGCAAGTTTACTATATGACAAGTTATGATCGAATAATTTGATAGAATGTATTGTCTCGAATGTATTTAAGTATTTTTAAAAAGCAGAAATTTACTTTAAAAAGGATTGGAAAAAAGTTTTTTCATTTTGGGCAGACTGAATTAGAAAAATAAGAAGTTGGATTTTAGAAGTAGAGTTTATTAAATTTAGAAGTTAGAACATAAAAAGTGGGGGTTGTTTCAATCTTTAATTAAAAATATTATGAAGTTGATCAATTTTGGTGGGCTATTGATATATATCGGATAATACCACATTTTAATTATTATAAGATAAGATTATCTTTGTGTGACATATAAATCTGAGTAGATGTTTATATAAAAGAATGGATTATGGAACATATTCTAATATAAAATTATCCCAAACATTAATCTTCAATTTGTGGTTCTATTTCACTTACACTTATTTTTTTTCTTTCTTTCATATTATATGGAAAATCACTAATGGAAAAGTTAGGCCATTTCTTTGATTATTTAGGTGATGTTATTCTTTAAGATGAAATGAACAATTGCATGCCTAAAAAAGGTGCAATGAAGTAATGAATATCTACTGTACGTTTAAATTCTTTGTATATCAACGTCAAGTGCGAAAAGAAAAAGAGAAAAAAAAAGCTTTTTTTGTTATGTTATGGATTTAATTTTCATTTGGTTTTAGATTTTAAAATGTTAGTATTGTTTCGAGTTCCCTAATGTAACACACACTTTTTTTTTTCTTCGATGGTTCAATTATAAAAATTTCAAAGTTAAGTGTGTTTAGCTTGGATCAATCCTATGTTGGATAACTTCTTGAAAATTTTCCTAAGATGCATGTGAATTACTATTAGAAGCCTTAAGACAAGCAAGGATGACGTAGCTAGGTTGCAGAGGAATGTTGGGCTATCAAGTGTTGAATCTAGATTTAGAATCCTGAACATAGAGCGTTAAACCTAAGTTTCAAAATATTACAATTTTACGTCTAAGTTTTAAAATGTTACATGTTTCAAGATTAAGTTTCGTTTCAATTTGGTCAATATGTTTCAAGATTTACACTTTTAATTTTAATTTTTCACTAATGCTCGTTTTCAACCTTTTAGTGTTAATCTATAATTAACTTAAAATAATTAAAGTAGATTAAGTTCCACAATTATTTATCACTATTAAAATTAATTTTATTTTTTACTGCACAATTGGTTTAAATTAACTAACATATAGTATCGTCATATATCAGATAGAATGAATATTTAGCTAAAAGATCAAGATTAATAGAAGTATATCTTAAAAACCTAGGAACTAAAGTTAAATAAAACAAAATCATTGGTTAAACAGTATTATTTTGAACGTATGGACTAAATTTAAATCGAAACAAAACTTAAAATCTAAAATTGTAATATTTTAAAACAAATAGATTAAATGAAAATTAGATGAATTTGAAAATATATATTTTTTTTCCGAAAAAAAAATTCTAATTTTATTTTTAATATTTTTTTAGCATTCTTCAACTTTATGTCACATTTATCTCAACGAACATGGAATAACCACTATTTTCCCTTTCACTTTACTACCTAAAATAGAAGAGATATAACAAGTTATATAATATTAAACTATATATTCCTATTTTAATCCATTTTAAAATTTCATTAAAATATTGTTAAATTGTCAAATCACTGTCTATAATTCGAGTAGAGTTTGATTCTTATAATTTTAAAAGTTAGAACTGAATAGGTATGATAAGATAAAATTTCATAAATGATCCATATAATTTGATAAAATTGTCATAAATAGTCTTTTATTGTAAGGACTATTTAAGATCATAAAAACTAAACTTTAAGTATATATTACCAAAATTATATTCAGGGGCGGCTCTACGTAAGAGCATGCAAGGGCACGTGCTCCCCTCAACTTCCGAAAAATATGTATATTTGCATTATTATTCAACGAAATTCAAGTATCTTGTTAAGTGTGGAGTGGCTCAACTAGTGTTCGATACCTGATAAGCGCAATTTGTTAAGTGTGGAGTGCCTCGAAAAGTATGTCTAGGCAGCCACTCAAAATGACCATTTTCTCTACTAAATCTAAGCAAATCCTCTGTCTCTATTTTTAAAATTGTGCCCGATAAATCTAAATTTTTTAAATTTGTTCCATGCGCTACACATGTTTAACATATTCATGAAGTTTCAATTCGTATCCAATAGATTTAAAAAATATTCATTTTTTTAAAAATCATTATTTTATTGGATAATAAATTTAAAATTTTAATATAGTTGAGCCTTAAACCGTTTTTTTTTTAAAATAATGTTTTTTAATATATATTGTCAAATGTAGGTGTGGGCGAAAGATATTGTCAAAAATGGGGTTGTGGAGTCGTGTACTGGGTACACGACTCGGAACGAAGTTGTGGACCCCGTCCACAACTCCTCTGACGTATTTGCAGGTGTGGCAGCAAGGACGGTCAAACTGCCACCCCTGCAGACAGGTCAGGGAATTCGTGGACGGGGTCCACAACTTCAAAATTAGCGTAGTCGTGGACCTCGTCCACGACTTCGAACCTAGAAAAGGGGCTTTCTGTCTTCCGTCTTCCCCGCCTTATTTTCCTTCATCTTCCCCTCTCCTCTTTTACACTTCATTTTCCCCTCTCCCATAACCTTTCATCTTCCTCTTTCCTCCTCCCTTCCCCGCAGTCCACCGTTGCCGCCATCGTCACCACTGCCGTCGTCTAACCCACTGCCACCGTCCATCGCTCTGTTTTTTACGGTATGAACTTTACATTGTTGTTTTTTATGTATTTCAATTTTTAAAATATTAATATTAATCTTTAACATTTTTTATACTTTACATTGTTGTTGTAGGTGCAATATTATTACCGTCGTTCGTCGCTACCACCATCGTTGTCACCGTCGTCGTCGTCAAGGTATGAATATATTAACCCTTGTATTTATATTAATCTTTGTACTTATATATTTTGTTTGTTTTTTTTATTTTAGTAATTGCATGTTTTGTTTTTTTTTATTATTCTTGTATTTATATGTTTTTTTTATTCTTATATTTAATATGCATGCAGTTTAATATGAATGTAGATAGATGCAATTAATATGCATGTAGTTTAATATGGATGCAATTACTATGAATTTAATATCCATGTAGTGTTTTATGCATATAATTTTTTATTATTGTATTTAATATGCATGTAGTTTTATTCTTAATTTTGTTTGTTTTTATTTCTTGTATTTAATATAGATGCATTATGTTTATATTTGTTTTATATTTATTTGATACATTGTTGTGAATATAAACCTAAATGATGAATTATATTAAAATAAATATAAAATAAATATAAAATAATTAAAATAAATACTAATATAAATAAATTATGACAATAAATAAATAAAATATTAAAATAAAGAAGTAAAACATTAAAATAAACAAATAAATAAATAAAATATGAAAATAAATAAATAAAATATGAATATAAATAAATAAATAAATAAAATAAGATAATTAATTAATTAATTAATTAATTAAGAAAATAAATAAATAAACCCTAAAACCTAACCTCTAAATCCCTAACCCCTAAATTAATAAATAAATTAATGAGTAAGTAGTTTATGAGATTCTTGTTGAAGTAGTTTATAATGCTGATATTTTTCCAACTTTAATAATTGATTAAAAATGTCGATGCGTCTAGACGATCTAGTTATTCTTGAACCTTCAATTTTGTAAATAATTGATAGTACATTAATTTTTTCCCAAAGATAATGTACAATAATATGACCTACTGGACTATATCATGTTATTATTAATTTTAGCATTTTCGATTATAGATGTAAAAACCTATTGAATACACACCTTAAACTACACAAATAATTAATATAAAAAATTTAGGGTTTTATCATACAAATTTAAAGTCCATGGAGCATATATATACACACAAATTTAGAAGTATATAAGCTAATATTCTCTTCTGATAATAAATTGTCCTCCTAACACAATGTTCTGAATTCTGTCAACAACTATATTTCAACTTCATATAAACCATAGGAACAAATTTAACGTTGAAATATTTACGATTTAATCCTCCATCACACTCTTGTTCTGAAATAAAATCAATATAAAAACTTCAAACTTTGAATTTTGTTTTAAAATTCAATCTTAGTTATTTTCGTTGTTTAAATAGGTCACGTTTGATAAGCAATCATTCAAACTTTGAATTTTGTTTTAAGATTCAATCTTAGTTATTTTCGTGGTTTAATTAGGTCGCGTTTGATAAGCAATCTATTCTTATTTATTTATTAAAATTTTTAAGTAAATAAAATAATTGTGTTTGATAAGTGTTCTTTTTGTTTTAATTATTTTAGTAAAATTTTAGAAATTTCTCTTAAACAACTAAATAAGAAAGAAGTGAAGATTTAAAGGGGTTATTTTTAAATAATAATAATAATAATAATAATAATAATAATAATAATAATAATAAATAATCCAATGCATTTTTTGGAGGGTGGAAACATCTATTTTATTAATTAAATCAATGCATTTATCCCTATTTTCAGTCCGTACTTTTGATTTTGGTTTAGGTTTGACATTGATGCATTGTCACTCCATTTAAGTAATGCCATCTTAGCATTAAAGAAAAAGGCAGAAGTGAGCATCTTGTTGTCCATATCTCATAAGCATTGATGCAATATCTTCATAACCTTTAAATTACATAATTACATGATTATGTCTCCCAAAAATATTTGTTATTATTTTTACATCATTATATGGAAATGGAATAATACAATACTCATGTAACATAACCTACCATCCAACTATATTTCGAAGTTTGTTCAATCTTACAACCGGCGTACTTTTAATAAATCTAAAATTTAGTGTCTCAAAGTCCATTTATATAAAAATTGGTTACATAATGATACTGCTTTTCTTTGAAAAAAATACAAAATGTGAATATGTTCTCCAAATTTACAGTAAATTGCTCATAGATTACAACGATTTATTAAAAAGTTCAATCACTAACATTAGACATTGGACATTTAAAAGTATAAAGAGTAGAATTAAACTCTTTAAGTATGGAGACCAAATTGATATTAAAGCCTATACGATATTAACCATTAACTAGCTTGAGGACTAAATTGAATATGAAAATTAGGAGTACAAAGACTAAATTTGATGTATAAGGACAATCCAATTATAAACGTTTTTTGCTTTTTTTTTTCAAAATATCAACCACAAACTATTCGTAAAGAATGAATTTATGATTTATTTAAAGTTACCGAGACTAAATTTAGAAAAGACATAAACAATCAAAGTATAGAGACTGAAATGATGTTACGTCTCTATTTTATTTTATTTTATTATAATTCATGCAACTTCTCGTCACATTTGTTCTTAACAAGGCATCGTATTTATCTTCTTTTTAATATTAGCCATCACTCAAATATTTGGATTAGACATGATTCTGAGGAACATATTCACATTAAAAATAATATTAATAAATACAGATGTTCATGATATAAACTTCTTTTTCTTTCAAAAAACAGTTGAAATATACTAATCGTTTCGATTAGCACAGTGCAAAAAAAGTTGTAAATATGAAAAAAAGTAAAATTAGGTTATGTTTTAAAGTCTGTCAATGATAGACCATATCATTAATAGGAATTTAGCAATTTATCAGTGATAAACATAGCACTGGTAGAGGTAGAAGTCTATCAACGATAAAGTCTATTACTAATAAATATTGTTATATATTTGTAATTATTCATAAATGTTTACTTAGTTGTTATTCTTAAAAGAAATACCAAATGTAATTACCCTTTATACTATCGATAAAATTTGATTTTAATTATTTTTTCCTTTTGACAATTTGTGGTGCGGAAGAAACTGGACCTCTAATCTTAAAGTCAAGAATAGAAGTTTCATGAGGGTTGAACTGCTAAAATGTATTTTTGATCAGATATTTCATCATTTAGTACTTGTATGTCCTATTATTTACTGTTTATGTGGTTCGGGTAGACAATTTACATTTCGATTCTCTAGTTTATTGAATTGAGATAATCATAACTCAAAGATAGATGATTTATGTAGAAGAATATATAGATGATGTAATCCTCCATATGTATTTTTTTTTTCTTTTAGAAAAAAGAAAAAAATAAAAAGTTAAAAAACGAAAATTAAAAGTGATTCCTAATTAATAGCTTTTGAATGATAAACCCTTTGGGTTTATTATAAAAGGCATGTTGAAGGTTGTGGTTTTATTTTTATTGAACAAAAACACATTTAGAGAGAGAGAGAGAGAGAGAGAGAGAGAGAGAGAGGAATGGAGAAGGTAGGTAACATGTTTGAGAAGGCAAAGCCATATTTGGGAGCAGTTGCATTAAGATTTGCATCAGCAGGAATGTCTATCATTTCTAAGGCTGCTTTAAACCAAGGAATGAACCAACTTGTTACCATTGTTTATCGTTATTCTGTTGGTGCCATTGTTGTTGCTCCTTTTGCTTTTGTTTTGGATAGGTATATATATATATATATCAATACATATATATATGTTTTTTTTATTATCATCTGTATATATTCTCATTAATTCATTTCCATGGCAGGAAAATAAGACCAAAGATGACTCTCCCCATCTTCGCCAAGATTCTTCTCCTCGGCTTACTCGAGTAAAAACTCAACCACCTTTCATTTATTTAAAAAAAAAAGAATATATATATATATATATACAGACACACACGTATAAATGAGTTTACTGTAATAGTTACATGAGCCTCTTGAAGCCTATACTGAGACGTGCATAAGGGATGGTGCGCATACATGCTAAAATTATTTCAGCATATAAACAAGTAGATACATATACATATATATGGGCATGCATACATGGGTGGGCATGGTATATGCACAATGAAGATATAACAACATCTGTCACTGTGTTTTTCATATCTATACTTTTATAAAACCGTCAGTTACATTGTTTTTGATAAAATAACTAGAAACTAACCTGAAATTTATGTGTTACAGGCCAGTAATAGCCCAAAGCTTGATCTACTCTGGCACTAAATACACAACAGCAACTTTTGCAACAGCCATGTGCAATATTCTTCCTGCCTTTGCATTTCTAATGGCTTGGATTTGCAGGTATATATATATATATATATATTATACATACATATGCTAAATTCAAATAGAGCTCATTAATTAATTAATTAACTAATTCTAATTTCTTATTAATGATGGTAGCTAATTGATTATTATTATGCTTTTGAAGAATGGAGAAGGTGAATATTAGAAGCTTAAGAAGCCAAGCAAAGATTTTAGGGACTTTAGTAACAGTTGGAGGAGCTATGATGATGACACTTTTAAAAGGACCTTTATTGAGTTTGCCTTGGACCAACCAAAATAATTTCAATCCTCATTCTTATTCTACTCTTCCAAGTAAACAACAGCCTGTTAAAGCTGCCATTGTTATCACCATTTCAAGTATTTGCTCCTCAGCTTTCACCATTCTTCTGGTACAAATTCATTGAATTTCTAGTCCCGTCTGATAACTGTTTCGTTTTTTAAAATTAATTCTACTTAACTATTCTCTCAATTTCTTATAATTGTGTAAATATTTCTTTAGTGAAACGAGTTGGATTCTTAACCAAATTTTGAAAACAAAAACAAGTTTTCAAAAACCATTTCTTTTTGTTTCCGATAACAAAGAAAGGAATTTAAAGGTGAATAATCAGTCTTGTAGGCTTAGTTTTTAAAAACAAAAAAACCAATTGACTATCAAACGTCCTTTTTATGTCTTAAAATACCTTTATTCTTTAAAATGTTCTTTTGTTATTCTCGACCTTTCTTAAAATGTGTTTTAAAAAATCTATCATTTAAAGATAAGTACACTATTCCTTAAAATATTGGATAAAAATTGAGATTTGAAATGAGTATAGTACTAGTGGTGGAACAGTGTGGCAGTGTTCAAGTTTCTAATATATTTCTGATCGTGCTACCACAAAACTATTTCAAAGTCTCAATTTGTTTTCAATATTCTAACGAATCTTTCCACTTGAAAGAAAATTTTGAAATGTTTATGAAAGGTTGAGACGTGTTTGAAACAAAAGGACAAAGTTGGCATTTTGTAATTATAATTTAAGCCCTGATAAGAAAACTTTTAATTGTTTCATTGGTTGTGTTATAGGCACATACAATAAGAACATACCCAGCTGAGCTCACATTAACGACATTCATATGCTTAGCTGGAGCTGTGGAAAGTACTATTTTAGCCTTAGCATTTGAATGGGACAATCCATCTGCATGGGGTTTACATGCAGATTCCATACTCTTAGCTGCCCTCTATGGTGTAAGCAATTTTATTCATTTTATTTTTTCAAATAATTATGTATCAACATTAGTATTATTATTTTGTTAAGTACGACAATTGTAGGAACAGGATCAAACTTAATAAATGCATACAAATTATCTCTTGGACTAAATTTAAGGTTATGTCAATTTTCAGGGCGTAATATCGTCTGGAATTGCTTATTATCTTCAAGGAGTGGTGGTAAAGTTAAAAGGACCTGTGTTTGTAACTGCATTCAATCCTCTCAGCATGGTTATAGTTGCTGTAATCAGTTCATTCATATTTGCCGAGACATTGCGCTTAGGAAGGTAACTAATAGCTTCCAAAATATTTAATATGACGTACTTCTTTTACCTATTTGGTATTTATGATATTATTATTTTTTTGGAAAAATTTTCAAATATAGAAAAATGAACTAAAATATTTATAAAATAAAGTAAAATTTTAGATCTATTTATAAGTGATATTGATAGACACTGATAAAAGACATTAATAAAACATGAAATTTTTCTATATTTTGTAAATATTTTTAACAGTTTTGCCATTTCCAATAATTTTCTTTATTTTTAATTAACAAAGTATTAGGGCTTGAGTTAAGAATATTTAATATTTAAAACAAAAGTGTAAATAAAATGACATAACTCTTTTTGACCTATGCTTTTATTAGCTCTATATAGTAAACATTAAGAATATACTTCTCCAATATAAATAAGGAGTTTCCCAATTGTCACCATGTTTTTGTATTTTTAAATATCTTGATTTAATTCTTTTACATATTTTATTATTTAATTCTTTGAGTTATTTTCCTCCATTTTTTTTATTGTTTAACTTTCATAAATAAAAATATAGTTTTTTTTTTCAAGCACTCCACCAAATTAAAGTTATTTTAGTGCTAATTTAGGTGGTATTATTGTGACCACATCCTCCATGGATTCCTAAGTGGGTGTTATCCAACATTTGAGTTTTTGTTGGTTTGAAATCACTTTTTAATTATTTAACTTTTGTTTTGCTAACTATTTCATTTTCTATGTTTTTAATTTTTTGAAAATTAAGACTATTTTCTTTTTAACATCCCGTAATAATTTAAATATTTATGTAGGTACACATTGAATTGTTTGTAAAATTTGGTCTTTTATATTATATTTCTTTGATTTTCAAAATCTAGCTCAAAATTTTTTAAAAATTAGGTAAAAGTAAATATCGAACCACTAAATTTAAAAGTAAAATGAGTTATAAGCTTACTTTTCAAAAATAAAAAATCAAATGGTTACCAAATGCCAGTAAAGTCATAAAAACTATATATTTTTAGAGACAGTTGCAAATATAACAATCATGATCCAACATATTTGCAAATATAACACAAGGTAGTTTTTTTTTTTTTTTGTTGAAAATATAGCAAAATTTAGATTTAATTCTTAAAGTCTATCACTGAAAACCATATCATTAATAGAAGTTCACCGTCGATAGAGTCAATCACTGATAAATTTTGCTATATTGTTAAAAAGGTTATCATGCACTCAATTGTTACCCATAAAAGGCTACCTATTGTACTTCTCCGTCTTTTTTCTTTAGTCCCGAAAGTCATTCCAAACATGCATTTCATTTGCGAAATTAGTAGTTTTTTTTTTTTTTTTTTTTTTTGACAATTTATAATTCTCTCTACTAAAAAGAATTTTATTTTTCAGGGTTGTTGGAGCAGCTGTGATAATTATAGGCCTATACTTGGTATTGTGGGGGAAAAGCAAAGATAAATTTCAATTAAAATATAATAATAATAATAATAATAATAATAATGAAGAATTGCCAACTTCAATCCAAAACTCAACAACCACAAATCAGCAATTGAAGCCTTTAGATTCAACAATAAGCAATTAATTGAGAATTATTAATTAATGGTGTCCATCAAAAAGGAGAAACAATTGAAATTATACATTGCAACTTTTGGGATCATTTGTGTAATTGTATAATACCAAACATGAACAAAGCCACATATTATTGTTCCATCAACCCAATTGATTCTTTCTTTTTCAATAATATATATATATATATATATATATATATATATATATACACACACACTAATTTACATGATTATTATTCAATTTTATAACTTTGTATCTTATTTGGTATCTCTACTTTTAAAAGTTTCAATTTTAAATTTCACTATAATTTAATTTATTAATCTTATATACGTAAAGTATTAGCTTGATCTTGATGGTTCATTTATCTTTTCAATCAAAATGATTCTATTCACTTTTAAAAGTTTAAAAACGAAATTGACTAAAATAAATAATTAAATAAAAGTTTTAAATATTAATTTCGTCGTTATACTTTTGATTGTCTAATTTTAGTTCCTATACTTTTAATAAATTTTAAATTTAGTCTACCATTATTACTAGTTTATTAGGTTCATTTTTAAAACTTTTTGTTACTGTAACAATTTTATTATAGATTTTGCAAATATATTCACATACTTGAAAATTATTATGTAATCTCAATTTTGAAGAGTTAAATTTAAGATTTAATGAAAATAAAATTAAACAAACTTAAGAAGATGCATGAATACTAATTATTTTTACATATTTAAAATAATATTTTAATTCAAAACAAGATTCTAATTTTTGTCTTTTAAAATAATTTATCATATTCCTTCTTATTTTTTATTTTTTTGGTCTCTGTTGAACCCTAAACTCTAAAAACATATCATGTACATTTGTGCGAATACTAAATTTTCATAAATATTTTTACATTTTCATGAAGTTTGACACGATAAAATGGGTGAATGAACATTTGAAAAAAAAAAACATAATAACAAAATAAAGATAAAGAAAAAATATGGCTAATATCAATATAATACAAGTAGAAAAAAAAATGTTAATTTCTTTAAACATATAAAAGTACATATATATAAAATTAATTTACATATTTTTAAACTTTTTTTTTTACAATTTTTCATAAGTATTTATCAACGTTGATATCATTATTTTCTTTACATAAAATTGAAACTGAATAATTTCATTCAGATCAACAAAATTTAAATCTTGGTTATTACCTTTTAGCCATAATTATTATTATTTTTTAAATTAGTCTAGAAATGTCCCGCATTAAATTATTAGTTTGTTTCCTGTAAAGAAACAAATGGGTTTCAATATTGTTTTGAGAGAGAGAGAAAGTTATCTATAAATTACCAATGACACCCACCTCATTATTCGAATAATATCAATTTAAACTCCAAACTTTCGAGATCGTATCAACTTAAATTCTCAATTAATTATTGTATCAATTTAAACTCTGAACTTTGAGTTTCTATTCATTTAAACCTCAAGCTAGTATTTATATCAAATTAGCTCTTGAACTTTTATAAGTTGTATAGATTTAAACTTTTAACAATTTAAACCATTAATTATAATAGAGCAGAAAAAGAACAAGAAAAACCAAAGAAGAAGTGGAGAAAAAAAAACCCTCAATTTGTGTTTTATTTGGATACATTTATTAAAGTTTAGGGTTTAAATTGATACAATTAACAAAATTTAAGGTTTAAATTGATACACTTATAAAAGCTCATAATCTAGTTTGATATAACTATTAGTTTGAGGTTTAAATTGATACAATTCTTACTTATTAGTTTAGGGTTTAAATTGATATAACCCTAATGTTTAGAGTTGAAATTGATATTTACCATATATTAATTTACCTTTAGGATAAATGTTAAAATTGATATAACCCTAATGTTAATTAAGGCCCTTGTGGTAAGCAATAATAAAACTGCTCGAAACATTTTGAAATATAACAAAATGTTAATATTTATCCGTGATAGATAACGATAGACATTGATAGACAACAAAAATATTTTGCTATATTTATAAATAAGCCGGCTCACTTTCTATATTTAAAAGCAACTTGTTTGGTAAACATTTTGTTTTGTTTTTTTCAAAAAATAAAAAATAAAAAATTAAGCCTATAAACACTCATTACACCTTTAAATTTTTTTGCTTCGTTATCTACTTCCTAGCCATATTAAAAAAAAAAAAAAAGAGGAAGCCAAAATCTGTAAACTAAAAAAATATTGGTTTTTAAAAAACTTGTTTTTATTTTTGAATTTGACAAAGAATACTACTACCTGTAGGAATAAGAATGTAAATTATTCTACGAGATTGAAAAGAAATAAATTTAATTTTTAAAAATAAAAATAAAAAATAAAAGATAAATGAAACGATTGAGGCTAAACCATTAATTCACTTAAACTCTTTCAAGTATGAAAATAGGTATGGAAAATTTTGGAGTGGTTTGTGTTCAAATCAAGCTCATATTCCCCACACCCTCTTTGTTTATGGAAGTATGATATGGATGCCACATTTCACCAAATGGAAATCTATAAGATATATGAAATTGGAATGGAAATATGAGATGGATACCATTTTTATTTTTCAACCATGTCTTTCTCTCATCATTTGAAAATTTATGGTTAAATCGCATTGATAGATGAGCTACTCTTCTGATCATTGTCAATTGAGTTCGAGATTGGAATACCATACTAGCAAATATACTATTAGAACCAATAAAGCATAAATGTATATTTGATCCAATAAAATGGCGTTGAGATCCAATAAAATATTGTGAACCTAAAAGATGTACCATCTTCAGAGGACATGTTGAGAACTTCACACTGAAAAAAGCAAAGGATCTCATGCTCCATATAAGATAGATGGATTCCTCCGATACTCTCATTGGCATTTGATTTTAAGATGAAATTGCAAACTATCAAATAATTTCAATCTACCTCTAATCTTTCAAATTATATACATATAGACACACACCAAACAACAATTAAAAGTACAATTTCATGAACTTTTAATCTCGCATTTAATAAATCTTTAGCATATCGACGATATTGTCAAATTATTCGCTGACCTAACAGATTACCAAAGATTTAAAATTTAAGGAATTTATTAGGTAGATGCTTTTTGAAATTTAAAATAATTAGTTAATTCTTGAGATGGTTAATTCCTAATTCTAACTTTTGATTTATCGAAAGTATGCAAAGCATTTCTTTAGTTCGAAAATCAATTATTGAGATAGAGATTGAACCATTTGATGAATTATGAAAATATTAATTAATGTCTTTATCTATTAAAACTATGCTCGAATCTAACCGATTCAACGTCAAATCAAACACGATTATTCCCTACCATGTATTTTTCAAACCTTCTCCCACTACTTGGCTTTATTTTATTAATTTTTGTTTAATTAGTCATACACTTTATTATATCTAAAAAATAAAATAAAATAAAATAAATCACACTTTATTGATCTATTTGGCAGGGCAAATATTAATGTCAGCCAATAATGTCTTTTTGTAATAGGCATAGTCATTTCCTAGTCATCACAAATTGGATCACAATTCACACACACACCTCATCAAATTAATTGACATGTGAAAACATAATTGAATCTTATTTATTTTATTTTATTAATGCACCAAATTAATCTCGTTAAATAAAAAATTTCACCCTCCACACTTGGAAATGGAGAGAGATGTCATATTGTTAATTATATATTAATAATATATATAATCTATATTATGACAAACTCAATGTTAATTAATCATACTTTATAATTGAATTAAAGCAAAAGAATTGCCATAATCCAACAAGTTGTTGAAGGTGGATTTTATGCATAAAGCATTATCAAATGGGTCGATCGTCACAATAATATAACATATATGGGTGCAACCCTAATCTCTTTTTCATTATGATGTGAGGTTTAACATTATTTGTTTAGGAAACAAAAAATTGAATGGACAAGAAAATTTGCACCATTTATTTATATGCAACAAAGATTCAAACAATTGAGTAGAGGGAGTAGCATTGGAGGAGTGTAAAATCCAAAAAAAAAAAAAAAAAAAAAAAAGAGAGAGAGAGAGAGAGAAAAGAAAAAGATAATTACATTTCGATTGGCATACGAGTTTTCAATATTAGAAGCATTTTGCTCCGACTTTTTAAAATGGACCCTTTTAAACTACTAATTTTTTAAAAATAGGTATAAAGGGTTATTCACTTCTACAAAACCGTTAAATTGTTAAATACAAATAGAAAGCTAGTTGAATCATTCATTTGTTTATATATGTGTCTTGATGATTATTCTAAAATGAACAGTGACTAGACTTTTATTTAAAGCAATATATTAGGTATATTTTAGTTTACATCTATCTTTATACATCTCACAGAATTTGTTTTGAGAAGAATCTCGTACAATTATAATATTCAAACTCCTTTTATTTATGGTATGTCACATTATATGATTATAAATATAGTTTGTTAGTTTTATCACGACAAAGTCAACTAATATTTTCAAAAATAAAATTATAGTCTCGATTAATATTTAGGAAGTATGGTACTTGCTACAAGTTTTTTTCCCCTAATTCAAGGGAATGATGATGAGACATAAGACATGGATTAAAGTCAAATCCATGTGTGCTGATCAAAGGAACATCACATTCAAAATTGTTGTTCTTCTAGGTACTTCGAGCTCACAATAGGATCTTTCTTGTTTTAATTATTTCATAATCCTTAAAATCATCACTCCAATGTTTTTGTGTGATTTCTTGATTGGTTTATTCATTCATTTATTTATTTCACCTCTTTTATTAAAAACCATTCTCAAATATTGTTTCGTTATTTGATACGTTCTTTTTATTAAAGAGAAAAGACAATAGTGATATGATCTCACAAAGACTATTAAATTCAATTCTAATTGATATCAGTGACAGAGCCACACGACAAGGGGCACGTGCCCCTCTCGATTGGCTCCAATTAAATAATTATACACGCACAAATATATATATATCTAGTATTTAATTTTGTCCTTCTATGTCTAGAGTTCGAATCCCAGTTTTTACAACTATATAGTTTTAAAATTGAATTTGTTCTTAAATTAAATTTGTAAGAGACATATTCGATATGAACTTGAATCCATTGGAATCTATCAAACATACAGTATAAACTTTAAAGACTTATTATACACATTTTAACGTTTAGATTTCATGATATAAAAACAATTTCAAATGTCTATAGGCTACATTCCTAATCTTATATGAAATTGTGCTCCCCTAACATCAAATTCTGACTCTGGCACTGATTGATATATCTCTCGTTTGAACTTGGACCACTACAAAAAAGAAAAACAATTAAGAAAAAAATACTTCCTTTCATAATCTTTGAAGATAGCATTTTATAAATTATGCTATGGGAAATACATGAAAAAAGAAAAAAGAAAAAGATCTAAAAAGATAGAAAAAGCAAGCACTTAGAAAGTTTTGGTTTCGCTGATTAAATACTTAAAACCTCAAATTTCTTAAGTTTCGTCCACTTCTCCTTAAGGAAAGGTTATTAAATGGCAAAGATATCACTAAGACAAGCTATTACACATTAAAGATAACTTTAATAACTAATGCTATAAAACCCTTTCATATCAATGTATATATTCTATATACACAAACTCTATTATAGCATTTGCTATAGCTATGGAAAAACACTATAAAAAAAAACCTGAACTTTTAATAACATGGGTTGTTAGGATCATTGAAAAAAGCTATAGAAGATCTATTATAGTTTTTTCGTTAGCTATCAATTCTAAAAAAGCGTTGAGGTGACTTGTCACCCAATCACTGATGTCCAATGGAGAGCACAAACAAAAACTGAAACAAGTAAAATACCAGCAACAAGTTAACAAAAAAAGACACTCAGAAGTTGGTAACCCAGTTCAGTGATATACCACTTACGCCTAGGGGGTAGTGTACTTGAAAATAAAATCCACTAATGGTAAAGAGTTAAGCAGTTTATAACGTATTACTTATCTACTACACTCATTCACTATAGTGACTTACGTAGAGTTCAACTCACTGATCACCTAGGCTCCCCCTTGATGTGACTCCCTTTGAAGTGTACTTAGGCTCCCCTAAGTATGAGATATCCTCACCTTTTACGTGCATAGACTCCCTCTAAGAGAGGTAGTATTAGTGATTTCCACTTCGACTTCGACAGTGTGTGTGAGACTCCTCTCAAGATGTTATCTTTTCTTCATGTTAGGGACCTCCATTCGTTGATGAATCTTAGGCTCCCCTAAGATAGAGAACTCCTTCTCTGTGGCTGAATCTTAGGCTCCCCTAAGACTGAGAATCCCTTAATTCATAGCTCTGGTCTTCATGTCCACCACATAATCGACATTTGTCTAATTTTCTTAATTTCCATAAATTAACAGATTACCAACCACATGACCTTGATCAAGACAAATGGAAGACTCATGGAGAGTGTAAACATCTTCCTCAATAATAGAAGCTACTTTACTCGATCCATCATTCACAGTAACGAAGATTGAAGAGGCATCTTGAGCAACAGTAAATTCAAGTGGATCCGAAGAAGATACAATATTTTCAACAATAGACTTCATCTCATTTTTCTCAGAAACATTCACACCCCCATATTGACTTAACAAAACAACACACTCAACAACATTATATTTTTCTTTGACATCAATAGAGGACTGGCACCTGAACGTCTTAGTTTGGCTGAGGGAGGCAGAGCGCAAAGCTTATCTTCTGGCACAGGAAGACCTCTAAAAATGAACGCCGTATTTGTTCGTGGAAGACGTGGAAGCATTTTTATTAACATGCAACTTTCTCTTAGCCTTTCCTTTGAGACAAACCATCTTGTTGTCCGAGGTATGAGCACCTTGACAGGTACTGACCTTTGATATGAACTTATCAACGCATGCAGACATAGAATCATTAGACAAAATTTGTTGTTTGAGGAAGAAACACCCAAAATTTTGACACCTGTTACAAAACAACTACCAACAATTCAAAATTGAAACTAACACACGATTAATCTTCCTTGAACCCTCAACTACGGCAATTAAGGCGGTTATCAACAAGATTGTTCTATTGAGTTTTCAGATGGGATGACTTACATATTGAGTTTTATGTCCTAAACTGGTAAATAGTAAATGTAATTCATTGACTGTTGTTAAAAAATGTTATTATCATAATTTTTCAATAAGTGTTATTGATTATTTTATTAGTTTTGTCTTAAAAACTATAAATCTCAATAAAATAACATACTAAGCTGTTTTTGTTGAAAGTGTATTAAGGATAATGAAAGAAAATTTAGATTAATGGAAAATTTTGTATTGTTGAATGTTATACACAAAAGAAAGGGAATAAGATAAAAGTTGGATAGTTAAAGTTATAAATAAAAGATGAATATATGAGTTTATTCCCTTTAAATTTACTGTCACATCTAAGTTGATATAAGAAATTTGAACTTTTAGTCCTTTTAATGTTTGGACTTCTCAATTTTGCAGCTTCTCTTTGTGTGAGCTATTTGGGTTGGATTGTTTGCTGTCTGGTGCTTTCAAACAAAGTTGTATAACTCTTCAACTTAAGACCAAAGAAAGGGACGTCGTGAATCTCTCTCTACCAATCAATTTAATTACCCAACTATATTTCTACTACTAACAAAGGCATAGCATAAGTCGCAAGTTCGTATTGATCCGTAAGGAAGTGCTAGCGGTAAATTTTTTTTTTTTTTTTTTTTTTTGGGAGGGGGGTAAGGGTTGTGTGTGGAGTAAAGATAGTATGCGTAAAATTAAAAGCAATGAGTAAATGTGACCAATGATTCGAAAATCTAGGTCTGAGAGAAAAAAAGTGTTCCAATGCAATTTTGATCATTGATTTCTCTTGATTAAACATATATTTGATCTATGTGTGAACCACAACGTACTTGGTCTAACAAAACTCATTGACGCTATAAACAACCAAATCGTCTGGTCAAACCAAACAAACCCTTAATTATCAATGAAAGCCTAAGGTACTAATTAAACTAAATGGTTTTTATCATATTTAGTTGATTCACAGAGGTCATATAGAATATTCTAAACCCTTAATTAATTTAGTTAATTAATTAAAAACCATTTGCATTAGATCAAAGGTTCCATTGTGTGGTTAATTGAGTGGCAAGTGTTATTGACTCAACGGATTTTATTTAACCTATATTTTCTTTTTTTATTTTACTAATCAATCTTTATGTCCATAAGTACTCATGTTCTTGGACTTTTTGTGTGGACTACCTATTTTTGGATGACAGATTGAAATTTGATCTTTTGATTTTCTATTTGCGTCTATCGTCCGATTAGTTCATCCATTTTTTTAAATTTGGTTTTTTGACTTTCTACTTTCGTCATCAATGATTACCAAAACAACCAAAAGTTGAAGATCTCGTTTTGCTTCTCGATTCTTGCTCCTCCCTCTCCAATTCTCTGTCAAGCTATTTACTTTCTCCTCAACTTTTTTGTGTCTAGTTTTTCTAGAATACGTAAATATTGGTCTTACTATTGTATCCTGAACAATATTCTATAAATTAAACTATTTTTTATCCTCTATCTTATTTACATGTATACTTTCTCTAATTCCATCAATTATTATAGTAATAATTGTCAATTCAATCGTAATCTACTAAATAAGATATATATTTATTATCATTTAAAAGATTGATGATTCAATATCTTGATTTATCAAAATTAAAAAAAAAAAAAAATTTAGACATATACTTTGAACATAGCTTCTCTTATCATTCTCATGTTGGTCAAGATTGAAAAGAGTACAATGTTTTCAAATTTAAAGTTAATTAAGACCAAATTAATCCAAAACCCGTTTTCATAATATCTCTTTTTATACATCTATATTCATTTTTTAGACTAAAGTAACTAGACGACCAGATTGAGCTTATGGGCCTGAAATGGTCCACTAGGAGTTGGGCCTATTGGCTTGTTTTGGGCTCATTTATTGGCAACCTTAATGAATGGGAAATTGGATTAGATAACCAATTTAGAGTTTTAATTTTTAAAAAATATATATAAGAAAAGAAAAACTTTTTAAGAATTATGGCAAACCATACCAATTTGAGGTGAAAGTGTGGATTTTATTCAAAATTACCCTCAAGGTAAAAATAAAATCTTCACCAAAAATATGGTTACATAGTAAATTTTTATCTTTATATAGCTAAATCTAATATATTTTGGTTTTTCAAACCTAATATATTTAACTAGCTTCAACTGTAAATCACCATAATGCCTCCCACACCATTAAGAGTCCCATATTGTTCGTTCTCACCCAATGGAGGGAGAAGAGAGAGAGAGAATTGAGGAAAAACAAAGGGGAAGAAAAGAGAGAATGGGCCATAGGAGAGAGAAGAGAGGAGTGAAAAAAAAGGAAAGAGAGATAATTGATAATTTTTATAAAACTTACTTATTTACTTCAATTTTTTATATATATTTTTTCTTTTACCTTTTTAAATTCTTTGGTTTTTTTATAAGTTTTATATTATTATTACTAGTTTAATACTAATGCTTCTTTTTTTTAAAAAAAAAAATTGACTGTAAAAATAAATAAATAAAAAGTTATAAAACTAACAAAAATAAATTAAAATATTTACAAAATGAACCAAATTACTTATACACTCACTTTGAATTGAACATTGAGTAACATTAGGGGTGTACGTCGATGTCAATTTTGATTGAAACGAGTCGATATCAAATTACATATTTATAAAAATACATTTTTAAAACTTATTGTAAAATTATTTAATTTTTTAAATATTTTTATTAGAACAATTTAAGGTGATTTTTAGTCTAAAATATCATTTTTGGTGGCCAAAATAATATTTTTCATATGTACAAGATATTCCTAATGTTGGAGAGAGAATGCATCTTTATTGTAAGTGCAATAATGAGTTGAGATTCATTACTTTAAAATTATAAACAATTTACCGTAATCTTTTTTAAAATTAAACTTAGATAATACTTTAAATTTAACTCAAATTAAAATTCGAACATACTCCAAATTTTATCTCAAACCAAATCGTCAAATTCAATCTAAATTCAATTACGAATAATATCCTCCAATTTATCTCAAACTTGTTCATTAAGTTCGAAGGTCTATTCTTCAAGAGACCAACAATGATAGAACCTGTAATTCTATCATTGATAAAATAACAAACATTTTCCAGGTAATTGAAGTCATTAAACATAAAAAATAAGGAAGAATTTACAGATAATTGTATATAGAATTTTTAAGAACTCCCCGACAAATCAATTTACATAAGAAAGTAATCTTCCTCATTCTTAGATTGTGTTTCATTCCATATTGAAAAATTCAATTAATTGTTTTTTAATGAAAACTTAATTGACTTAACTTTAGTTTTAGTTTGAGAATTTATTTTTTTGAAACAATAAATTAATTTAAATAAATTTAGCTAAACATGAAAAGAGTAGTAATAATTTTAGATATTGCAATTTCTATATTAAAAAGATAGTGTGTGTAACCAAATAAGTAATTAAAGTTCTTAGTCACGAATAAACGTTGCCTAATGTCAAAACATTTAGAATGAGTAAGTTGTTTGAAATGACATATGAGAAAAAGAATTGGAAAATAGGGAGAAATTTATGTTAGTCCATTGATGACGATGTCAGCCTTTTCGTATGACATATTCTGATTCAGGGGTCGATCAATCATCAAACTTTCGATCGTGTTTGATTTTTTATAGTTTATGCAATTTAGGATTACAAATCAATTTTTAAAATGTTTAGGTATTATGGTTTAATTTTAGGATTTGAGTTTAGTTTTTTATAGTTTATGCAATTTAGGATTACAAATCAATTTTTAAAACGTTTAGGTATTAGGGTTTAATTTTAGAATTTGAGTTTGATTTTTTATAGTTTATGTGGTTTTAAATTTTAAGAAATTTTAGTATTATAATTTAAAGTAATAATTAATAGACATAAAAAATTAAAGACACAGTTGATATTTTATTAAATTTAAATGTTAAAGGAGTAAAATCTGAAGGCCAATTTAAAAGTTCAGGACCAACTTGACATTAAATAACACAAAACTAATGGAAGAAATGTCATTTTAAGACTTTGTAACTAAAATAAAAATTATCCAAAACCGACAAAGTAAGACACACGCAAAAGAAAAAAAGAGACATAAATAACAGTGTGTGGATAAGAACTAACGAAATTACAGTTGAATTAAAAATGAAAAAAATAGTGGAATTATTTTCTTTGGCTCAAAAAGGCAAAATGGTGTTAAATAATTATTAAAAAAAAAGTGAAATAAAAAGAAGACAAAATGATATTAAATAATTATATATAAAAAAGAAAAAGCAAAATCCATATGAAAGAAAAAGAAAAAAAAAAAAAAAAGAACATTATTTGTCCAATTTTTCCATCCAAAATCTTCAATTTGTTTTTAATTTATTTTGACTGGAATTGCCACATTGATGTTGGCCTTGGGATTTCTTTTCTTCTTTAATTTGTTCATATTATAGACGTCAATCCACAAAGTTTCCTTATTTCCAATGGACCTCCAAAGGTGGCTTACGAGAGGGTGAGATGACTTATGACTCATGAGGATAGTTTTTTCTAACCCTCTTTCTTTCTATTTCATATCTCTTAATTCAGTTGTTTTTGTACTTGTAATCGAACACAAATAAATTATTATGATCGTATTTATATTGACATTAATTGAAATTCACTGAACATAAATCCGTGATGCAAAAAAGTGTCTCAAATATCATATAAGTGACAAAATTGGACATCAATGTTGACACTTTTTTTTGTCAGTGACCAGTTAACAATGACACATTTAAAATGACACGAAAGAGTATATATAATAAGAGTAAATAAGTGTCATGAACGGACAAACAACGACGATGTTTTTTTTTCACAGTGTCGCTAAAGCCCCTATGTTGACAGTGGATACAATGATGCAAAATATGTGTCACGAAGTCGCATCTATTCGCGACTCATTTTTTGTATCATTAAATGATAGTTTTCTTGTAGTGTTGATTTTCTTTTGAGAAAACTACTTTCAAATAATGAATATTTTAAGAAATTTTGTTGTGAACTCCCAAAATTTACTTTGTAATTTTAGATATGGTAGTTTTTAGCCTTCTAAATTTTCTATTTTAATTTCAATGTTTTTATAGAAATTCTTCTAAAATTTCTATGTTTTTATAAAAATTTACTCTTCCCTTTCTAAATACATGTGATATGATTTGAAACTCTAATTTAGGTATATTGAATACTTTCAAGATCTTAAATTATATCTACATTATATTTCAAGCATTTTTTTTTCTTATAGGTATAGGTATTTGTGTTTTTAAAATAATCAAAATGAGTATTTACTAATTTTTTGAAAAATTGCAACTACTATATAAAGTTTTAAATAGTTTTGAGAATTCCAATTTAGAAGTGTATTTTTTTAAAAAGTATTAATAATAGTGGTTGAGTTTTATTTTTAGGAATTTTCTAAAAATATTGTGTATTTTCTTTCTATATCAAGTTATTGTGAATATCCAACAAACATGATTATTTTAAATTTATGATAATCGATTGCAATGCTTTTTTGATTATTATGTATTTTATTTTATTTTATATACTTATTTTGTAGGTAATGTAATTTAATTTGTTAAATTTTAATTATCTTCAAAATTTGAATTGCGTTAGGATTTGATAAAGGTTATTTTAGTCCATTGAAAATTTGTAATTAATAACTTTGTATGATTTTGGCATGTCGAATCAATTATGCACACCATGAAATTGGAGTCTTAGAGAGTGTTTTACTCGGAGAGATTTTGAGGTTTGTTTGGAGGTTATTCGAGATCTCGAGGTGCAAATCAAGGTGAGATTGACGAATTTAACGACGTAGATTGCTTTGAGAGCAATTTTATCCTCTTCTTTTATCCTCTTAATTAATTTTTTATGATTGTTGCAACGTAGGATAGTACAATTGTAACATTGAAGAGTTGCAAAACGTTTTGATTCTAGGTTGTGTTGATGAACTTAGTATGCATTTAAGCTAATGCATATTATTTTCAATGGATGTTGTATTCTTGATTGTTTTCACATATCTTCGTGCTTATTATATTATAACTGATCCTCAATGCCTTGTAAATTAAATATTCAATTTGACAGGTTGTATGTTTAATTGGACCTATAATATTGGATCATAATCTAAGTTATTATAAAGATAGTTAGGTTGGTAATGAAAGTGTTCATACCTATTTTTAATGTTGTGCGAATTAATGTGGTTTTCAAGTGATTAGTAATCAATTAGGATTACATGAGAAAAGATTGTTATTGAGAAATAGTAATAAGGATAATAGTTTCTAGACTTAAACATATCATTGATACAATAATCCATGGAATCTTTGCATGAATTAATGAAGTAAGTAAGAAAATTCAATGCCCTTGAACATTTTTGTCTCTTAAAATTCACACTTGTGTTTAATTTGTTTTCTTTTAGATTCAAAACTGAAATCATCATTACAAGTCCAATCCTTTGAAACAACTGTAACTTTTTCTTTTTTGCAAAGATGTTGAATTATTGTGTGAGGTGAGAGAATCAAATCTCTAATTTCGAGATTGATAGCTCAAGTCCTATTCACTTGAGCTATGCTCATTTGGCTCAAAATTGAAACTTTCTAGTTCTATAATAAATAGAGTTTAAATTTGTATCTAATATAATAATTAACTTTTAAATATTTTAGAAATTTCAGAGACTTGGACTTCGTTTGGGATTGTGTAGCTTTTAAAATAATTGTTGTTAGCTATACTTTTAGAATAATCACCTATAAAAAAAGTAGTAAAATAGTTTTTGGTAAATTTTAGCTTAAACTTGGAAAAAGTAGGTTATAGTGTTTGGTTAAACAAATAATAATAATAATAAATCTTATTTTAGATATAATAGCTAAACTAAACTTTTAATCAACTTTTTTTAATTTTTATTTCTGTAATTTAAAATTTAAAATTATTGTTTAGTGTGATAAAATTTGTTTGTTATAGATAAATTTTTTAAATATTAAGAAAAACATTTTATTGAAAAAATATCAACATTGTATACTCTTTTTTTTTTTAAAAAAAAATTAATGTATTATACTCATGAAAGTAGAAAATATATTTAATTAGGTGAAAAATAGATAAATATATATAAAAAAGAATAAAGTATAAAATTGAAAACTAAATATTAACTAAAAATTTTAGTTGATTTTAGGAGAATCTAAAAGCCCGTAGAATCGTGCTTTAAAATTGTAAGCACCTAACCTCATTTTTCTTGCTTAAGATTTTCATAAAACTAAATAAGTAATTTAGGGTTTGAATGATCACTACTACAAAAATAGGTTTACTTGACAGTGAAAACTGTCAAGTAAGGGTTTACTTGACGGTTTTCAATCCGTCAAGTAAACCAGTGTCAA
>JBBPDJ010000026.1:3452020-3464701 GCA_037974625.1 Cucumis cinereus
CAGTATCAAGCATTTCGTCACATAACCAAACAAGTCTTGACAGTGTACCACACAGTTAAGCTTGACATACGAGTTATTTATTGATACTTAATAACCCGCTTATCACATAAACCATAAACATCCAGTTTATCATAAGTATCCCATTGGGTCCACTAGGTGATCGTTAACTTCTCCTAATGCCTCGTACAGACTTCCTTCACGACCCTGTCAAAGCAAATCACCACATGGGCTTGCCCTCAGAACAAACGTCGGAACATGCCTCTTACAGACCCCCTTCACGACCTTCAGTGACGATACGCCACACAGGCTGGTCGGCGATACGCCACACAGGCTGGTCGACGATACGCCACACAGGCTAGTCGACGATACACCACACAGGCTGATCAAAAATATGCCACACAGGCTAGTCGACGGTACGCCACACAGGCCAAATTTCTTTCAAAGATCCAATGTTCACGCCAAATTTCTCAATACCAAAAAATAAAAACAAAAATTGTAACATAATACATAAAATTTCACAAAATCTTTGAAAATTCTAAAATAAATATTTCTCATTAAAACATACTAAAACAATAATGAGTACAATTTTAAAAAAATGTATTTGGTTATTAATACACAGTGAACTAGTAACATACAACTTCCTTAAAACATTGAAGTCCTAAAATCTTTTGGTGCTTCAATTATTCTCACTATTTTTATTAGAGTCAATATACCTTCCTATTAAAGTATATTAAAGTGTGCAATTTTATTTATTTATTTATTTGTGTTGAAGAAGAGAGAGAAGAAAAAAAAGAACTATGGAGAAGTAAGTCGGTATTAACAGCTTGTGCTATATATATATATAACAAGAGTGTTTTTTTTTTTTAAAAAAAAAAATTAAGAGTATTTTTTAAACTTTTGAATGTTTAAGGGTTTTTTCAAAAATTCAATATGTGTTAATAGTTAAATATGTCTTTTTGTGAAAAATTATTTTAAATGGAAAAACTTTTAAAAAAATATTTACAACATATAGCAATATATTACAATCTGTTTATGATAGACCAAGATAGACAACTATTTATGTCTATCAAGATACAGATGGAGACATATAGTAGTCTATCTTTGCTTATCCTTCTCCATCATAGAGAAACTATAATATTTTGTTAATATTTTGGTTCATTTTGCTATATTTGAAAATAACCATTTTTATTTTGACTAGTTATTGTTTTAGTATGTTTTAAGGAGAAATATTTATTATTGAATTTTATTGGATTTTGATGAATTTGATGTTTTAACTTAAAATTTTTGTCGATGAAGAATTGGTGTAAAATTTGGATCATAAGAGTACTTTTGATTTTTTTTTTTTTTAAATTCAAGGGTATTTATGAAACTTTCCAATAGTTTATAGCCATTTTTAAAACAAAACTTTACCAGCTTTTTTATCCAACACTAACGATGAGGATATGTTTTAACCTTTTTTTTAAATTCAAGGAAATTTTTGAAACTTTTGAAAGTATAGGGACATTTTTTACACAAACCACAAAGTTCACATTTTTTATAATTTAACCAATATTATTTTGGTCTTCCCACTTGTTCAATAGTCTTTTATTTTTAATTGTCTAATTTTAGTTTATAAAACTTAAATTTAGACTTTCAAAATTAATTTTTACCGATATTGATTAAATAATAATAATAATTTTCGTTCAAGAAAATAAAATATGTGAATATGTTTTCAAAATTTGTGATGAAAATGTCGGTTTTTCATATAGAGCAAAATGACCCATTTATTTGCAAATATAGAAAAATAAAAAAAAAATTATTTTGGTCATTTTTCCATTTGGCTATATTGAAAAATATTTTCAATATTTTATTATTTAAAATAATTTCTTTTTATTAAAATTTATTAAATGTATATGAACTAAAATTAAACAATTGAAATTAAATGGACTAAAATGTTGAGGATCCTACCGCATTGAAAAGATGAAGTTACTTATATCGCTGTTAATTGAATTGTTTGAGATGAAACCGCATATCAATCTAATATGGTATCAGATACCGTAAAACTTAAATGGACATTAAGTAGAAAAAAAAACAAGATTCAATTCAAATTGATGAACTCGAAAAAGATATCATCTTAAAGAGGTATGTTGAAGATCCTACATTGAAAAAATAAGAAGACTTTATAATATTTTAAAATATATGAAAAAATAAATTTAAGTTATCGAACGGAACTTTAACCTTTACTTTACAAAGTGCTCTCCATACATTATGCTTTTGATGAAGCCTTTATTGACAATGTAAGGTAAGCTTTTAGTCTATATGTATGGAATATATCTTTAGCTAGTTGAATGACTGAATGAATATATTATATCTCTATCTATCCCATGAACAATTTTTAAATGCTGCCATTGGATATCTCTAGAAAAAGTTCAAAGCATTTACTTTAATTTAATATATAGTTGGCATGTTTGGAATCATATAAATATCTAATAATATATATATATATATATATATATATTTTTTTTTCTCAAGTAGATGGCTTCATGTTTAGGTTGTTTGAATATGAAAGGATAATGTTGGATTCATTCTTATTTTATAGTATATGAGATAACCTTTCTTCTTATCCCTAAATTTTTAGGACAAGATCTATTTTAATTTCTAATTGAAATACACATAAATTCATGGTTTTTTTTTATACATATTTGAGGAATTGTATGGTTTTGGGTGTATTTTTAAAAAATAATTAGAAAATAATGAAAATAAAAATCCCCATGTGAACAACAAATTTTGTGTTCATCATAGGGTTTTGTGTATACACCTTGGATTTATCACCTTGTCTATCCATGTATTCAACATCTCTATTAAATAATGCCTTGACTTAAGCCATGTTTAATTAGTGTGTTAACCACATGCATTGGAGATGTATAATAAATTACTTCTTAAAGAAACTTGTGTAATAGATATATTTTTGTGCACAAAAGTTGTCAAGAGCATTCTTCGTTGAAAAGACTGAAAGATCAAATCTCACAAATTTAAAAGATATAAGTGTTATTCTTTTTATTGTCAACTGACCTTGAAATGGAACCTCGTGTTTCTTTATATGTTATATTTAAGGTACAATATGAAACCTAAATGTGTATTTGATCGAAAAAAATATCCAACTTAAGATTGATGAATCAAAAGAAGTACCACTTGATGGGACATGTTATATTTAAGGATCAAACATTGAGGAGATATAGAAGGTTATCTCACAATCTTAATAAAATAGATGAGTTACTCTTCTCATTGTTGATTGATGTGTTGGAAACAAACCTCACTGTATTATTGCATAAATAACGGGAAAAACAATAGAAAAATTAAAAGTGAATTGTAAAATGGGGATCATAAGAATTAGCGTGTGAAAAACTTCCAACTTGGAAAAAACTACAATCCACTAGAATGAAATTCACTATGTTGAAAATTGTTACAGTCACACTTGATTAGAAGCACGAAATAATATTCTTTCCGATCTTTATTATAATAGTACTCCATCTAAGCATTTGTACCACCCATATCATACTCTTTTTCCATACTCAATTAGAATCAATGTTTAAAGTATTTTTAACTAGAACGATAGGAAACAAAAGTCATAGACTTCTTTTATAATGTTTGGAGTTTGTCATTTTTTTAATTCTCTAATATTGAATAAATGCAATTTTAATATTTTGCCAAAATCCAATGTGATTTTGATATAAGAAACTCCATGTATAATTGATATAAAGAAATTGTTACTTCGTCGAACACAAACACAAACACATAATATATATTTATAGTACAAGGAAAATGTATTGTCCTAATGGTCGTGTTGTCAAAGTTTTTACTTTGAACGTGATTAATTTATGAAAGGACAAAACACCGTTAAGTTTTTCCTTGTGATAGACCTAAAACATTGTCGTTTAACCACCACTGTACTTTGTATCATGTGAATAAGCAGCATTGATAACTTTATTCATGAAATGGGTACGTCTCTCCTTGCTCTTAAAATAAAGGAAAATGGATAAACAACAACTCTTTAGACTATATTGAGCTAAAGAATACAGTTAACGAAATCGGTACTTTGATGAGACGTTTAGGACTCGTCTCTTTCTCTTTTTATCTTTGTGCTAGAAATCAAGTTGCTCATCGTATTGTCATTATGTTTTGGGTTTTTCCGATTCCTATTAATCTTTTTGCCTCAAGTGGGAAGATTTAAGGAGCTAAAGTTTCTACTTTCTTTGGCTAGATTATTGAAGCAATATTAATAGTGAGATATCTAAAGGGGAACATTTCTTTTAAAGTTAAAGAAAAAACACTTTAAAAAGTATATCTTGTCATAATATATTTAATTTGTCTTTAAACCCATTAGAAAAGGATATTTCTATGTCATACCCTCCTCTCATTGGCAAGTACCAAATTTTTTTTACACAAGTAATCCAATTTTTTTACCAATGGCCTATTATTATTATTTTTAAAAAACACTTTGATCTAACTTATTAATTACATCCGTCTATTTAACATTCAATTTATATATTCATATAGGAAACTTTAATTAAAAAGTATTATAAATCCAAGACATAAAAATATCATATAAATCAATCGTACCACAAAAAAATTTAATAAAAGTATGAGACCATTACTGTAAAAAAAAAAATTCTAAAGTTAAAAAAACCGACATAGAAAAAGAAAAAGATACCCTAATTAAGTTTTAGAAAATACGTGGGTTCGTCCTAAGTTTTAGAAATGTAAATTTTTAGTTTCAAGTTTCTAAGAATTGATCCATTTGATCGACGAGTTTTTAAAATGTATCTTTTTAGTCCATAAATATTTAAAAATAGGATTTAAAAGATCTATCGAATAATTTCATATTTTTATTTTAATAATTATATGTATTTAAAAATAGAAAGAATAATTTCTAAAAATCATATTTTTCTTTAAAACTATTTTTTCTAATGTTAAATATCATATAATTATTTTAAAAATCAAACAAAAAGAATACTTTTAAAATCTTTTAAACATATTTTAAAAACTTTGTTGACTAAAAAGACACGTTTTGAAAATTAAAATTTAGAAATCAAACGTACCTATTCTTAAAAACTTGAGAACTAAAAAGATGTACATATTCTTAAAAACTTGAGAACTAAAAAGATATTGCATGTGTATGTTATTTGAGTAAGCATCCACTTAATTAAAGTGGTCTGCACAATGAGGTCCTCCAAAGAATTAATCAAATAAATAGCCACCACATGAAATGAATTAAAAAGCAAAAAAGTTAATATATTGATTAAAATAATAAGATATATAAGAAGATATTGAGTGGGGTTTTACAAACTTTGACTATTTTTTCTCATTTGTGATTAAATATATTTTTGGTCTTTGTATATGAAGAAGTTAAGTGAGGTTTTGAAGAAAGAGGGAAGGGCTTATGTAGGAGTTATTGTTGTAAGAATGGTTGATTCTGGTTTGATTGTAATAGCAAAGATTGCATTGAACCATGGAATGAGTCCACAAGTTTATACACTCTATCGTTATTTTGTTGCTTCCATTGTTGTTGCTCCATTTTGCTTCCTCTCTCATAGGTACTCTTTAATTCTCTTCCTATTCATTTTTGTTCGTTAACCCTACTACTTTGGTTCCTACGTTTTGAAGTTTGTTCGATTTTAGTCTATATACTTTCAATATATTATCTCATATTTAGTTCTCAATGGTAGTTTGTTGTTTGATTTTTAAGAAACTTATTGTTGTCGATTTTTGTGTTTTTATTGCTGAATTGTCTTTTGAATATGTGATTCGGTGCTTCAAACGATCAAGTTTAGGGTCTTGCTTGAATTTCTTTTTGACATATTTATGTTATGTTATTTATGATTTTAATGTTAGGGTGTGTAGAGAAATGTGCTATATAAGGTCTATAACCCTAGAGGTGTTGGTTGTGAATCTGCATTTTGAGCAATTCTCTTATAATAAACTATTCCCGCTCTCTTCATAGATGTAGTTAACTCACTATTGGTAAAACCATGTAAGTCTCTATGTTGAATTTCTATTGTTTTACATTTTTTGTTTTATTTATTTGTAATTCCATAACATTTTAGCATAAATTTTAAAATATATTCGCATATTATTATTATTATTCTTATTATTTAATTTCAATATATACCATTAATTTTAAGGGCTACATTTAAGATTTATTGAAAATATAGAAGTTAAAATTAGATAATAGAAAGTACATAGAGGTTCAACCCTACAACAATTTTGGTTTTGGTTGTTAGTTCTGAACTGACATAGTAGGTAATTATGATGGCAGTTATAATTTGATGACCGATTGTTACGATGTCGGCTTGTGACTGACATCATACCCATGCCATCATATATATATATATATATGATAACACTTTGTTACGATGTCGTTTTATTCACAATTATTGTTGCATGCTACAGTATCCGTTTATAACTAACACCATATCTACTATAATTTGTAACTATTATATTAGCAAAATTTGGAATCCAAATTATGCATATAATCAATATTTACAAAACTAATAATTTTCAGCCTTTGTTTCAATTAATTTTGCCAAAAATATTCACCAAAATGTAGACAAACTTTTAAAGAACACACTTGGTCATATCATTTCAATATCCATCCACAATTGAATTTCAACAAAGAGTTATGCACAATATGTTCCAAATCTTTAAAAAAGTTAAAAAAAAGTAAAAAATAAAAGAAAGAAGAAAAAACCTAAGATGTACCAAAATCTAAAGACCTCTTCAACAATACGTTGTAACACACCATGTGTAATATGGTCAAGTGTAGTTTGGAACATATGTCGTCCAACCAACTCGAACCTCATCAAACTCTTCTTTGAGTATAAAGAGTTATTTGTATTAAACTACAAAGAAAATGAGTAATAATAATTTACAATAAATTAGATTTATTTTTAGTTTGAAACGTTAGGCTCAATTTTTGTAAAACACTAGCATATATAACTAATTAAAATAAAGAAAAAAACAATAGAAAATTAATGAGTTGGTAATAGTTCCTTTCAAATTAATCATATAAACCAAAATATTTATGTGTAATTTGAGTTCCTTACCATACTAAACCTTTGTGGAGCCAACTTCTCAAACTCCCCTAAAAAATTCTTATTTATCATTTTTTTCCAAAATAAACTTTTAACTTTTATTACGGATCGTATAATATTCCTTTCTCTAACTTTTCTCTTCACTCCTTGACAATAGATAATCTTATACAATATGTTTCAAAACTACACGACGTCTATAAACTTTAAAATCAGAACCAAATGAATATATATTGTAACATTAAGTGCAATCGAGTCAAGTGTAGTTTGACACGTTTAACTTTTATTAGTAATTAAATTATATTCCTTTTCCTAACTTTCCTCGTCACTGCCCACATGTCAACCTTATACTCATGCCACATGTCACACAGCAAAATAACCACAATCCATGATATGTGTCTAATAATATCCCACTTTCCCCAAATTTTTTAAATAAAATCAAAATAAAGGGATTAAACCCTTCATGTTTTAATATCTCCAATACTTAATTTTTTTTTTAAATTAATTTTTAATTTCATTCTTATCCCTGAAAGATCGTGGGTGGGTTGGAAAATGGTTGAAAATAGCACGTCCTATAAGGTTTCCGTACAAAATTGACATGCTTAAGGGAAAGTCGTTCAAATACTCTATCTTGATCCATTTTGGACGAGATCGATATCAAAATTTAGTTAAAAGTTTAATTTGTTTTAACTTATCGATTCTTTCATACCTTCGTTTTTTTTTTATGCATTTTGCCATATTATCCACCGAGATTTTGCTAACTTTTTTTATATAATCTTTCCAAATTTTGTCGAATCTTATATATCTCTTCGAACTTTTCTCCAAATCTTTGGCATAATTTTTTTTTCATAAAATTATATGAATTTTTGAATTTTTAAGTGGTTTTCCAATTATCAAAATAAAATTTTCAAATTGATTCAACATTTTTAAATTTTGAAAAAATTGGAGAAGATTTGGGATATATATAGAATAACGGTGTGAATCATTCCCGAAATTTCACCGAAAAAGCTCACTAAGAAATAATCTCAAATACATAGAATTTCGATGTTGTTTTGTCTAGGATCAACACATAATTTTGTCAAATTATATGCAATCCCGCTAAATTCTATACCAACTCTTACCTCCGAATTTCCTCTTGCAAAATTTCTTTATAAATTGTGTAACATTTGGTAGTGTGATTTTAAAATTTTGAAAAGATTACATAACATTTTGGATTTTTTTTTTTTTTGTTTACCCAAATCTTTGTGCTTAATATGACGAGATGTATCAAGAAACTCAAAATATCGGTAAGTTAGAAAAAATAAAATTTTTAACTAAATCTCGATATCGACCTCGCTCGAGATGGACCGAGAAAATATTTAAATAAATTTTAAAAAAGATGCTAGCTTTACAGGGTAAGATGTTTGAGGTGCTCTTTTTGACAATTTCCCCAGTGGGTTCTTACATCTACACAAACAAAGATCGGAGATTCAAGACAAGTTTCTCAAGTGCTCGAAGGTGCATGAAAACCAAATCAATCTGTCTGAGTTGAATGAAAACAAGAGCTATCCGTCCAGAAACTTCAACAAAACTTCGCCATTATAGAAGATAAAAACTCTACATTATTCAAAGAGTCCAACCACTCGAAGACCCCAAATGGATTTCAAAGCATCTAACATTACTACTAATGCCAAAATCCTTTTCAACTGGTATAGTTCGTACCATCTAAACATCTTACATAATGTTTATCACAGTCTATATCATCGCATTGGTCTAAGTCTCAAATTTCTCCCAATTACACAAAACCAAGCATCAAATCATTACAATTACAAAACAAACAAAAACCCCATCTCCATCTCATCATCCAACAAGAAAACAGAACCCACAAAAGAAAAGAAGGTCAACCCATAAAGAATTCAACAGTGAAGAAGCTTTTGAATGAATTCGAAAGAAAATATAAAACAAATTCAGAGAGTAAAGAGAAGGATATATCATCAATACCTTGAGGAAACAGATCCGAGGATTGGGAAATGAAGGGGATCAGAAATTGGGGTTTCTGAGAAAGAATGGAAATCTGAAGAAGAAAAAGAAGAAACAATGGAAGATCTCTCCCTCGATCTCCTCCGTCAAGTTCCTCTGTTGGACGAAATGGAAGAAACAACGTTAGATGACGGTTTAGAACTGACATTGTCATCATTTATAAAATGCCAACTAACATCTAAACCCATAATTGTTGTAGGGGAAGCTAAACAAACTTCAAAATATAATGATCAAAATATGATATATATTTGAATCCTTTATCAATTTTTTTGAAAAATACTAACTATTATAATTAGCAGAAAAGGACCAAGACCACGCATGACTTGGTGCATCCTTGCAAAGATTCTATTGCTCGGCACTATGGAGTAAGGCTTTTTTTTTTTTTTCTTTTTCTTTTTCTTTTTTGATTAAGTTCAATGATCTGAGTTCATATATATTTAGAGTCTATATGTTCTTAAGCATTTGAAAGTCAAGCAGAACATATTTTAGTTTATAGGAACATGTGTTTACTTGGTAGAGATAAATTTGAAGTCTATGTGAGATGTATTATTATTTTGTTGTAATGTGGTGAGGTAATATAATGCAGGTCTGTGGTTATCACTAACACATATTTCACTGGTTTGAAATACGTAACTCCAACTTTTTCCACTGCTATGTCCAATGCTATTCCTGCCCTTTCCTTCTTCTTTGCTTGGATTTTTAGGTTTGCATTAATATCTATCCCTCTCAACTCTTATTTTTTTTAAAATCCTATATATATACACTTAAAAGTTTGTGATTAAAAATGATTTTTTTGCCTTGTCTTTAAATTTATAAATGTATAGGATGGAGAAGGTTGATATCAGAAGATTTTCAAGTCAAGCAAAGATATTAGGAACAACAGTGACAGTGGGAGGAGCGATGATAATGACCTTTGTAGAAGGACCAAAGTTGAGATTTCCTTGGACACATGAACATAGTAATTTCCATAATCACCCTTCAACTTCATCAACCAATGTTAATAATAAAGATTCTTTCAAGGGGGTCATTTTGGTCACAATTGCTATTCTGGGGGCTTCTGTTTCATGCATTATCCAGGTACATATATAGTAATGCATCAAATCTAACCAATTATATACATCAATCTAATTAGGTTTCATCTCAAATTCCATTGTATTTTAAATAATTGTGGCATATTGCAGGCAATTGTACTGAAATCATACCCATTGGGGTTGGTCGTAACATTTATGGTATGCATAGTGGGAGTTGTGGAAGGGACTGTGGTCGCCTTAGCAAAGGAATGGAACAACCCATCTGTCTGGTCTATTCATTTTGATTTTCAACTCTTGGCTTTCCTATATGCTGTAAGTATACATACACACACACACACACACATATATATATATTAAAACTTATTGTAATTAAAAATAAAAACAATAAAAAATCATCCCAATCTGCAATTTGTTATTTTCTATTCATTCTCTCTTTCATACATATTTGTTACTGTGTTTACTATATCATAGTAAAATTAAAATAAATTGTAGTGTAAACACGAACTGTAACAACTCATCTAGTTACTATAATAAATTTAATTTGTATATCAATTTTGGCAGGGAATAGTAATGTCAGGGTTTTCATACTTCATTCAAGGACTTGTACTGGAAGCAAAAGGACCAGTGTTTTTGACAATATTTTTCCCTCTAAGTACCATTATGGTTGCAGTCATAAGCTCTTTTGCTATATCTGAGATTTTGTCTTTGGGAAAGTAAGTTTCTCCCTTATCCTCATATTTAACCCTTTTTCTTAAAAATGGCCAGAAGCTCTTTTCTTATTTGTTCCAGTTTAGAATCAAAACTGTGTGAATTTACATTATTTGAGACTTCTCTTTGCAGGGTTGTGGGAGCTGTGGTCATAACGATAGGTCTATATTTAGTTTTATGGGGCAAAACCAAAGACCATGTCATTGAGAATAAGGCAGCCAGACCAATTGATGATGCGACACCAAGAGAAGATTCTTAATTTTGAATAATAATGTTCCGTTTGGTAACATGTGTGGAGCCACGGGCACGTGCCTCCTCAATTTATCCGTCTTTGTATTTTTAATAAAAATTATTAAGTAATATACATTAATATAATAAAAAATTTCATTTCTAGTAACAAAATGCTCAAGTTGCATAAATGGAATTTAAGTAAAAAATAATATAATATATAACACAAGAATAAAATAATTACATACATAACACAACACAAAAATTGGTAAAATATTAAAAAGTTCACTCTCAGTTACCATTTCAAAGGTTTTTTCTCAGTTTCTCAAAATTGAAAGCTATCAATGATGGCTATCTCTAGACACTATTAGCTGTTATCACTGTTAACTTTCAATACGAGAAATGTGAGAGAAAAGTGTGTTGCTGTAATTAATTGCAATTGTCAACAATAACTTCCGTCAAATGATAGCCAATGAAGAGATGACTTGATATTTTTTTAAAAAAAATTACTAGTTAACTGGTCAAGTTATTTTTGCAAATATTTTATCCTTATGTTATATTTTTAATTTATTTTCTAAATCTGTGATATTTGCTATAATTTTTTAAACAAAATAGTTATATTTTTGGAAATGATATGTTATTTGTTTGGTGAGGCACGAGGTCTGGGTTCAAATCCTGGTAGTGCCATCTTTTTTTTGGATAATTGTAGAAATAATAAAAGTGTTGGGGGCAGCTGAGGTCTTGGCAAAATTCTAGATTAATAAGTCTTTTGACACAAAAGTGTGCCATGCACATGCTATATTTTTAAGATATTCTTGTTTTGCCCCTAGTATTGATGGTATATCATAGTGATCGAATACAAAGTAATGCATGTATCATTTGTTTTAATTCAGTTCATTTCGAGATTCAGTAACTGATTCAAACCTAACAAAGTCCATGGATAAAGTAGTCAAATTATTGAAATACAATGTATTTTTGTCAGTTGGTTATAAGATTCTAACCTAACGGAATGGAGAGAAATATTGTTTCTTTGTCGGGCAAGCACACAATTACACAAGTAATCATACATACATACATACATACATACATACATACATATATATGATGATGGACATATTCTGGCACACAATTGAACGTTTAATGTCGTCTAATGGATTTGATATTTTAAAACGTGCAATGTATCACATTTCATATCTGACATTTAATGACGAAAATGAAATGTAGGGAAAGGCTAAACTCTTCATTGCGAGTAAGATATATGAGAGTCTCTATAAAAGTATTCTAACAAGAAGATACTTCAGTCTAATTGTTTAACTTTTTTTCAGTGAAGCTAAAGTAAGCTTAACTTAGCAGTAATGGACATAACCTTTGACTATAGAAGTGGGAGGTTTTTTTAGTTAATCGCGTATTTTGATAACAGAGTCTCATTTTAAACTTAAATAAGTTTTTTCTTTTTTGATGCAATAACTTAAAAATAAGTTTAATGACGTTAAGTTCATACTCTATTAGCTATTTTGATAGGTTCATTGTAACGCCCCGAGTTTTCAACCTTAACCCAAGGTCGTTACTTAAGTAAAAATCATTAAATTCATTTTAAAAGACGAAGACAAAACAAAACAAATATTTTA
>JBBPDJ010000026.1:3493962-3528930 GCA_037974625.1 Cucumis cinereus
TATTAAATTTAAAAATATATATTTATATTTTTAAAAAAAAAAGAAATGTCTTTATATAAAGGAGTTTCATGAAGCTGCAAATGGATCTCACTACTTCATACATTATTATTGCAGAGAACTGTCTCTGGCGCCGGCGGCATGGAGCAACCCGCCGGAATGTTGAGTCAAGCTAAGCCATATATTGCAGTGATTCTTCAGCAGTTCATCACTGCTGGAATGGTCATCATTTCCAAGTTTGCTCTCAACCAAGGCCTCAACCAGCACGTTTTAGTCGTCTACCGATACACCATAGCTACCATTGTTGTCGCTCCCTTTGCTTTCGTCTTCGAGAGAAAAGTGAGACCCAAGATGACTTGGTCCATTTTTGGGAAGGTTGTGTTACTTGGACTATTAGAGTAAGAACACTCAACCGCTATGTTCCACCGTCATTGTTTAATCGTTATAATATCGTAATACTTAACTGTCATTATTTCATTGTTATAATACAAGAAGATGAAGAAACTTAAACTTTTGGGTTCATATGACAGACCTGCACTTGACCAGAACTTGTATTATACGGGCATGAAGTACACTACTGCAACCTTTGCATCCGCTATGACGAATATGGTCCCTGGCCTTGTATTTCTCATGGCTTGGATCGTTCGGTAATTTAGTCAACTGCTTCAATTTTTATTATTACGGTTTTAAATGTTTTGATTGTTACTAAATGATATTGAAAAGGGACAGTTTTGATAATTTATGTGACTTCTAGTTATTAGTATGATACTAAGTTACTAACCAATCATTTAGAATCAGATATATGTAAATGTGTCCATTTTATCAAATTAAAACAGAAAGTTATTTTCCATTCAAATAAATAAAATGAACTTTATATATCACCTCATCAGTTTGATTGTAAGAATGCACTCATGGAAAATATATATATTAAGGATGCAATTTGTTAAAAGTATATACAAATGACGAAATATGTTCTAACCAATCAACTTTTAGTGTACAACTTTTGTTGTAGCTTGATATGACATTAGAGTAAAAGTCCCATCCAAAACTCCACAATATTATTCTAGTTAATTATATCAATAGTTCATGTATTGAATTCTACGAAATAAATTAATATATGAACTCACTCGCAAGCGACAGTGTTTTAACGCAATCTATTCTTCTCTGTTTAGGCTAGAGAAAGTCAACGTAAGACAATTGTCGAGCCAGGCAAAGATATTGGGGACAGTGGTGGCAGTGGGAGGGGCAATGATAATGACTGCTGTGAGAGGACCAATCTTGAATCTGCCATGGACAAATCACAACCTCCATGACCATTCTACAACTGCAGTTAACCAGCAAGATCTTTTCAAGGGTTCTCTCATGATCACTATTGGTTGTATTCTTTGGTCTGTTTTCAATGTTCTTCAGGTAAATCTAACCTTCCATGATTTTTGATCTGTCAAAACGGCTTATACTAGGGATGATATTTAGACAAATCGCTAAAAATACTTTTAAAACATGGTGGTAGTTGCATTTACACCCTCAAACTTTCAATTGTAATAATTGAACCTCAAACTTATATAAGAGTTAAAATTGGATTATCAAGCTTACAATGATCAAATCAAAAGAATTGATAAGAAACTAGTTATACACATGACTTGTTTCTTTTCCAAATCTATGAGGTCATAAGAATAACAGTAATAAATAAACAAAAATACGGGAACAAAATATAAAAGCATTATCAAATTACTCCCATTTCTTATTTCCATCAATCTTCCAGGCAATTACAATAAAAGTATACCCAGCACAACTCTCCTTAACAACTTTGATATGCTTCACCGGCGCCGTACAAGCCTCAGTGATAGCTTTCGCAATGGAAGGCCACAAACCTGCTGCCTGGTCATTACATTTGGATTCAACCCTCTTAGCTCCTTTGTACAGTGTAAGAAATGAGAATTGAAACATAACCCAGTTTCCAAAATTTTGATGATGTTCATACTTTCTGTTTCTGAGAAGAAACTCATAACTGGTGTTTATTGTAGGGAATCATGTCTTCAGGAGTTTCATATACTATCCAAGCAGCAGTAATGAAAACGAAAGGGCCAGTTTTCGCAAGTACATTTAGTCCACTGAGCATGGTTATTGTAGCAATCATTAGTTCATTCGCATTGTCCGAGATATTATATTTTGGAAGGTTATTAACCTGTCTGTTCCACTCCCCACAAATGCAGAATTCTAGTGAGAGTAGCCTTAGAGGGAATGAGTTAGAGATTAAAGTTTTGTGACAATGCACTAAATGATACTAAATATTTTGCAGGGTTATTGGAGCAGCTGTAATTATTACAGGTCTTTATTTGGTTCTTTGGGGTAAAATCAAGGACCAAGCTCTATACAAGTTAGATAGTGAGAAGATGGCCCCATCAGATCAGAAAATGACTGCTATAACTGACAAACCTAAGACTTCAGATAAAGAACTAGGAGTTGATCTTGCTAGGATAAAAACAGTGGATGATTCAGTTTGATGAGAGCAACAAAGAAAGACCAATCGACAAAACTTTTATCCAGGAAATGGTCCATGCAGCGAATTCTCTCTGCTTATGTTTTATTTGGGTGAAAAATATCTATTATGCTAGTGTATAAATTAGTCAAGTTGTAAGGTAGACCCAGGGTCCAACAATTCTGAAATGGATAACTCCTGATTCTTCATTGATAACGTACTTGAGCTAAACCCAAAAAGTGCACTCATATGCCACCTAATTTTTTACTACAAGAAGACTCTGATAAGTATACTTTCAGTTTCAGCACAAATTTGTAACTTAAACAAGGACATGAACTATGTTCAATAGTCAGGGACTGTCTAATGCAAAAATCAGTAGACATTCTGCATTAAACACAAAGAGACTGAGTGAGAGAGAAACTCATTGAAGTCTAAACTTCATCCAATATATCAGCCGGAAGACTATGTGAGTCAGGTATAAGCAAGCTGAACTAAAATAGTTCAGAAGAACCGAATGAATTGGTCTCTTTACCCTGACTCTAATCTCTCACACATTATAATAGAAATTCTGGAAGATGTGAATGAGTCCGAATTTTCCAACCCCTTAAAGTGGGCTTATGATCTCCCAACAGACACAATAATTGACTTATAGCACCAAATACATGCAGCTGCTACAATTCCTATCATCAATGGGTACACACAAGCTAATTTTCTAATAATCCAGACAAGCCAGCATTAAGGATCATTGAACAATTGCCATCAACATCAGGATGTATGTTCCGTAAAACAGCCTAATTATTAAAGCCACTGAAGAACGACACCAAATGTTCACATTCATTGAGATCAAAATGACCAGAGGTTATTCCATTTTCAGGAAATTTTTATTAGTAAATTTACACATGGATCCAGCCAAAAAAATTCATTATGAGGAATTAACCCCACCAATGAAGCCCCTTTAATTGCAAAAGAACTTACAGGTCAGTGATATGAAAATTGTGCCTCATTTTTCAGTATCATTTTCTTGATTGGGAGTCCCAAACTTCTGCTTGAAAGAATCCTGCTTCTGCAAATACATCATATGCCCCTGTTCCAAAAGTTCCCTCACATTCAACATTAAAGTTCAAATCAATCCAAGAATCCAAAATCAGCTAACGGCATGCTCGGGAGTGAATTGGAAATAGTGATTTCATACCATCAAAATTGATATTGAATGAGTAAAGTTATTATTTAGTGAATTTAACCATTTCAAAATCACTCCCAAAACATGAATTAGAAGTTCAACAAATTTCAGCCCCTTTACAAGAACAGGTAGTAGGAATGGAAAAAGAAAAGCGGTGAAGTTGAAAATTAGAACTGAAAACAGGGAATTGCACCTGGAGAGCTGCGGCCCAAGCAATGAGGAAGGAGGCGAACCAGAATTTCTTGTCCTTGAGAAGATTCTTGACTTCCATATCCCTAAAACAAAAACCCTAACCCTAAAACAATGGAGATTTTGAAACTCTCTTCCCTGTAAAGTTCTACCAACCAGAGAATTTTGCGCCCGGCTGCCTCAAAACCTGAACGCCGATTTGTCGACTCTGCTTCGTGATTTTACAATGCAGCCGACATGTCGTTTTTTCCACTGAAGCACAAAATTAAGATTACTTTGGAAAATAGTAGATCCAAAGTAGAGTCCGAGTTGTGTTCCGGAGAAGTTAATGAGATATAAAATTGACGTTTTTTTAGTTGTAGGATTTATAAATTCTTGGGAACAAACGTGTGAAGTTTATAACTTCACACTTTCTAAAATCATGATTTGAAATATTGATATCGATTAAAATATTAAGGTCTAGATTTTATGGAAATAGGATAAAAATTTAAGAAAATTTTTATCAAAATTGGTATAATTACTTTGATAGTGACTTAATTAGACTATATTTAATCATTTTAATCACTATTTGTATAAAGTAGGAAAACGCGTTTAAATGTTTATAAATGTCAATATTAAGGAATAAATTTTTTATAATGAAAAAATAATAACAAAATTATATAAAAGTTTAGAAATATTTTGAAATGAAATTTTGTAAACATTTAATGGAATTTTTTTAATAAGGTTAAAAATAAATATAGGGTTATTTTTTTTAAGTTCTTTTTTAATTTCTTTAGAAATGAAAAGTTGGAATTGAAAATTAAGTCGAAAAATGATAAAACAGAAATTATTGTAAATGACAAAACTGTTAAAAATATTAACGAAATATAGCAAAATTTAAATTTCTATCAATGTCATGAGAGACACTGGTAGAAGTCTACTGGTGTCTACTTCTATCAGTATCTATTATTGATAAAATATGAAAATAATTTTGTAAATATTTCGATTCATTTTGCTATATTTGAAAATGTTTCTTGATAAAAATTGAATGAAAAAAGTAGCACATTAAGAAAAGTTCATACTTCGTAAAGGAAATGACACTGGTGTATGAAATTATACAATTGTATACAATCAAGACCATGAAACTAAAAAACTTGAAATGTGCTAACGTACCTAATTATAAAATAATCGTAATGTTTTTTGAAATTTTGTCAAGCTCAAAGGGAAAGAAGAAATTTTTGCCTACCAATTTCTCAAGGCTATCAAAATCTTGAAATTTCGAGATTTCAATAGAAAGTTTTCACCGATGCCAAGTGCATCTGAGACACTTTATTTGGGATTATACGAGAAGAAAGTATTAGATTTAAACCTTTTTTTTTTTTTCTAATTATAAAATTTAGTCTTCAAACTCTGAAATTTATGTGAACTTTTAAAATTACCAGCTTAGATTTAAAAGTTCAATGTTTTTTTTTTAAATAATGAATCTACTAGAGAAATTGTAACAAATAGCAAAATCAACCAAATTATTTATAAATATAGCAATTTTTTTTAAAATTAATGCAAGTGTGGCAAATCTATATACTTTCGATTTTCTAATTTAAATTCTTGTATATCTTAATAATTATAATTATGTTTAAATAGTTATTAAAATTGTTTAAATATAATAATTATAATTATGTAAGAAAATATAGTATATAAATATGTTTCTAAATTTTATTATGAAAATGTTCATAAATAATAATTTTTAAAAATAAATCAATGAAAAACTAACAAATATAGTCTAAATTTATGATTTATTAAAAATATAGTAACTAAAATGAATATATTTTTAAACTAGATCACTTAAAAAGGATTAAATGTCAAAGTATAGAAATGAGAAGAAATTTTAACTCAAAACTTAAACAAATTGTTTTAAATAACAAAACTACTAAAAATATTTATAAATACAACAAAGTATTACAGTCTATATGTGATATATCATGTAACATCCCAAATTTTAAGGTAATTTGTAATTTTATTTATTAATTATCTTGGTAATTTTTAATTTGGGTTGTTTGTATTGGATTTAAAGTTGAGAGAAATTGTTTGAATCATTATTGTGTGGTTTTTGTTTTATGTGTGGTTGGAGAGAGAAAAAAAAGGTGGGTTTTAATGAGAAGATAGGGTAAGGAATTTATTAAGGAAAGAGGAAAGTGTGAGGATTTGAAAAGGAAAAAGGTAAAAATAATAAAATAAATAAATAAATAATGATGGTAATAATATTTGTTATTTTTATCTTTTAAACTCATTAGTATGCGTGCACCATCTCCACCATCTTCATCTTCTCTCTTGTGCAAACCCTAGCCGCCCCTCCCTCTTTTTCATTGTGCACGCCGAGCAGCCAACGGAGTCCACGTCGAACGCCCCACCAAACGTCTCGTCGAAGCTACGTCGTCCATCGTAGTCGCCAGCCGTGAAGGACTCCAAGCCGAGAAGCCGTAGCGAAGCCGCGCGTCACGCCTTCTGTCGAGCAGCCACGTTGCGTCGCGCCAGCCGTCTCCTCGTCGAAATCGTGCGTCGCCCAAATCTGCAAAGACGACGCTAGCACCTCGCCTTGCCGTTAGCTTCGTCGCCCGAACGCTCAGCCACATTGTCGCCCAGATCCACGAGCCGACGTCGCGCGCCACGTTGTCTCCATTCGTTAGCCACGTGCGTCGTCGGTCGTCTCTCCACCAGCCGTGTCTCCGCTCGTCGTGAAGTCGCGCTGCCCAGATCCGAAAGTCGACCCAAGCCGAGCCGTGATCTGAGCCGAACTGTGAGTCGAGTCGAGCCGCTTTTCTTGAGTCTTCTGTCACTTTCTGTCATCGCTGACACTACTATTTGTTGGTGTGTTTGGTAAGCTTTAGGAAGAATTCTATTTGGGTTATTGGTTACCCAATAAAGTTTTATTTGAGGTCATCTTGGATTAATTTGGGAGTTTCTTTATTGTTTGAAGGTTCAATTGAAGTTTCAATCGGGGAAATTTGTGGTGCGATCGTTTTGGCTTTTCGTCTTAAGTGGTGAGTTTGGAATTGGTTATTGAAGGGTTAGAATTAATATTTCTTTTGGGAAGAAATGATTAATTAAAGTTCTTGTGTGTTTAGGGTCTATTGGAGGTTACTTCATCTAAGGGAATTTCTGTAATTTCGAGGTAAGGAATACTTCTACTGAATCCACGCCTTTGGCGAATAAGGGATGGAAGATGGTTATTTTGTCTATACTGTGGTGTTAACTTCGGGTTCTTGTATATTTCGTATTGTCTTGGTGGTGGGACGATGTGGCAAGCCTATGTGGCGTATTGTCGCAAGGGTCGGTTAACAAGCCTGTGTGGTGTATTGTTCCGACAGGGTCAGTTAGCAAGCCTGTGTGGCGTATTGCTCTGACAGGACCAGTTAACAAGCCTGTGTGGCGTATTGTTCTGGCAGGGTCGGTTAGCAAGTCTGTGTGGTGTATTGCTCCGACATGACCGTTCCTACTAAACCAATTGACTGTGTATCGTAAAGTACGGGTTATTAGAGAGAGTTAACGGTCACCTAGTGGGATTAGTGGTGGGTTCCTTACCGGATATATTATATACTCATTCTTTCTATGTTGTATTTCAGGCAAAGGTAAGAAGGGACCGGCGAGGGACAAGAAGAACCAGTGACCATACCGGAGAGGACTAGGAGACCTTTTTGCTTCCGCTTTACGTTATTTTGGCATTTTTACGCTTAAACTATTTTATTTTTATTTGTCGTATTTATTTGGTTTAGAAAACTATTTTAGAAATCTCGTTTAGGTACTTTTCCTTTTACTTTTATGTTAAAGTTTTTGTTTTGGAACTAATTCAAAAAAAAATTGATTAATTGAAAGCAGTCGTTGTGTTATACTTTTGTCTTTTAAACTTGATTTCACTGGTTTTAATTAAGTAACAGCCGGGTTTGGTTTGGAAATTTGGGGCGTTACATATCACGATAGGCTACTTTCTGTGTCTGATAGAAACAGATAAACATCTATCACAGTCTATTATAAACTATGATATTTTGTTGTATTTATAAATATTATTTGAAACGGTTCCAAAACTTTTTAAGAAAATATGGTAATTTAAAGACTCAAGCTTTTAGCGAGCTCTCGTGCTTCTCATTTATTATTTTTAATCCACCTCCTGATTTTCCGCTTAAAAGTATTGTACAAAAATTTGATAGAATGCTCATCAATTATTTTCGGAATATAAAAAAAAGTAAGTTGTACGTCCAAAATATTAGAGTAAACAGGCCACGATACAAGAGAATTTGTAAATATAGCAAATTTTAGATTTAGTTCTTTGAACTTATTTGTAATAGATCGTAATAGATCGTAATAGATCATATCGCTAATAAGAGTCTATTAGTGATAGATTTTGTTATATTTCTATTGAGGATCACTTCTTAATTATAAGGGATGTCACGCTCCTTATAAGATAAACGAGTTACTTCCTTTATTGTCAATTAGTTTTGAGATAAAATATCGCGTTATCAAACAATTTAAGATTTAAAAAAAAAAATATTATACACTTAAGGTGCATTTGGATTTACTCTCTAAGTGTTTATAAACATACACTTTTTTTTTCGCTTAGAAAGTCAATCCAAACATGCACTTAATTATTAGGAGTAATTATAATGAGTAGCAATTTTAGGAATAATAATTAAGTATATAGAAATATTTTAGATAAATTGCAAATAGTAATGTCTATCAGTGATATACTAATATCTTGTTATATATGTTAATATTTTGAATTTATGTGCTATATTTGCAACTATCCCTAATTATTAACAAAAAAAAAAGTTATATGTTGTAGTTATTCTCGAGTTTAAATTTTTTAATTCTCAAGGATTGATTAGACATGAATTTGAAAGTTGAAATTTTATTGGACAAAAAAGTCAAAAGTTGTATTTAAAAGATTAATTAATTTTTAAAAAAGTTTAAATTAATTAGGACTAATTGGACACAAACTTAACACTCTATGGATCTATAAGACACAAATCTTATAGATTTATCAAACACTTTTGAAAGTTCAAATTTAAATATAACACAAATTTTCAAACTTCAAAAACTAATTTTACATCTTTTTTTAGTACAATAATTGTGAGACGAGATCACACCTCCGACCATTATAATAAAAATTATGTCAATACCACTAAGTTAAAATCATTTTGTCAACTAAATTACGTCTTAAGGTTTTAGCCAGTTGAGCTATGACATGTGTCATAGCATTGACTTCTTTTGTTTGTGGTCTTTATCATTTCCATTTAAATAATTCAAATAATTCACATGGTTATTACAATATGTGAGACCCACAAACCAAAAAGAGCTTTCACTTCATAGATAATAAAACCCTAAACCTCAACTACTATGTCTCCCTAACAACCAAGATTGCTTCTCATTATTAAATGTTAAATGGTTGAAATAATATTTTAGTTTTGTCTCCCTACCAACCAAGATTGCTTCTCGTTGTATGGACACAAGTTTATCGGTATAAATTCTAAAATTTTGCTGCATTTGTAAATATTTTAATTTATTGTGCTATATTGAAAACAACTCTTTTGAAAACATATTCAGATATTATTTTTCAAAGTATAAAAAGTGTTATTATTATTTAGTCAATTTCGATAAAAAAAAAAATACAAATAATAATTTCAAGAGACTAAATTTAATATTTATTAAAACCACGTAAACTTTAGACAATGGTATCAGTGTCTATCAGTATCTGTCTATTACTGATGAACGGTAACATTTTGCTTAAAACAATTATTTCAAAAAAGTATAGGGATAAAAATGGTATTTTACGGAAAAAAAAAGGGTCATTTTCCCTATAAAAATCATTCATGTGTGAGAACTGAATCAATGTGTTTTTAGATATCAGAATGGATGGAAATGGAGAAGATTTGATCAGCTTTTTACCAGATGAAATACTCAGACTCATAATTTCCTTTCTTCCTTTTGAATCATCTCTTCAAACTACCTTACTTTCTTCTACATGGAGAAACCTATGGAATTCACCTCTGCTCCACTTTGGACCCATTGATGATATTGCCAATCAAGTTTCTTCCTTTTTCAATCATTTCAATAACCTTCATCCAATTACAAAACTTCAGTATCACTTTGCCCAAAATCATTTCCTCTTAGCTTCCATTGCACCTCATAATAAGCTTCACTTGGATTTCTCTGCTCCAAAATCAGAGTTCCCATGTCATTTTGATTGGGAACTTAAGTTTGATACACAAAAGAATCCATCTCCGTCTACTTTTTATGTTAAATCTTTGTGTCTTAAATCTGTCAGTTACCTTACCAATGAAGCTGTTTCGTCCCTTGTTTCAAATATTCAGTTTCTTGAGAATTTGAGGATCGATTGGTGCAACGGATTCCAATCGTTATGTATCGGTTCAACTCCGAAGCTTGAAAGGCTGACTGTTTTGGAATGTCCGGATCTGAGGTTTCTCCATATCAAGTGTTTGAAGCTTCGGTCCTTTCGGTATCGAGGACGACTTCCACGGATTCGTCTTGAGAGTCATTTTAACTTGCAGGATGCAATGCTTGATTTCAGACAAGGACCTGGATGTAACAATTTGAAGATTAGTGATTTTGATCCATGTCTCTTGACTATAAAAAATGCAAATACTCTTACATTATGTAGATGGAATTATGAGGTAAATTCTTGCTTTATTTGTATGATATATATCTCTTTTATCATATAGTATAAAAATAAAAATGAGGATTGTTATTTTTTTTTCTGTTGCAGGTGCTAATATGGCCTTCTTTAGCTTCTTTACAAGGGAACTTCATATTTTATAATATTAAAGAGCTGTGGTGGATTGATTCTAATTCAAATGGAGGATATAACAGTAATGCATTGGTCACCTTCCTCCAAATGTGTCCCACCTTAGAGCGACTTTTCGTCACAGTACGTTTCTTTTGCTTCTCTTTCACTTTTTTTTTTTTTTTTTGTTGAAATGTCTTAAATCTTTTGTATAGCACTTCGAACGATCAAATACCAGGTTTCGCTGCCTAAGTTTAGAGAAAAGCACTATATAGCTAACACACGGTTAATGAACTACATAAATCTGTGTGTCGAATCTCCTCTATTTTTGTATTCTTTATTTATCATTTTTTAAACATTCTTGATGAACTGTCTTTACATTGATGTCCTGGTTTCTCTCCAATACAGATTGATCCTAAAGGCTACGACACACCGAGCAAGGAAACGTCAACAAAGAACCTCACGAGGAAAGCGAAATTAGAACATCTGAAACTTGTAAGTTTGAAGGGGTTTGTGGATCAGAATGCAGAAATGGCATTGATTAGGGTGATAAGAGAGCTAGTTGCTGTGAATCCATTGTTCATGTCAGTAATTGATAAGAAGAAGTTGGAGAGTTTGGCAGAAATTCCTTACAAACAGATCAAATCACAGAGTTTTATCAACATCAAAACGGAGAAAAATGGATCAAATGGAAGAAACTTATTCCCTAAGTTGGATGATGCAGAACAAAGATGGCAGAAACATCCTCATATGAATCTTTAGTTACCAAAATCTTACAGTGCATCATTATCCTCGTTTGAGTTTTTGTTAAAATTTAGTCTTTGGAACCTATATGATACTTAGAAATGATTCTAAAATAGTTAAAATCGTTTTTGTTGTTTTCAAAATCACTCTTAAATAATCGATCAAAAACTAATTTCGACGGTATGAGAATTGCATTAAAAGGTGTAAAATTAAATATAAAATTAATTTTAAGTGATTATAGACGTTATTTTGTAGTGATTTTAAAAATGATAATAGTAGTTTTTAACCCTTCCAAAATCACTCTCAAACATGCATTTAAATTCAACTTTATCAAGGATCATTTGGAATACACATAGGATATCAAGTAACTTCATTTTTCGACTCTTTTTTGACTTTTTACATTTAACGAGAAATTTCATTTTCTCCTCTATTTCAACTTTTAACATTTGTCGAATAACTTCACATTCTCCTTTTAATCTACTTTTCACAATTATCGAAGATTTCTATCTTACACCTCTATACTTCAAACACAAACTTACGAGTTCCAACATATTAACTTTAGACTTACGTACTCCGTTTAGTGGTTCAACGCCGGCTAAATAGTTAAAATATTTAGGTAGAGATTTGAGTTCATATTCAGATTGGACTTCCATCCATGATAAAGAAAGCAAAGTAATAATTAAAAAGAATAAAAAAGGCTTCCCCTAGCTTAACCAATAAACTTCTCCCAAGTTGAATATTAAAAAGGGATAAGATGTGTTGCATCAATCACTATCAGCCAAAGTCCCTAAAATATAAAGTCAGCTCCTAGCAGTTTCTCATGTATGTTTTTTTTTTTAATTTAATTGAATTAATTCTGATTCTGAGATATATTCATACTTAAGAAAATGTCTTTAAAAACAAAATAATAAGCTCTATCCATATATTCTCTTCCTGATTCTTAGCTTTGTCAATCAAAATCTTCAATGTGGAATCAACCCATACAATATAAATGAAAAGAATCTACTCTGTCTCTGAATAAAGTCAAGAAAAACAAAAAAATTCAACAAAAAAAAAAGCACTCTTGATCAAAAACATCAGTCCAATAATGGTTCTAGAAATCATTATACTGAGTAAGAGGATCATGCATGGAGTCAGAGATGAAGAGAGTATCATAAACAATGGCAGCAATGGCTGCACCAGTCATAGGACCAAGCCAGTAGACCCAGTGATGGGTCCATGACCAAGTGACAACAGCAGGGCCAAAGGTGACTGCAGGGTTCATGGAAGCACCATCAAAAGCACCACCAACTAAAATGTTAGCACCAACAATGAAACCAATTGAAATTGGGGCAATGATACCTAAATTCTCCTTCTTTGGATCTATTGCTGTTGCATATACTGTATATACTAATCCAAATGTCATCACTGCCTCAAATATAAATCCATTCCATACAGAAACTCCTGATGATAGACCAAATGCTGGTGTTACCTGCATTTTATTGCACATGAAAGACAAAAGTGAATGTCAAAAATTTTAAACCATACACTATGCTGCTACATATGTTTATAACCATGGGTAGTTTTTTATTTTTCTATTTTAGTTTTTTCAAGTATGGAAAAATGGTATTATGGTCTCTCTATACTATTACTTTTCATGTTTATTATTTTAATTTGGGTATTTTACTAGTACTTGTCTTTATTTTGTATTTAACAAATAATAAATGTAGCTTTGGAAAAGTGTTAAGATTGGACATGTAGTAGAGCCAAATGGGTTGGTAGAGATGAATATGAATGGGAAAAATAACAACAATGATTGAAATGTTTTATGCTTTCAATTCAAATTTTAAGGAATATAATATTAATTTTGAAACAGTTTGAAACCAGAATGATTGTCTTTTATTAATCAGTTTCTTTACCAAAACTATTTTCAAATAAATTAATGAAAAATTTGTATTTTTAACCCGGAAAGAAGAGTATAAATTGATATTTTTTAAAAAAAGAAATTAATGTGAAATTAAGGTTTCGTTTGGGGTTGTTAGAGCTTTTAAAATAATTGTTGTTAACCGTGTTTTTTTAAAAATCAATTATAGTAGAAGTAAATTAGTGCTTGGCAAATTCAAGCTTTAGATCTAAACAAGTTGGCCATACTATTTTGTAAAATTATTGTGTTTTAGATTTAATAACTAGAATAGATATTTTAAATTTTATATTTTTAAAGATTATTTTCAATGTATGAAAATATTTAGAAATATAGTAAAATGTCATTGTTTATCACTAGTATGTCACCATATTGTTATATTTACAATTATTTTTAGCAATTTTATCATTCAAAACATATTTTTTTATAATTTATAGTTCTTTTAAATAATGATTTAAAATCTTATATTTTATTTGTTGTACATTAATTGTTAAATATTAAGGGAAATAATTTAAATTTTTTTTAAAAAAATAATGAATATGATATGATTTAACAAATCCTTAAGAATAAAATTTATAATTAAAATATAACAAATTACTAAAATTGACTATTGATTCTATGATAATCTAAAAGCTAAGAAATATAGATTTTATGGATGCTAAGAAATCAACTGGTGTTTCAAAAGTGATTTTAATAGATTAACTAACAATTTATCTTACCAAACAATAAAAACAATTAAAGAAATTTTCCTAAATAACTTTTAATCATCCCAAAATAAAATCTCAAACGACCCCACGTATCAAGGTCATGTTTGCTAGTTTTTTGTTAAATTCAAATTAAGGTCAATGGTTAGGTGCAATTTATCAAAAATTTCTAGTGCTACGGTAGTACATACTTCCTCCTATCTTATGCATCTCTCTTTTTAAATTATTTCACATGACAAATTTTTATTGAACAACTATTTAAACAACAAAAAAAATCCTAAAGATAAAATTTGCTAGTTTTTAAATTTTAGAACCTAAATGATCATCTAAACAATAATTCAACTAATGAAGATATTTTTTAACTAAAATATATGAATTAATTCTTTAAATAAATTGTATAGGACTCTTCCTACAAGAGTTTCATCATTTCACATCCATAAGGTTGCATTCCTCCATTAATGGTCAAAGTGATCTTTTTTTATTTGATAACCATTTTTGTATAAAGGATGTGACTAATTGACTAGTCACGAATAAATCTACAAATATGTCTCTATTCCAAATTGAAAAAACATTTTTTTCATCGACATTTTTCTCCCATCAACTCTTATTTGATTTGCTCCCCGAAGCTAGATCTTGTGGAATGAGTTATTTTACATTCATATAAAGGTAATATGATCTTGCTTTGAGGAGCACACCAAATTTCAACAAAATTGTTGACGGGGAGAAGTATTGACGAAAGAATTAAGCATTCCAATTTAGAAAATAGATGTGTGTTTATAGACTAATTCGTATTATTTTGAATAGTCACATCCCTACTACAAATTGGTTATCAAATAAAAAGGCTCGACCATTAGTTGAATGTAACTCATGAATGCAAAATGATGCAACTATGTGCCAAAAGTCACTTTACCCTTTGTTCCAATATAGAGATCCAATCCATAATCTCACATATTGCATCATTTGGAAAACATATTCTTACTACGTATTAATTACTTTCGTTTATTATTTGAAACGTCATTTAATGATTTATTAATTTATTAAATATTTAGAATGTGAACTTCACATCATTTTTAAAAGTTTCTTAAATGACAAATAATAAATAGAAGTGGTATAAAAAAAAAATTCATAATAACAAACATTTTTCATACTACAACAATACTAAAAATTTCCTCACGTGTCACTAACCCTCAATTTTTATTTAATTAGTAATTGATTTTAAATAAAGAAGGCTTGTTACATAGCTCTTTCTTTATTTGTTTTTTGTTTTTTGTTTTGTGTTTTTATAAATCAAAAATATTTTGAACGTAATTTGCTTTATTTATTAGTCAAATTTTAAAAACAAAAAAATATATTTATAAAAATATATTTTTAAATTTTTTAAAAAAAATATTATAAATTATAAAACTATTAAAAATATTAAAACAAAATTTTAAATTCTACAGTCTGTTTATTAGTAGATTGACAGGTCTATCGTTTATAAAATCTAAAATTTTGTTATATTTATAAATATTTTGATTCACAGTTTAGGAAGGAGAAGGTTGCATGAATGTTTGCAAGCTTAATTTTAAATTATATATATGAAGTAAAAATTTTAGGAAGATTATAAGATTCATACCATTCCACCGGTGGCAAACTTAAGAAGGAAGCACGCAACAACAGAGCCAAGCAATTGAGCAATCCAATACATTATACTTCTAAAGAACGATATGTTTCCACCAACAAGCGCACCAAATGTAACTGCCGGATTCACATGCCCGCCGGAGATATTCGCTCCCACCGACACCGCCACAAACAAAGCAAAGGCATGAGCCAGAGATGCCACTATCAGCCCTGTCGCCGTCGCAGATCCACCGTCCGTTAACTTATCTGCCAAACATTATACACATCAATACCTCAATTTCAACTTAAACATCCTTCAAATTCAAGTCCAGAAATTGCATAGAATAACACATTCTAATCCTAATTGAGTACTATTACTACTCCAGAAATCGAGCAAATCCACAAGTAATCGAAATTCAAACGAAATGCAGAGCAAAGAACATCGGATAATCGATGATCTAAACACAAATTAGAGCAACTTACCAAAAGCTAATCCGGATCCTTGTCCGGCGAACACAAAGATGATCATGGAGAAGAATTCGGCGAATGAGGCCTTTATCGCGTCCGGTTGGCTCGCCTCTCCCGGTGATCCGAGTGTAAATTTATGGATTGGCATTTTTTTTTTTTTTCTTCTCTTTTATTTTCAGTTCTAAGAGATTGAAGAAGAATTTTATATATTTCACTCTTTATTTCTTTGCTTTGTTGTTTGAATTTTGTTCCGTATGCTTCCACTGGGCCTTTTATACACCGCAAATAACCGTCTTCATCACCGGCAAAACAAGTTGCCAGTATGCTTAAAGTTGGGGGTAGTCTACGAGCACCTGCGGGTGACACACCAGCTTGTGGATGGGAGCATTGCCAAGCTGCCTCGTGTGTGGCGGTGATGAAACATAGGTGCCGTTGACTTGGCGCCGAGGGGATTTAGGATCCCATCCATCCAAGGTTAACAGAGGCCACTTAATCCTATTTTATACTCTAAATTTCTTATGTTAGAAACTTTTTTTTATTGGTTATTCTAAATTTTGAGAGTAAAATGTACTTTTGTTTTCATAATTGAGATTTAGGGTGGTTTAATATTATTAGAAATTAAGAATGTCTGAAAATAATAAATCTGGTGAATAAGATTGTTTGAATGTTTCTGATAGAATTGTTGAACGAAAGACAAAAAGATATTTTGAGCATACCCATGATGCCACGTAAGCAATAAAGATGTTTAATCATCTTTCCGTTTTCATACTAACAGTTGTGTTAGTGGGAGGGAATTTTCCCCATTCATTTTATCCAATTGAACATAAGAAGATTCCCTAAAAGTAAGGAAGAAACACAGTGGAAAGAGTGTGGGATATGACCACAAAAACCCAACCCAATTAGATATACCATTCTCAGCTTCCGTTTTCCAATTTTCCATTTTATCAGAGCTTCTCTGTATCAGATATGGCAGTTTCAACCTCTTGCCTCACTTGGGTTCCCACCACTGCAGCCAATTGGAAGGTTAGTCTATTTATTTGCATTTACCAATCTTGCAGGACCCACTCCTTCCTTCTCATTCTACTTTAATTCCAGCTCAAGTTGCTTCCTTTCAATGAGCCTTCAACACCCACTTCTTCATTTTCTTCCTCTACTACCATCAATTGCTCAATTGAGAGAACTTCCCGTGATGAAGGTAATATTTGCAATCTTGAGTTTAATGCTTTGAATCCATGAGCTGTGTTAGAGATTTGTAGTTTCAGAATGACTGCCATGCTGATTTTAGAAGAATGTGGTTTTTCCGTATGGTTTTGTTACTTGTGGGATGGAAATGTTTATTTGGTACTTATTTGGATTGCTTATTCTTGGAATTCGTGAGTAAATTTAGAGTTCTGTGTGGAGTTGTATGAACTTTGTAGCTTGCATACAAGATGTTTGTAGAAATTTGTAAACCAAAATTGCTTAGAAGAAATGGGTTCAAAATCATTGTGGTGACCTTTCTAAGAATTACGAGTTTACTTGGCAACCAAATGTAGTATGATTTAGGTAGTTTTTGTGTGAGAAAGCAAAACAATGACATCACGTACTATGGCTTTTATAGTGGGATTGTTCGCCTCATGAGGATTTTGATTCAGTTCTACTTGGAGCTTTTCCTTTCCTTCCTTATAGCTGGTTCTTCAGCCTGGATATCCTTTATTGATACGTGGTAATTTGATGATAATTAACATTTAGGCCATTACAATAGAAGGCCACTTTTGTTGGGAGTTGGAGCTCTAGCTACAAGTTTACTGGGTGCGAGTCCCCTCTTTGCTCAAGGTACAAATTTTCAACTTTTCTCCAATAATCTAATGTTGGGTTCTAAACTAATATTGTGATTGTTATGTGCAGAAGTCCCAAAGAATTATCGAGCATTTGTAGACTATACAGATGGGTATTCCTATTATTACCCCTCTGATTGGAGGGTGAGAAAATTTCAATTTGCAGAAACATGAGATGCATGTATAGTAATCCAAAAAATATACTAAAACAAACAGTTTCTAAATGTTCCCTGTCTAGGAATTTGATTTTCGAGCCCATGATTCGGCATTCAAGGATCGATACCTGCAACTGCAGAATGTTAGAGTGAAGTTCATACCAACAGAGAAAAAGGATATCCATGAAGAAGGTACATTAGATGAGGTAAAAAATCTTCCATTTTGGTCATATTTCATAATCTGAGAAAAGTAGTATGAATAGTTTAACTTGACTGAAGCAGGTTGTCAACTTTTTGGTAAAACATCGATATGCTGCACCAAATCAAATGGCTACTATATATGACATGAAGGAGGTTTGCATTTTTCTCTGCCTCTCAGATCAATTGGTCTATGTATTATTATCTTGAAATCTGTTTCTGGACATCTTTTTGATCTTATATTCACCTGTTTCAGCGAACGATTGATGGGAGAAATTATTACACCTTTGAGTATAAACTTAGTTCTAGAGCATTCTCCCGCACCGCCTTTGCAACCATAGCCATTGCAAACGGTAAGCTCATATTTTATTAGAATTTTGGACCCTTCCATTTTTTTATTTATCAGCTCTAAATCCCATATTTTTTTAACCATAGGATAGTTCACCCCAAACAAGTAATTAAGAATATGAAATTGAGCTATCAGTTTAGAAAGAGAGAGATCTGAAAAAATTTCTAACCAACGGAATTGAAGTTAACTAAACTCATTTTATCAATTTGTGTTATGCAATCTCGAACTAACTCATATCTAACCTATACTTTTAGTTTTTGGATTGAATATAATTCGTTTCATGTCAAGTTCCCGAATTCTAAGCTGATGAATTGAAACTCACATTTGTATATTCAAAGTAGGGCGTTGGCTCCATACTTGCCTTGGGTAGACCTGCCATTTGAAATTGAGTCTCCCATTATAGTCAAAGTTTCCTATCATTATAACCCACGCTTGGCTACAATAAAACTATTTGAAAACTCTTCATTGTTTACGGTATTTACTATTTTTCATAATCATCCTCTCTCCTTATTTGTAACTCAAACTAAAATCGCATGCACACAAAATACAGACTATAATAACCAACTTAATGTTCTAAACGGTCCTAAATGTTTTTTAGTACACTTCAATATACCGTAGGATATGAGACTTTGAATCACCAACCTCAATGAAAGGAGTACATGTCATTACCATTGATCTGTGTTGGTCGATGGCCGGTAACTTAACAAGTGTTATAAAAGCAGCTATATGTGAATATGCAGGTAGGTACTATACATTGATAGTTGGGGCAAATGACAGAAGGTGGAGAAGGTATCGCAATATGCTTAAAGTGGTTGCTGATTCATTCAGGGTGTTGGATATCTAAGCTGTTTATGAAGGGTGTGAACCTCAACCAGTTTCTCTATTTAAAATTTTCCCTCTTCATTTAATATGTAGCACTTTTGGAAATTGATGTATATAGTTGGCAATATACCAATGTCCTTGTAAGATAATATAAATATTTGTTATAAGAGCAAAAAATACCCAAGTTCTATTTGACTTCCCATTTGTCCACAGGTTTATTTAACAAAATCGTAAAAATTTGTGAAGGAGTAACTGATGTAGGGGAAAAAAGAAAATCTCAATGTTGAAGAATATCGAGGAATAGAACGGTATGTCAATAAAATTTATTCATTGCAAAAAACTCCCACTAAAATTCAAGTGTAAGAAATGAACCCTTAAACTTATACACACGTTAAAATTAGACACTCAAGTTAAAAATTAGACCCCAAATGATTAAAAAAAAAAAAAAAACCCAAACTCGTACAATTGTTACAATTTCTATTTTCTATCGTTTGGACAAGTTGAGGGCTCAATCTTCATAAATAAAAAGTAAAGGAAATGGATTTGTGGGGATAAACACAACAAAAAATGAACACAGCTATTGATTAATTGTAACAACATATTTACAAAAGATACAAACGTATTCTTCCTCTTTTAGCTTCCCAAGATGCTGCTTACATTGATTTCATCATACAAAGAGAGGGAGTGAGTCTTTTGAAGTGAAAAATAAAATTTAGAAAATGAAAAACCACACCTACAATTTTGAACCCACTCTCTAATTCTAATCATCAATAAACAAATCAATATACCATGAAGACAAACCCCAATCAAATTGTTGTTTCCCTCCTAAAGAATATGGATTTGGCCCTCAAAGGGAAGGCCTCTTTTGGTCAAACTTGAAAAACCTCCTACTTCTGTACCCTACCATCTCAGCAAACAAACTACTGCTCCTGCCACGACATCCTCTCTCTTGTTACATGTGTAAACTCTTTTTCCGACTTCTGCCCCGACCCGAAACCCCTAGCTATAATTGAGCTACAAAATTCTCTATGAGGAATTCTCTTTATCACAAACTCAAATCAAGCCAGAGGGAGCTATAGCTAATGAAGGCAGACCAAAACTTGACGCGTTTAGAACAATCAGATTCCAAAGCTTAAACAAGTCGATGCTGTCGCAAACCCTTACCAAAATGCGGCTGCATCAAACGGACATATAGACCATTCTTGGCCACCAAGGAATCGTGACTTCCTTCCTCTACTATTCGCCCTCCATTTAGTACCACAATATTGTCAACATGCCTCATCATTGCAGCTCTGTGGGCAATCAGGATGGTTGTTTTATTTCCCATGATCAAAGTGTCGAGAGCTTCTTGCACGACTCGACTCGACTCAGATTCGATTGAGGAACTTGCCTCGTCCAACAAGAGGATGGGCGCGTTCTTCAATACTACCCGAGCAATTGCAATTCTCTGTTTTTGCCCTGGGGTTAGATCCACACCCCTCATTCCTACATGTGTGTCATAACCATGAGGCAGGCTACTAATGAAATGGTGAGCATTTGCAATTCTAGCAGCCTCTTTCATTTCAGCTTCACTAGCATTGTGCCTTGCATATATAATGTTTTCCCTTATGGTTGTTGAAAAGATTATAGGTTCCTGCTGAACAAGACCTAAATGATTCCTCAACCATCTCAAGTTATAGGTTTTCAAATCTCGACCATCCAACATAACCTGCCCGGCAACGGGGTCGTAGAATCTCTCAATCAACGATATTATTGTGCTCTTTCCTGACCCAGAAACACCCACCACAGCCACGGTCTGCCCACCATTGACTTTTAGACTGAAATTACTCAATACCAAAACTTCCGGGCGAGTAGGATAACAAAAATCTACATTTTTCAGCTCAATGCTTCCATAGACATTAGGCGGCTTCAATGCAGAGTTATCGTCTGGATCAATTTTCGGTACACGATCAATGATTTCAAATACTGAAATGAGTGATTTGCGCCGTTTAAGTATATATGGAGCCAACCCAAAAGGCTCCACCAAAGCAAACGTTGCAAAAGAGAACACCATGTAGACTTTAAGAGCAGAAGACAGATTCATTGAACTCTTTTCGACGGAATATGCAGTGTACCAAAGAAGAAGGGCATTACAAGCAAAAAGCAAAAATTGTGAAAAGCCGAACGCAAAACCAATGGCCATCCCATGAAGGAAGCTCTGCTTAAAAATTTTCTTCAGTTGCAATCTGTAGAGTTCCACAACCTTGTTTCCAGCACAGAATGCTACTACGGTGTATATGTTTCTAACTGCATCTTCAAGAACCAGAGATGCTTTCCGGTGCATCTCCTGTATGCCTCTTGAAAATCCAGCAAGCCATAACTTCTGCAATATTTAACGACAGTTATGCACCAGAGTGTGTGTGTCTGTGTGTGTGAGGGAGAGAGAGGGATCTTATGTGGAAAATGTAAATGTTTTGTTCAATTACTGAATGTCTTGAAACTATGAAGAGACGAGAGAGAACCGCTAAATCCAAGGAATTCTTATTAGAAGCTTGTTTAGGGAAACTCTCTGGTTCTGAGGAAAGCTTTCTCAATTCACTTCAATAGCCACAAGTATAAAAGAAAAGCTAACTTGCCAAACTAAAGGCCATGCCAAAACAATACCCATGGATGGAGGAGCCGAAGAGGGAGGGAGAAAGAAGAAATATAAAAAATTAATATTGTTTTTATTTTTCAAAAAAATTAAAAAGAAAATTTATAATAAAAAAGTATCACGACAGCTTTTTGTTAGTATTTAATAGAAAAAGTGATTGCATGACTATGCTACCAAAATCAAACCTCAAAGTCCTTTGGCAACCTATCTGGTTTTTGAAAATTAAGTCTATTTGCTCTAAATTTATTGCTATTGGTGAAATTCCTTAAGTAAAAAGAGTATAATTCTTAGCTAAATTCCAAAAAACAAAATCAAGTTTTTAAAACCTACATTTTTTAGTTTTCAAAACATTGTTTGGTTTTTAACTATCATGGGTTGACCTCGTGGTAAAAAGGTCAATAACTAACTAAGAGGTCATGGGTTCAATCCATAGTGGCCACCTACCTAGGAATTAATTTCCTATGAGTTTCCTTGACACCCAAATGTTGTAGGGTCAGGCGGGTGTCCCGTGAGATTAGTCGAGGTGCGCGTAAGCTGGCCCGAACACTCACGAATATAAAAAAAAAAAAAAAGACATTGTTTGGTTTTTAAAAACATTGGTAGAAAGTAGATATCAAATAAAGAAATTTAGAGGTCGAATGAGTTTAATAAGCTTAATTTTCAGAAACTAAAAAAATGACCTAGGTTAAGACCTAAATTTTCAGTGGCAAAATTTAGGCACAGCATTTCCCAAACCATCAATACGGGCATTGATGGGGCATTGAGTGTGTGTGCATTCATCTAAGAGTCTGCCTAGCACAAGACCTTTGGAAAATAATTAGGAAAACGAAAAACTGAACAACAAAGTAGAGCATACACACCTGTGCGACGGCAGAAACAGTTAATACTGGCAACGTTGCCAATGCCACAAGTGCCAATCGCCACTGTAGCAACATCCCAATAAGAAGTGCTACAATCACAGCAGCACTATCTTGGATAAATATGGAAAGTCGGTTGCTAAAAGTAGCTCGCACAAATGTAGCATCATTTGCCAAACGCATGGATAGAGTGTCTGCACTGTTCTCCTCTTCGTCAAACCATCCAACTTCATTTCGTAGCATTGCTGTTATTTTAAGAACAGAAAAAAGAAAAAGACAAATCAACGTTAAATGAAATAGTGAAACGCATAAACAATTATATTTAAAGTATGAAAAATTATATATACACTATAGAACAAAACACTGACCTGAAAACATCATTCTCCTAACTCGCTCAGTCATTTTCTCCCCCATTATTCCAAAGTAAAAATGTTGAAGAAAATTGGCAATCACTGTGACAAAACCCATGCATGCAATGATCAAGCACCATTTGTCTACCTCATGTCGTATGCTATGGCCATCCTCCCTTTTGTAATATGCTGTTATTATCAGAGCAATTACATAAGCAAGAAGAGGATTGAAAGATCCAAAGATGGCAGCACCAAGACTTCCTAAGACGGCATAAAGCCACTCTGCAAAACTAAGCTCTGCAAGCCTCCAAAAGGATGGTGACATTTTATGCTTTGTATCCTTTTCTTCCTTTGTCTTCATCCGAAAGTCATCAGATTGACTGTGTATTCTACTAAAAGTCTGTGAATGGGAACGCTCACTTTTGGGATCAGATGTCAAGAGAGGTGAAACAGGTGACTCAGGGTCTGAGCCATTTGACGTTTGACGATGTGCAGCATGAACATCAATTTTGGGTAACTCCGGGAGTCTCATTTCAAAACTATCCTGCCGCCTGATCGATGGTTCCTTGTCAACCGAAGAGTCCATCATCTGGCCATTTTCCAACAGTTTTTCAGGAGGGGGGCTTGGAGCTTTAGGCGATTCATGAGAATTGTTATAAACACCATCTGTCGGACGAAAAACACCGGGAACTCTTTGTAGAGAGGGTGACTTCATCATTTTAGGGGATGATGGTTCTTGAACACTGTGACTTGCAGAAGAATCCTTCTCAATTTGGAAAGTTGAAGAATCCTTGTAGTTTCTTACTGGCATCCTGAATAGAGTTATAATATATAAGAAATTCAGAGGAAGTAATCAGAAATTTCAATTATCAAGAGACATACAAAGCAATACGACTTCCAATTTTATTTTTCCCAATAAGAAAACAACCAGCTGTCAAAGATGAAAGTGGAAGTACGGAAAGGGAAGATAACAAATCCAACCGAAGCTAAAGAGTTCTAAAAATTGACCACTAATTGGAATTTTTAGGCAGCAGAATAACATTTACAATTAACAATTATTGTGATTCATCTTCATGTAAGCTCGATTTCCATCAAAATAACCAAAAAACAAACAATTAACATTCTTGTTCATGTAAATGGAAATTTGGGAGAACCCAGCTAAAAAAAAATTTCAATCCATATGAGGTGAGGGAGGGGATTTAAACCCAGGATGGATTGCCTTGAAGTGGGGAATCTTCCCAGTTCAACCATCAAAGGTATAAAAGTTTGCTGTAGTTCACCAGAAGAAAAGACCTCCGACAGCAGAAACTAACAAGCTGGATTTCAAACGAATATACACCACATAGGAAATTTACAACGCAGGACTCTTAATTATACCTTCTGGGAAGCTTTGCGGCTTCTTCACATTTAAGAAGTTCTGTGTAAAGGCCATCAAGGCTTAACAATTCATCGTGTGTGCCCATTTCAACAAGTTGACCCTCCTCCATCACAGCAATGTAGTCCGCATTCCGTATCAGACTAAGCCGTCGAGCTATAATTATTGTCGAGCGTCCCAGCATGAGAAGATCAAGAGCAGCTTGCACTGTTTTTTCAGCCTCAAAATCAAGACCACCAGTTACCTCATCAAGCAGCAGAATAGATGGATTTAAAAGCACCGCCCTGGCAATTGAGAGTTTTATTTTCTGTTCCTCCATCAGCTCAATTCCAGCCCTACCTACCTGATAATTGGAAGTTTTGAAAAATAAAAAACAAAAGGGGGATGTGGGAACTCATTGAACGATAAATGAAAGAACCCAACCATAATCTTCACGACTTTTGATTTACCTGTGTGTCATATCCTTTCTCAAGAGAGCTAATAAACGTATGTGCATGAGCTATTTTAGCAGCTTCTTCAATTTGATCAAGAGTAGCATTCCGCCCATATGCAATATTATCTCGTATACTCAAACTTAGCAAGGCAGGTTCTTGTGTCACTAATCCTATCTGACTTCTTAGCCACTCTAATTTTAGGTTCTTTATATTTTCTCCATCCAAAAGAACTTCTCCTGAAGCAAAAAAATAGACAGACAGTTTGAGGTGCTAAGAAACATCTAGAGTAGAACATTTGTTAAAGCCCCAAGGAGAGGATTATGAGGAATCAAGAGAAGCGAGAACACAAAATTTGTACCTAATGTGGGATCATAAAACCGCTCCATGAGTGGGATTATACTGCTTTTCCCAGATCCATTTCTCCCAACAAGTGCCACAGCTTTTTTTGCAGGCACGGTTAGGTAAAATCCACTCAAGATAGGAATTTCAGGGCGGGATAGGTAGCTAAAATATACATTACGAAATTCAATATTTCCTTGAATGGAAGATGGGGTGACTCCATCCTGATTACTTGAAGATGACGACCGACTTATCATCTCAAAAAGTCTATAAGCAGCTATCCGTCCTTGGTCAAATGAATAGAAGTTTGTAGCAGCTTGGTTTAACCCACTACAGAAAAATAATATATATAAGAAGAAGTAGGAGGGAAAGATAAGAATTTAAACTTTGAAGTAAAACTTGAAAAATACACTTACAGGCCACTTAAAATTACAGCAAATAGTGCTGTTATAATCTCTCCTCCATGAGCTTTCTGATGTGTGACCAAGAACCTTCCAACCCAAAGTTGCAAAGCACAGGAACATATTGCAAGCCCATACGTGAATCCAAGCCCGAGACCTTGCACAAGGCTTATCAATATACCATATCTAAGAGTTGCTTGTAACGATGTGGCATAAGAATACTTGGCTAATGTTTCATTAGTGAACGCATACAGTGTCCTGACATAAGAGACTGCCTGCATAATAAGTTCAATACAGATTTCAAAACAATGGAAATCACACGTTACCCATTCCTACTATACAATATTTACATGAAGAAAAAGTTCAGCGTTTCACAGAACATAATTTTTATCTCACACACCGGACTCCCTCTAACAAATGCTCTCAAAGAAAGATTATTTGCTTTATTGCAGTCCTCAAGGATGTAGATTTCTCACATGATGCAGTAAAGGAGAATCTAGAGCTCCTTGTCATCCAATATCCACTTCCTAAATGGCAAAACGTTCGGTATAAAATTATTGAACTCGATCTCTTCCAATTGTATAGCATGTTGTTGGCTCTAGTAAGTGTGTTGCCTTTGTTTATAGAAAATTCTTGGTTTTGGCTGATGGCTGTTAATCAGATACTCATTATGCCTATCTTATAGGTGACTTGGAGAGAAGAATAAGAGGTTATGGGGATATGCAATGATGTTTTTTGCATCACCTGATTGAAAAGCCCCTTTTTTTATCTATGCCACTAATAAGATATGAATAGTCATCATAATTGTCTGATTCCACTGTTTGAATATGTTCACATCCTAATAATATATTTCTCACCACACTCCTAACATTGGTCATTCTCGCTCATAAACCCAATTCTCCCCCAACTCCTCTCTTCCCCTCATCCCTGCCTCTCCTTTCCATCACTCTCTCCCTCTATGCCTCCATCCCTCCCCCCCCCCCCCAACCCATCTTTTCCTCCTTCTGTCCATCCATCTAACACCCTGCTTTCTCCCTCTCTCTCAAATCCCACCCTCCCTTGCTCCCACCCTCATATAACGCCAAAACTATTCCTCTGGACTCCAGATGACCCTCTCCATCCTTCGATATGTGCTATAGACTGAACACCCCAATCAATAAGTTTCAATGGCATTCTATGAATATTATAAAAGGCAGAGTTGTGGCCATGATTTTGTAGTGCTATGGATCCACTATACTAACAAATGACAGATGGAATGGTAGGTACCGTAGCAATATTAGCAGTCCAAAATACCAAAAGTCTCATGATGTCGTAGGGAGTAGCAATGTTTCAAAGACGCGGCCCTAGGCCTTTTCTCATCGAGAGGTGAGGCATTGCAAGGCTGCCTTGCCTCAAGGCTTACGCCTCAAACGATTATGAAAGCATTGGGGAGTAGAAACTATGGTCCACTGAAAGAAAGAAGTAAAAGAAAAATAATGCACCTGCTCTGCAATGCTAGCAGCTTCAGCATATGCATCTTGAATATTTTCAGCAAGCCTATGAAGAAATATATTTGATATTCCTCCAGCAGCAACTATGAAAGGACCAGTCGCCAAAGTTATGAGAGCAATCTGCCAACAGTTGATGAATCCAATGACAAGGCCACTAAAGAATGTAGCCATGTTGTGTATATAGTTTCCAACCTGAAAAGAGTGCAAAAATAACAAGGATGGTCAGGGAAAATCCCAATGAATATATAGAAGATGAACAAAATAACAGAGATTGAATTTTATTCTCAATCCCCAATGGAGTCCAAGATATACTTTTTCACTAAGAGCAGACTGAATGAGCAGCACGTCACTCAATACTTGGCTCACAATGTCCCCATTGTTGCCATATGTATCGAAGAAACTCATATCCTGATTAAGTAAAACCTGAACGTATCTGGATCTAATGACAGCAGTTTGCCTTTCACCAGTCAGAATCCAGCATGAAACCTCTATCACACAGACAAGTTAGTTGATTGCCAATAAAACCAACTTAAATATGATCAAGGAATTTAGATAAACTAGCATCAAATAATATTAGATCTTACCAATCCAACCGGCAATGAAAACACCAATAGCAATATAAACAACTCTTAAGGCAAGCTGCAAAAGAAATGAAGTCCAAACAAAAATTTAAGAACTTCTCACTAATTATGATACGGGCATTTCCTAAGCATACAGAATAATAATTAAGAGAATTGATACGTTAAGAATGTAACTTCAGACTGGAAAAATTCCAATTAAAAAAATGCATAAATCATCTATAGAATTATACTCAACTCAAACATCCAAACTGAAAACAATCATCAAAGGGAATTAAATTAGATTAACAAAAGTAGAATATGAATACAACCAAAAGGCATGTTTTCTAACACAAGCTACAAACCCCAGGTCTTTTCAAAGCCAAGCATCTAAGTTACAAGTTCATTAATCTATACATCAGGAATTAAGCTTGCTGGTAATATTCTATTTGCTCGTGAATATTCAGACGAGACCACCAAAACTAGTCATGTGAGTGACGAGAAAAGCAAATGGCATATCCAGAAAAAAGGAAACTATTATTTTTTTACTAAAGGAATAAAGCTTCCAAATGAAAGATTCTGTTAGTCCGATTACCAAAGAAACTAAACAATAAGAAAAAGAGAATCACTCCAGAACCTATATTCTAAGCTCACCCACCTTGACCAATAAAATTAGCTCAGTAAAAGTCCAGTTCCACCATTTCAAACTTCAATTATAGTAGTTCCCAAAGAAACAAGCACATAAATCACCAGAAGCACACAAAAAATCCCCAGAAGGAGGGGTTACCCAGAATCAGTCACTAACCTCCCTGAATCTCTGATACTGCTGATCGGGAGGAATCCTGAGTACATGGACAATCTTAGCAAAGTAATGGAGATAGACAACCAAAGCAGTGCCGTGTGCAGCAGCAGCAATAGATCCAACGACCATTAAAGTCCAATCCAGCCGGTCAGCACACGCAAAGAGGCGCGAAAACGGCACAGCAGCAGGAGGCGGCTCAATCTCCTCAGGCTCCTCGATCTCTTCGGGCTCCTCAAGCCGGTCACCGGTAGGGTCGTTACCGGGGTCAAGATAGGGAGAGGGAGATTCGGGGGGCTCGGATACCTCAGAGACAGGAGTCAAGGGTTGTATATGAGGTGGAGACCACCCAAACAACCCCCGAGAGATCATCATCTTGAAGAAGAAGAAGAAGAAGAAGAAACCCTAATCCCCTAGCTTCCTCCCCTGTCCGTCAATCCAAAAAAAAACAAAGAGAAGAAATTGAAAAACCCTAATTCCCCCTAAATTTAGCGACAGATCTGCTAAATTTAGAGGAAATTATCGAGAAAGGAAAGAAATATAGGAAGAATTGAAAGTGTTTCTAGGGTTTGAGAATCTCCGTATGAAGTTCCTCTTCTTGCTGTTCTCGGAGAAAGAGAAAGAAAAGAGAATGGAGGTTGGTTTGAAGGTGAGAGAGTGAGTCAAAAATGGCGGAGACACCAGGCAAATTTTTGACTCGCCCCAAAGTATCATCACCCCCTCCAAAAAAAAAAATATCATAATTAAATTTTATTATTATTTATTTATTTATTTATTATTTTAAGAAAAGAAGAAAATGAATATTTATTATTATTATTATTATTATTTCGGTTTCGGCCTTTTTATAATTTTAACGGTCAAATGCAGGCGAGAAGCGTTTTTCAACATTTGGAGTAAAGGGCTAATGGCATTAACAAATAACCATAACAACTCAACCATCCCCTTTCTTTTTCTTTTTCTTTTTCTTTTTCTTTTTTCTTTTTCTTTTTTTTTTTATTTTTTCTAATTTTCATGGTTTTTTCACTTTGTTTTAATTTTACTATATATTTTTAATTAGGTTAAATTAGAATATTCATTATTGTTTCAAAAAAAATATCATCCTCATGGTTTAGGCTAGTATTAAAAGAAAGGTTAAAATTCGATTTTAGTCCCTATTATTTGGAGTTTGTTTAATTGTAGGTCATGTTTACTAATTAGTATTAAAAATTTGTATAGTTCTTATGAAATTTTATTCATAGATTAATCGTAATGGATTGCAATTGCAAATGTAATTGAATTGTGTTTACATAAAATTGTCAATTTTATCATTACCGTCAGTAAGATAATCGTGTCAAAATGAAGCTTTTTCTCTAAAAGTGTAACACTAATGGTAACCATAATCCGAATCCAAAATGGTACCAGTAACGGTAAGATGAGATTTTTGAACGCAATCGAATTGATCACTATTCACTCGTCAATCAAATGCAACTTTTGTTTACGAATTTGGAAGTGAGTCTCATGTGTTAGTACAAATGAAGAACACAAGTAAACAACACAAAACGTAATCACATGGAGTCCAGTTTTAAAAACTACCACTAATTCATTCTCATTGCACTTGGGTAAACATGATCGTAGTTCATTAACTTTTAATTGTTTAGTTTTATTCTTTATACTTTTAATAAAACGTAAATTTATTAGCTCGAAATTAATTTTTATCAAAACAATTTATGAATATGTTTTTATAGTAAAAGTGGTAATAGAAAGAGAAAAAAACAACTAGTAGTTAGGATCTAAGTTTAAGAATCGTCGAAAATATAGGGACTAAAATTTGATATTTGAAAATATAATGATTAAAATTTAAAAAAATTTAAAGTATAGATACCCAAAATGATAATTTATCCAAATAATAAAAAAAATTAGAGATAATTTTGGAGTGGAACATTTAAATCTTTAACCTCTTAATTGATCGTACATATGTGAGAGTAAGGAGATACTAAATATGAATTTTTATTTCAAAAAAGAAAAAAACATGAATCTCTTAGTCGATAAAATTCTTCTAAATGTTAATCACTCAAAATCAAATTAATGTTTAGTTTCATACCTTAAATGCAAATTTCATACCATCCAAATCGATTTTGAACTACTAAAAGTATTTTATGACAAAAGTAAGTTTAACGACTTTAAAATTAACTCACGCATACTATAAGTCATGTACAATTAATTAATTGAGTTGTGTTGCTAATATAAACACGTTTAAATAGATAAAAATATCAATGATCGGTTCAATAGTCAATGGTCTGATCACCTAATAAAATGGTTCAACATGACTAATTAAATAACTAGGTTTAAGTTTTTGTAGATTATCTCCATAGTTTGATAAAGGTCATCTGATTCATGACTTTTTTTTGTCAACTTTCGTTGTAATTTTGCTGCTCGTGTCTTAGCTTCTCATTTTCATGATTCCAAACGTTTAAACATTTGGCTAAAAGATCATCCTCAAGAGTGAATTATGTTTTACTTTTTAATTGGTTTAGTTTTTAGGTTTATTTGTGCAATTTTTATGGTTCTTGATTAAAAAACTAAGTAATAGTTGTCAAAAAGAAAAAAAAAAAAATTAAAATAACTTAAATTCACAAACATTATAACTGCAACAACATTATTTACAATATTTATTGTATTTAAGTTCTTAATTAGGAACGCTTTGAATTAATGCAAAACCATTTTTCACTTAAAAAGTACTTTTCAACACATTTAAAGAAGTGATTCCAAAAAGTCAATATCAAATTTAATTATACTAACCATTATGTTTGGAAATATATATATATATATATACATTATTTGAAAAAATAATATAAAAAATACGGAACAAAATATAATTAAAATAGAAAATAAATATTAAATATGTTACCTTATTTACAAAATATATAATATTTTTTTAATAACTTTCGAAAATATTCATGAACATCGATGTTTATCCATTTTCATTCAGATTTACATAAAATTAAAAATTCCATATTTCTATGGACATCATATTTTAAATTTGACTTTAGTATTTTATATATTATTATTTTTTGAAATATTGCAAAAGGATATTTATTAATGAATTAAGAAGGTTTTTTTTTATATATTTTTATTTTCGAAGAACTAATTGTTTGTATATTTGTATATCACTGTCAAATTGTCGATATGAAATCCAAAGAACTTGTAAGGGGATGACACGTGGCAGCATTGAGTGAAAGCAGCGGTGAGATTAGCAAAGAAAACATAATTGAAGTCCTATATAATATATATATATAAATGAAATGACAGACCATTTTATGTGTGTTTTGCCCTTTATTGTTGAGTGATCATGTGCACTTTTTAGAGTGTTATTATGGCTTTGCTTTTTTGGGTTTGTGGGTTCAACCAAGTTGCTAATATGGGTTGGATTTTCTTTATAATTTAAAAGCCAAAATCACTTTTTTAGCCTCGTCTCTCCGAACAGACGTTGAGTTGATTATTCTATGTTTGAGATTGCAATTATAATAGTTGGTATTTCAAACTATTATCTCTCACAATTAACGATAGTATAATTATTTCAAATCTTTTCTCGTTACAATGTTTATTCTTAATTGTAGTTTTTTTTAGTACAAATGGGGGTGGAAGATTTAAACCACAAACCCTTTAGATTTCAGCATGTACGGGTGTCAGTTGATCTACAACTAATTACAGTATTACTATTTCAAATAGTAAACATTGTAAATTTGAAATAGTAATGATGTAGTTAATTGTAGGGTATAATAGTTCGAAACCCTACCATAAAATAACATAAAATAACTTCTAAAATTTTAAAATCTCTCTATCCTCTTGCTCTCTCCTTTAATTAGTTTATAATACTCAAATTATATTGTTAACACTTAAAAAAATAAAAAATTGTTCATTAACTTTGTAAGCATACACTTAACAATTCGAGGACTAGAAAGATACATTAACACAACTTTTATATATTAAAATTTAATTTCTTTTTTCAAATAAAAGTATTAAATATTTAAAAGGGGAAGGAAAAAGTGATTTTCTTTTTTCCTTTTTTCTTTTTCTCATTTTCAAAAAATAAAGAGAGGTGGACAGAGACATGTCATTTTCTCACATTTCACTTCTTTTCTTCTTCCTTCCCCTTCCTACCTTTTGTGCATTATATATATATATATACACACACATATGAGTAGGATATAATTTTTTTAAGAGTTTATCTAATTAGATTAAAGTATAGTAGTTTATTCCAAGAAAAATTATCAAAAATAGAAATATTTACAAAATATTTACACTTTATAGAAAAATCAATCCAAATGTAATTGATTTTCGTCTTTTAGTGATTTTTTTATATGAGACGTAAATAGTTTGTTTTTTTTTTCTATATTTGAAAAAAACCCGTTATTCTAATTTATAAGTTGATGTTATATTTCAAACGTAGTTTAATAGTATCAATGATTACAAAAATCAACACTCGTCACGTTAATTGATTCAAATTTAATGATTTTCTTAATACGTAGTATCAACGTCTAATTTTATTTTTCTAATATGATCGTGTTATTGATGATTTGATTTTTTTCTTTTGAGAAGATTGATCATTTGATTGAAGTTATCTTTCTTCAAGCAAATATTATAAATTAAAAGGAATCTTATATTTTTTATATATATTAAAAAAAAACAGTTTACTTTTTTATTAAAAAAAGAAGAAAAAAATCGTGGGAATATATTATAAATGATTTAGATTACAAGGTTGCTAGATTCTTTTTTATTGTTATTATTATTATCATTATTCTCTAAAAACCAACTTATTAGTCTTAATTATACAATGCAAGCATCATCATTTAATTAAGTATAATTTTATGCCACAATGATTGGTACTCTCACGGTGGGCACAAATTACCTGAGTTTTATTAAATACACAATATATTTGCTCGTATTGCTATTGTTGAAATTCCTTGAATTCTGCTCGGTCAGTGGGTTAAAATCACAGAACAACTCAACCATTAATAGAGATCCAGGGACAACAACGTTGGAACCAAAGTTATTTTCGTATTTGGTATACTTTTATTATCTATAACTGTGCTCCTAAAGTTTAGAGAAATGTGTTAGATAGACTATCTAACCCTAGAGACATTATCGTTCAATATTCTGAATTATTATTTCTTTAATAATAAAACAATTCTCTTTCTACTAAACAATGTTTTTCTATTTTCTTTATTTGTCGATTTCATAACATCGGTTAATTTATTTATTAATTTTCCTTGATGTTTATTTTTCTTTCTTAATGTTGAAGCTTGATTTATTTAGAAATAAAGACCATTGAAGTGATAGAAATTCTTCGTGTCTGATTAATCTTTATCGATTGATTTATTTATATAAAATGAAGAAAAGCAATCAATGTCATGGGAGTATGCAATAATAATATGAATATTATTATTTATAATTAATTAATTAATTAATTACTAGCTTTGGATACAATCGAATAGTGTGTTAGCCAATAAATGAATAATAACAAATAATTATATAAAATCAAAGTTATTAATCAAACAACCACTGTTTGACTTTGAAATAATAATAAAAAAAAATAGCTATGACTAAGATACAAGAATTTACATCCAAGGCAAAATTTCATGTCTACTCAAACTACTTTTGAAGAATTAAATAATGTGTGTACATATATACATGCATACATATAGATACACACATATACATACATATATATACATATTTTGTTATGGTATAATTTGGAGCAAAGGGCAAAATGGGAGTTTGGAACAAGGCAAGGTAAAAGGACTGGACTCGACCAGTATAGCCCGAGCAAGCCGTGTTTGAGCCTCACGAGACAAAATAGGCAGGTCGACCCAGCTCGTGCAGGGCGTGGGCTCCAAAGAAGAGCCTCCCTACAAGGCTAGGCCAAGACAAGGCCAAGCCCAGAAGAGCAGTGGCAGGCCAACTCGGTCCAATCTGAGCCGAGCATAAAAGCTTAAAGATTTCAGAAAGTTCGACATGACCTAGCCTAGCCCACTCCAAAATCAAGACTTGATAGGAAACAACGATATTTTCCTATTCCGAAAAGGTTTGGGAGTAGAAAAGTCTATAAAAGGGACAATTCGAACATATGAAAATGTAACTTAGACTTCTGACTTCTTTTCTATTATATAATTCTCTAACTAAGACATCAAAACATTTTTTCTTTGTTTTACAAGTCCTCTCTTCCCCCAAACAATACAAATTTACAATTATTGTCCTGTGTGTTCGGTAGAACACACGCACACGTACACACACAAATAATCTAAAACTCTATAGAAATTAAAAATTTAGTACTTTCATAAATAATCTTCATTTTATAGAAAAATAGAACAAAATGTGAATT
>JBBPDJ010000026.1:3529030-3565853 GCA_037974625.1 Cucumis cinereus
TACGCAAATAATCTAGTACTTTATAGAAATTAAAAATTTAGTACTTTCATAAATAATCTTCATTTTATAGAAAAATAGAACAAAATGTGAATTTACGCAAATAATCTAGTACTTTATAGAAATTAAAAATTTAGTACTTTCATAAATAATCTTCATTTTATAGAAAAATAAAACAAAATTTGAATTTTTAAAACTAATTTGTACTAAAAAAACATAGAACACATAGGTAGATTAAAATAACTTTTCCATTTTTCCTTCAAATAGTTGACCTAATACTAAAACTATATTCAAATTTATTGTTATAAACGGATTTTCAACACTAAATTCTAACTTTTTGAAAATCATATTAGTCAAATTTGTAATTTAAAAAAAAAAAAAAAGGAATCATATGAAGCCTAGCCGTTGGAGTCAAATTCAACAATTGATCTATTCATTCCACTTTCATTATAAATGAATATTAATTAGCATTTTTATTTATTTAATATCTTGGACTTTGGCTTTTTGTTGGTATGTGACAGTCCTCCAACGTTTGTGTATAATTAAGTCTATAGGGAATTGAACGTAAAAAAAAAAGGGTTTGTTTGGACTTTGTGGAGCCATTTGAATGGATGGGATATAATTTGATCATCTCTTTTTCCTACATAACCTTTTCTTTTCTTTGCTTATTTTTGGGGAGGGCCTTGTTTGAAACTGATTTCAGCTCCACCTTAGTACTACCTACAAACACTTATTCCATTTTAAATTAACAAAAATATCTTCTTTGTTTTCTTTTTCTTCTTTGGATAATTGTCCCAACCACCTCAAAATGCACCTTTTAGAGTGCTAATTAAGTTTATTGTCCTAAAACAATTAATTATTAACTCTACTGTTATCCATAACTCAATCAGCATCCATGTATCAGTCATATGATATTTGTAGTGATTCAAATCTTCCTATCACAGTTGTGCTTAACAATCCAAAGAAAAGATTCTGAGTTGTCCATCAAACTAAGCATTCATTCAAGAAAGATGTATGATCAAAATCTTGTAGAGTTTAACTCTAAAAGGTAAAAGTGAAGTTGAATGTTTTTATTCTTATTCTTTCTGTTTCTATTTTGAGTTCAACCACATGTGAAGAAGGTTGAACCTTTTGGTCGAAAGTACTAAACCACCCAATTAGGGTTCAAGTTTAAAATATATGTCATGGTAACCTCCAATATGTAAGGTTTTTTTCTTTTTAGTAGGTTCAACCCTCAATGTTATCTAGACCACTAGTTCATTCCTAAGAGGCCTCTCATTTCTTCCTTCTAAATCTTATTCTAACTGGTATTCAAGGGTTTAAGAAGATGAAATTGAAAGCTTGAAGTTAATATCAATATCAACTCACCAAACTTAGTAGATGAGCAAATATAAATTTTACCCTTGATTAAATATGAAGTCTTCCCCTTAAAAGTAGTCCCTATCAAAAATATCATTTAAACAATCTACCAACCAGCACTCATTCCACTCTCTGGACTCTACCAATTACCAGTGGAATGAAAGGAAGAACACCCCAAGGCCAAAGTCTACTAAACCACATTTTAATACCTCATAAACAAAGTATAAAAGACGAGACACCTAGGGCCACATTAAGGGTCTATTCAGAAATTATCAATATAAGTGTAGGAATGACCATGACATTGACTGTGTGTTCTATTCTTAATTCTTATAGCCCTACTTTCACTCTTGGCAGACATCGAGCCTGAATAGGAGGAGATATTATTATTTGGAGCCCTAGTCCTTCAAAGGGGGTGTTTGGCCCATGACTTCAAGTTGGTGGAGTGAAATATTATAGGTCACTTCATGCTTGTGGTTCCAATTATAATATTTGTTCTTTCCAATTATTATAACCTACAATTAACTACAATATTACTATTTCAAGTCTCTCTTTGTTCCAGTGTTTACTATATTCTATCTACCCTCTTTTTTCTCTTTTGTTGCAATGTTTACTGTTTCCTACACGGACTACAATTAGTCTACGCCCTAAACTCAGACTATTAAAATCTATAAATTATTATAACCCAAACACTATGATAAACGCCAAACCAACTCGAAGGATTTTTCTTGAAAATTTATCTTCCGTTATTGACCGGGTCGATCATCTGTTACGGAGTCAATCTTTTTGCCTCTTTAGAAAGTGAAAATCCCAAAAGACAAATTTTTTTGTGTTTGTCATGTTATTCATGAAATACACAATAACTTTGAGAGGCTCTCAAGGAAGTTGTCATCCCTGATTGGACCTTTTTATTGTATTCTTTGTCGGAGGATGAAAGAAGATCTGGATTATTTGTTTTGATATTGTGTAATTATGTTCACAGTTTGAAACTTTCTTCTTTTGTGTGTTCCACATCCAGTTGCCCTGGCACATAGCCTAGAGGGATAGAGGATTCGAATGAGAAAATGCTCCTTCATGAAGTATAATGTTTCTCTTTGGACTTCCGTGGCGAGTAAGCCCATTTTGTAGTTGAGGTTATATTTGGTTAGATTCAAGACCCTTCCTCTAGGAAGCCCTTGGGTCATTTTTTTTATGCAATTCCTTACATTTTTCATTTTTCATTAATGATGGTCTTTAATATATATACACACACACTCAAAATATCAAATCAACCTAAATGATATCCTAGATTACAAATGCAGCAGCCCTTACAGTAGAGAACAAGAGCAACCAAAGCACACTGAAATGAATAAAGCTCAAGAGAAGTAAATTTAGTACAATCAACCTCAAAAAAGAAGATTACATACCAGGCCATGGTGCTGTAGAAGCATGAATTGCCAAAGGCCCAAAGTTACATGGATATGTTAGGAATTGGAGATCATCCACATTATCCAATTTATATAAGAGGTGAATCTAAATGCCATCACAATAATTCTCCAGCCAAGCAATAGCAGACTTGAGGATGCGAACCTCACCGGTGAGAAGATGTTGGGCCATTAGCCTTCGTCGTGCCAACTTTTTGCACAGACAAGGAGAATCAACCGGCTCTATTGCCTGCATGACCAGTACAAGAAGATTTAGTTTGTCCAAGTAGTACACCATATATATATATATCCAAGTAGTACACCATATATATATATAAACATAAACATAACTTTTCATTGATGAAACTAAAAAAGACCAGACCAATGCATATTACAATGACTTTTCATTGATGAAATGAAAAGAGACCAGACCAATGCTCATATTACAATAACTTTTCATTGATGAAACGAAAAGAGACCAGACCAATGCTCATATTATAATAACTTTTCATTGATGAAACGAAAAGGGACCAGACCAATGCTCATATTACAACAACTTTTTATTGACGAAATGAAAAGAGACCAATGCTCATATTACAATGTTACATAATAAGCAATAGGAATCATGGGACAATTGGATCAACAGGTGCATCGGGACATCTACTAGTTTGACACATCCATAGCACCCTCGTCACATCCCAAAATGAGGGTCAAATAAGAAATGAAGTACAAGTTCCCAAAAGTGACAAATACAAAGTGACAAGATAACGAAAGACATAATTAAATTGAAAAAATGAAAGCATTCCAATCTAAGCAAATATCCTATATAAAGTAATCTTTGAAGACTTTGAATTGGAAGCACCAAAAATATACAAACCCATTATCCATATCAGTATCACAAAATCTCAATATACAACACAAAGCAATGCAAGGAACTGAGCAATACAAAAAAGAAAGAAAAGGTTAAATTTTCTAATATTGGATGTCTGACATTGCCTGCATCCAACAATATGACATAATATTTTCGTCGAAAGTGATAGAGTTTGAAATATATATATCTATACACACACACACACATGTTCAAAAAGATATTTAGCTCCCAATCTTTGAGGTAAAGGTTTTACTTGAAAGTTCACGTTTGCTAAGTTTGGAGGTTTGAGAGGATTTGGGAAGTTTGATAGAAACCTGACTTTTTAAACCCAGGTTTGGCAACTTCTCCCCCAAATGTAGGTTGGGGCTAGGAAGTTGTGAGAGTACTGGTGAGGGATATATTCAGAATATTTGTAGAATAGTAGTAAGTGGTAAGTGGTGTTTTAGTTATAATAAAGGAAGTTGAACACTTTCGAGGAAGGAATGATTTTGGGTTTTGTTATTGTGGAACTTTGGCAGAGACATAGCCCCTTTTGAAGGGCTATCAATATTGTAATTTATTTTGACATTGCAATATATTTCTATCTATTTGTTTTCATTAGTGTTTCCTAAAACCTAGTCAGGAGAATCTGAAGCCAAACTCACCCCAGCCTAACCTCTGGCCAAATGCAACTACTAAAGGTAAGGAGAACAAGTGGACATATAGTGTGTCAGCATTCTGAAATGTTAGGCCACTGGCCACCAATCGTGCATCAGTATAGGAGGAGAGGTAAGGGTAGTTCGGGAATTATAAGGGGTGGGGACCACATAGTAGAATAGTATATATATGATCTCTATGTTGGTGCTGGGGGTTAGTTTTTTTTAGAATTAGAAACATTTCATTGATTGAATGAAACAACGGGCTTAGCCCAACACACCCAAAGGTGATTACATGACAGAACACCAATGAGCGACGAGATAAGAAAGACTTAAAAACTTAAAAGGGTGCTTATATTTGCACCAGAACAAAGCAGTAGAAATAACCACATCCATAAAAAGCTCAAAACTGGAGCAATCGTCCCTAAAGAGGCGCTTATTTCGTTCTTCCCACAGAATCCAAATAAAAGCTCAAGTAATGGCCAACCATAAAGTTTTCTTATGTCCATGGAAAGGGTGACCAACCAACAATGAGGACAAACTATCAAACATGTTATGAAAGAAAACTGTTCACCAGCCAAAAGCCTAAAGGATAAAGTGCCAAAAATGTGCAGCAAAATTGCAATGGAGAAACAGATGGGCAGCAAATTCCAATTGAGAATGACACATATGGCATCGAGAGGGAGATAGAGCCATGTAGGGCATACGGCGTTGTAGGTGATCAACAATATTAATAGCACTAAGGCTGAGTTCTCACAAGAAAATTTTAATTTTCTATGAAAATCTATCCAACCAAATAGCAGAGTAAACATCCATAGTCTTATTGTTATCAAGACCCACCAAGTCATCTATGAGAGATTTAACAAAGAATGATGAGGAGGAATCAATAGTCCAAATCCATGAACCATCGAAATTACGAAAACGAACCGAAAATAAAAGGTGAGACAAAGCAGTCGATTCAAGAACCTCTAAGTCATTGAGATTACAACGCAGGCGCAAATCCCAAGCCTTCATATCCTCAATACATACATCAGCCACTCTAATATCAAGAAAGCGAGCCAAGCGAAATAAATGAGGAAGGCCGAAGCAAGCGTACCACAACTGAGCCAAGGATCTTTCCAAAAAGAAATGGATGTGTCACTGCCAAGATGATAACGAGTATGCCTAGCCACAAGTTCAATGGTTTGACTAATAAACCGCCAAGGAGATTTGGAAGGTCTTTGAATAGCCATCGGCCAAACACATGAATTGGCATAGTATTTAGCCACAATAAGTTGTCTCCATAAAGCATTTCGTTCATGTAAAAACCGCCAAATCCATTTGGCGGAGAGTACAGTTACGAATTCTAAAATTGCCAATGCCAAGGCCGCCCATTAAACGATCACGTTGAACGGTCTCCTAATTAACATTGTGTAAACCATCATTACCTTGAGCACCTTCCCAAAAAAAAATCACGGATCAACTTTTCAATCGATTTAATAACATCAGATGGAGTATAGTACAGGGATAAGTAAAAGGTGGGCAAGCTAGAGAGAGTAGCTTGAATCAGTGTATGGCGACCCCCTTTAGAAATGTAGGCGTATTTCCAATTATGGAGCTTATGTTGCATACTGTTGAAATTTCTATATTATTGAATAATCATAATAATTCAGAGTACATAATGATCTTTTACATAGGGAATAAATAGACCCAAAGAAACTACAATAGAAAAATTCGTAAATGAAAAATACCAAAAAGGAAAATAATAATGGAAAATATTAATAATCCATAAACTCTAATTTTCCTTTTCAACACCCTCCCTCAAACTCAAGGTGGTAAAATCACAAACAACTTGAGTTTGCGAAGAAAACTTCCGAATCAAATCAGCAGATCTGGGATAGAACCAAAAAACCCATGAAGAACGAAAACAAGAACTTCTAGGCAAACACAAACCCACGAAGAGCAAAACCAATAACTTCTGGGATAGAAACATAGATCCTCAGTTAGAGATCTATAACAAAACCTACAAAGAACAAAACAAAAACTTCTAGGCAACAGAAACCCACGAAGAACGGAACCAAGAACTTCTGGGAGAGAAACATAGATCCTCGTAAGAGATCTATAACACACCTGCGAAGAACGAAACAAGATCTTCTGGACAAGAACAAAGATCCTCATGGAGAGATCTATAATGAAACCCATGAACTACTTATTTGAAAACATAACAAAGATTGCGAACACATATCTGACCGTACGACAGATTTGGATGGTAGCGGCAGTATCAGCAGCAGAAATAACGACAGCTCCGGCGACTTCTCCAGCTCCGGCGACTTCTCCAGCGTCGACGACAGTTTTGGTGACAGTGGAGGTTTCAGTGGCGGCAGCAGTTGGTGGTGGCAGTTGTGGTTGAGGCGGGGTGGTGCAAAAACTAAGGTTATCTTGCACCGTTTGTATCAAACTAATTTACAGACGACTGAGATACGGCTGAACAACTATACTCAAAACTCTAATGGGCGAATGAGTCTACCTCCTTCGACGATCGACGGAGGCAGAGAACGGATAGAATATGGCGGCTAGGGTTCAACGAGACAAAACCTAAAGCTCTGATACCATGTTGAAATTTCTATATTATTGGATAATCATAATAATTAAGAGTACATAATGATCTTTTACATAGGGAATAAATAGACCTCAAAGAAACTACAAAAGGAAAATTTATAAATGGAAAATACCAAAAAGGAAAATAATAATGGAAAATATTAATAATCCATAAACCGTAATTTTACTTTTCAACACATACGTTCAATGATGGGATTCCAAAAAGCATTCGATAAAGAATTTCCACCTAATGGCAATCCAAGATACGTAGAAGGTCAATGACCATACTTGCATCCAAAGGTAGAAGCCAATGAGTCCATAATAGAGACATCCAAATTAATTCCAAGGAGCTCGCTCTTAGAGAGGTTAATAGACAAACCAAAAGCAGCTTCAAAGATCTGAATCACCTCAAAAAGGTGTTGCAAAGCTAGAGGTGTTATGGAGGAGAAAATCAATGTATCATCCGTAAATTATAGATGGCTAAGGGTAAAATCCGAATCACCAATGGGGTGGACAGCAATGAGACCCTTAGACAAGCTATGCTCCATGAGATGACTAAGACAATCAGCCACCAGAATAAATAAAAATGGCGAAAGTGGATCGCCTTGCCTGATACCACGAGATGGGAGAATCTTACCCCTCGGCCGGCCATTAATAATAATCGAGTAATTTGCACTGAAGATGCAACCACAAATCCAAGACCTCCAAAGTTGACCAAAACCCTTAATATGCAGGATGACATTAAGGAAATCCCAGTCCACAGTATCAAAGGCTTTTTCCAAATCAAGTTTGACAACCACATCTTCTTTCCCATTACGAGACCAATCATCAATCAATTCATTGGCCATAAGAGAGGCATCCAAGATCTGTCTATTCTCAACAATAGCCAGCTGGTTTTACACAATGGTATATGGAAGGACCCTTTCGAGACGATCTGATAAGACATAAGCAATGATTTTGTATGTGAATGATATAAGACTAATGGGCCGGTAATCAGAAACACTTTTGGCATCAACTTTTTTCGAGATCAGACACAGATAAGTCTCATTCAACGAAGCATTAATGATACATTTCAAGTAGAAATCAGAGATCATGTTCATGATGTCATTCTTTAAGATCGACCAGAAAAATTTTAAAAATAATGCAGTAAAACCATCAAGACCAGGAGACTTATTCTTACGCAAAGAGGAGACGGCAAGGTAGACTTCCTCTTCAGTGAAAGGATGTTCAAGTCCAGCATTGATAGGGATCCAGTTTGTATTCACGGAATAAAATGCTGGTCGTTTATCTTAGTGAATAGTTTTTCACAAAAATCACAAAATTCAGATTCAATGTCATTTATGGTCAGCAGACTGTTTCCTTCCCAAGACAGAATTTCAGAAATCGAATCTTTTCGTTTACAGGCAGCCACAATACGATGGAAGAATCTTGAATTTTCATCACCCTCGATTAGCCATTTAAGTGTACAACATTGCCTCCATTGTATATGGTCTTGAGTAGTTAAGCTTCCAATTTGCTCTCTAATGTCATGTAGTGAGGTAAGTTGTTCATTAGTAAGCTGACCAATGTCATGCCGAAAATTATTGACATGGAGCCATGAGTTTGTGCCCTAGAATCCCTCTAGAAGAATCAATAGCATCCAAAGCTGTCCAACCAATAAAATAAGAGCTCCATGCACACCATTTCTCCCGAATTGTTGGTGTTGGGGGTTAGTTAGCATTTTGGAAAGTATCTTCTCGAGAGTGAGAGGTAGGGACGATCGTCTGTGATTGTGCCCTAGAATTGTACTTGTCGATCTATTACTATTACAATAAAGATCTTGTTGGGGCCCGCTGCTACTCCTCCCGAAATAATATGCCCCAAATATTCTATTCTTCCACGCAGAAATTGGCATTTATTTCTATTAGCATATGATTCACTGTCCCACAACACAGTCAACACTACCTCCAAATGCTCTAGGTGCTCTTCCGAATTCTTTCCCCTTCGATTAAATAGTACCTGGATTCGATAATCCAACAACTGAGTTCATCGATAACTCCATTGTTTCTTGTACTTCCGCTGTTTGGAGTTCCACAGGTTCGAACTCTTCCGCTGCGTCTTTTAACACTTCCAATTCGTCAACATCCTTTTGTACCTCGAAGTTCACGCTGATCTTTCACTTTACATCGATGCCCTATAGTATATCGCTCATCACAGCAAAAGCATAGCCCCTTCTCTCTCTCGCTTTAAATTCAGCTGTCAGATAAACGCTTAAATGTACCTTCTTTCTAAGCACCCGTCGGATTCACTCCTCGCAACGTGATCGTTTGCATTGGAACCGGTTCAACTGTCTTCGGCATCTCCTTTGTTGCAATCGATAAGGCTCCTTTAGGGTTAATCACAACCTTTAAGCCTTTATTTTTGTCGAGATTCACGCCTTTATCTCTTTTTTTTTTACTATCGATTCAAATCAAATCACCTCTCTATTTTCTACTCTTTTGGCCACCTTCATCATATTCATAAGCCCAATGGGCTCCCAGCATTCCACCTCTGCCCTCACCCACGGTATAAGCCCATTCATGAACGTATTCTCCAAAATTTCGTCCGACAAATTGAGTAGAGGAGCAACAAGTTTATCGAACAAATTTATATATTCCTTTACTGTTGATTCTTGTTTAATCGCAAGAAATTGACTACATACCGTTCCTTGCCGAGGAGATCGAAATCTTTGCAGAAGTCGCATCTTCAATGTCTTCCAGTCGGAAAACAAATCTCGTTCTTGCTTCACACGGTACCAGTCCAAAGCTACTGCTTCAAAACTTATAACTGCTACCATCAATTTCTCTTCCTCCGTCAATTTATAAATCTGAAAATATCTTTCCGCTCTGAATAACCAGGAATCAGGATCAGTACCATTGAAGATTGGCATCTCCCCTTTCTTAAATTTACTCCGTTCTATAGCTGGATCTCCTACTCCATTCGTGTAACTTCATTCATGAGCGTGCATGCTTCTGCGATCGTTTCTCTCTCATTCTTACTTCCACTTGACTCTCCTCTGTTTATATTAAAAGATGTATTAGATCCCGATTGCGCAATCTCAGTCAATAGATCTATCAACAACTTCTTCATTTCTTCCGAACTGCGTTGTTGGCTATCTGCTTGCACATTCTGTCGTTCCACACTTTTCGACAAAGATTTCATGGATCCTCCATCTTCAGTAGTTTCTGAATCTCTGCTTCATTCGCATCAATCTTCTCTTCCAATCGTTTCTACGCCATATTGGATATTTTCCTCATGTTTGAATGCTTTGATATTGATATGAAAGGTATCCATCATTATTGTAATAGTAATAGATCGACAAGTACATTTCTAGGGCACAATCACAGATGATCATCCCTAACTCCCACTCTCGAGAAGATACTTTCCAAAATGCTAACTGACCCAGCACCAACACAAAGAACATATATATACTATTCTCCCATGTGGTCCCCACCCCTCACAATTCTCGAATTACCCTTACTTCTATGCACGATTGGTGGCCTACCACATTCAAAACAGTAATACATTAGAAAAGAAATAGAATAACGGAAAAAATGTCACAAAGATGGCTCTAACTAAAGTCAATAATTCATGGGTTCAATCCATGGTGGTCACCTACCTAGTAATTAATTTCCTACGAGTTTTCTTGACAACCAAATGTTGTAGGGTCAGGCGGGTTGTCCCGTGAGATTAGTCACGTAAGTTGGCCCGGTCACTCACGAATATAAAAAATTTTAAAAAAAAAACACTAAAGTCAATAACCAAAACTCTTCAACCATCCAGCTATAAATGTTACAGAATTTCACCAATAATCACGACCAGAAAATCAAAATCTAGTATGATATATGCATCGCATACTGCATAACTTATTTATAAAAAGAAATGGGAAAAATATCTCCTTGGTCCCTAAGTTTTGAGTTTAGTTTTCATTTGGTCCTTAAGTTTCAAAATGTTACACTTTACCCCTTCAATTTTGAGTTTAAATTCCATTTAGTCTCTGAAAACGTTACATCTTTTTCCCTGAGCTTTGAGTTTAATTTCATTTGGTCCCTAGGTTTCAATAATTTATATCTTTTTCCCCGAGTTTTCCCCGGTACACACTTTAGTCTTTGAGGTTAACTTTCAATTAATTAATTTAAAAATAATTGTGATGTGAAATTTTTAATTAATTGTAATAGTGATGGAAAATTAGTGAAAACCAATTTCACTATTTTAAATTAATGCATAGACATTCACACCAAAAATTAAAAGTGAGTCTTTGGTGAAAAATCAAGGTTAGAAAGTGTAAATCTTGAGCCTAGAGACCAAACGTAAACAAGGGTAGAAATATAACATTTTGAAAACTAAAAACCAAATGGAAACTAGACCAAAAAACTAGAACAAAAGCAGTAATTTTCTTTCCCAAATAACTTTTTGTCGAACAAATTGATTTTGGAGCGTGATTACCTCAATAGATGCATTATACTCTTCAACTAATTGTTTGAATTGAGAAAGCAAAATCCGATGTGCTTCAACTTCTTTATTGACATTCTTCAGTGGAATTCGAGCCAATCGGCCATCACCATTAACGGCTTCAGAACTTAATTCATTTAACTCTATACAATCAAGAATCAAGATATCAAACTTGAGTCATGCCAATGCAGAAATGACAGCCAATAAATCGGGAGATACAAACCCTGAGGATTAGTGCAAGACAAAATACGAGCAAATGCACGAAGTGATTGGGGAAGACCTCTCCCTTTCCCAGTGGCACATCTCACTTCCCTGATGGTGTATAAAAATTACAAAAGTTGTAATAGTTATGGTCAAGATAACGTAATATGATATAATTTTTGAGAAAAAGAAACTATTTGCTTCACAAAGCTAACGCAAACGCAGAATACAAATACAAACAAATAAGTGGGACAGGTAAATCCATTTAGATCAACCTAGTCGGCGTAAGATTATGAGGGATGAAAGTTGAATGGGCAAGTGCGTGAAAAAGTACTACCTTGTTGTATAACCCTTCTTGTACTTTCACAATGTAGAGAAATGGGTATTCTATCCACGTTTGACTATCTAAAGTTTGCTATAATCAGTATTCTATTACTCGAACTCCTGCAAATTCTATTGAATATATTTGCCCTCGAAAAGTTTATATGGGTGGGTGACTGACCAAGCAAAAAATTCTTCTCACTCAGACGCTCATTATCTTTACTTGACTGCATTTATATACTAACATAAATTTCCAATATAAGTAAACATTCAATTCATATAATCTATTCAGCATGCGATCTGTTACCGCATGGGAAGCAACTCTGAACAACAAATCGTTAATCTCAAAAGTGGACTCTATCTCCATATAGCATATACTATATATAACATGAACAATTCAATTTCGATTTTTTTTTTCTTTTTTTTGGAAAAAGCAACTTTCATTGAAAAAAACTGAAAGAATATATGGACGCGCAAAAGACAAGCCCACCAAAAGAGGGAGCACTCTCTGCAAGAAGGAACTCCAACTAAAAGAATAGTGTTTATAATTTGATTCGGATAATTGATCCATACCTAGCAAGTATCAAACACAAGAATTTCTTAGAAATTTAAACTTGGGAGTTGTATCTTTATTTTACATAAAATCCACTGAAACTTATATAAGAGAATAATAATAACTTTCAAAAGGGTAAATTTTTGTGGCTTGTTAGAGTTTGCTGCTTTGTGGGAGTTTTTGGGAGGGTGGAACAATATGGTCTTAAGAGAACTTCGGAGGTCATCAATTGATATTTGTGCCCTTATTAGGTTCAAACTCAACATCTCTTTGGGCTCCAGTGGCCGTGGCTAAGCCTTTTTGTAATTGGTTGTTGGGCGTTATTCTAGTTGATTGGAGGTCCTTTCTAGTTTGTCTCTTTCTTTTTTCTTTTTTTCTCGTTTACTCTATGCTGGCATTTTTTTCCAATTAAAGTTAAGTTTTATTTTAAATTGAATCTTTGTACTCCCCCCCACCCCTTCTTTTGGGACAGGAACAGTTCCATGGATAATTTAGAATTTACAAATAGAGAGGAATTCCATCTAAACGAAGTTACAAAAACTGAAGAGGCTTGTTTCCTTAAAAAAAAATGAAGTTACAAAAGCTTCTCCAATGGGATAATAGAGAGTTCAAGGCTTAAGCTAAAAATATTAAACTATTTTTTGATAAGATACTAACCTGATAGTGAAAGAATTCCCGGTGGAGTAAACACCTTTAACATAATCGGTACCTGGTGTGCAACTTCTTCGCCAAAGTTCCAACTTTATCCTCGTCAAGGGATCATCTTTAACAGTTTTAACCTGGACCTGCACCTGAGTATGCCATATTTCCATGTAGACATACAATTCAACATTCAAATGAGTATCCATAAAAAAATATAAAGAGCATCATCTTCAAAAAAGAATTTTAAAAGTAAAAGAAGTGAATTCAAATGATAAATAGCATTACCAAAATATACAAGTATCATCCTACACATCCACTTCTTTTCCTAAACATTAAGAAATAAAAATAGTTATTATCCTAAATGTGAAAAGAACTGAGAGCAAGGAGAGGTAGCCGTAGTCAAGCATGGTAGAGATTGGTCAAAAAGGAGAAGGTTAATGTTGAAGAGGAGGATCAGGGATTCGTCCATCCAAAGGCCATGCACTTACATAACAACTTCATGCAAGATTGAGAGAATTAGAAAACCCAAAGAAGATTGTTTGCGTTTGTTGGTTTTAAAATGCCATAAAGGATCAAACCTATGAAGCATAGACACTGCATTTTGGATAGAGTGTCGGTGTCGGACACGCGGGCCTAACAAGTGTCAGACACGCAAATTTGTCATCTTTTTTCTTTTTCTTTTTTATTATTCCGACAAGTGCAGACACACAAGGACACGTTGGGGGACACTGACATTGTTTTATTATTTATTTTAATATATTAAAAGATATTTTTAAAAAATAAAACTCAGCCCCTCAAAAAGTCTTCCATGTTCGGCCTTCTCTCCAATCGTTCAACAAACCCTAAGTCTTCACTCTCCAATCCTTTGACGTTCGGCCCCTCCCCTCCAATCAGACCTGTTGACGACCACCACTCGCCCGCTCCAATCAAACAACGCCGACATCCACCTCTCCAATTAGAAGACCGGTGCTCCGATTTGATTCCTTGCCTGGACGAGACCGCCACTCGTTTTAAGGCTTTCCCTTTTCTTTTCATTAGACAATAGACATCTTCCCCCCTTTTATTACTTTTTTTCATCTTAGTTTTTTCATCTCACGTTTATTTAAGCTACTGGGTCAACCTTCCTCATCTTCATGTTGTGAGAAGAATTGGAGCACGTATTCGTTTATTAATTCAGTTGGGCGAAACAAGTTGCTACCTCAACGTGCAGATGATCTGGTATATGTTCACATTAATTTGCGTCTTTTGTCAAAAAGAACTCCAGCATATTCACAAGGTAGACAAAATTATGGGATATTGCTGGAGATTCTTTTGATTCTTTTGAAGATGTTGGAATGCTTGAAGTGGCAAATTTATCATTAGAAGAACCAGATTTAGCGGCAGTAGTTTTTATCGATGATGGTAGTAGTCCTAGTGGAAATGAGGCTAACAATTGTGAGGATGAAGATGTTATGGAAGTTTGAGAATGTTGTTTTAAAGCTTCTAGTTTAGTTTTTACTTTTTGTTTTGGATGAAAGTGTGATCTCTATTTAGGATTTTGTATTTGTATTGTAATTTGGAACTTTTTAATGAACTCAGACATCTAATGTACTCTTTATTTATGTTTTAAAGAAGTATTGCTATGTTCTAACATATACGATTAATTTATCTACAAATTACATATACTATTTAAAAAAAGATAAAAAAAAGAAATATAACGCCTCTAACGTGTCGTGTCCTACTTTTCTAGAAATTAAGCGTTTCGCCGTGTCGTGTGGTGTCGCGTGTCGGTGTCCATGCTTCCTAGGATCAAACTAAGAAGACCACATTAAATCCTAAAAGAGAGTCCTAATTGATTGAAATAATCATCACAATGGAATTATAATAATGCTAAAAAATGTTTTTAGAGGAACAGCTATACAATAACAATAGTTCTCCATTGCCTCAATGATTTCCTTCAATCTAAATTGCCATAACGTACCTGATCATGAATGTTGTATGGAAGCGAAAACCCAAAATCCAACATCAATGTAGCATTTGCATATTTTCCATACCTTATTAGTACCTGTAAAATAGCCCTAGTGAACTTAAGGGTAACAAAATCAAATGTATTACATCAATTAAAATGGATTATATTGGCTTGAGATTGCTTACAATATTATCGCAAAAGTAACCAATAAAGCATGTACATAAAACAATATCATGTACGAGTCATATATACAGAAACAATATGCAAACCATGAAACAGCTCAAACCGAAACTTTCAAGAAAGGAAATCAGTAGATCCATGGGAACTCTCGATTCCAACTTCTCCCGTGCAAGTAGATTTCACAAATTATGTAATTGACAATGATAAGCTTCTACGCGTTTCAAAGGTTCAGAAAAGATTCAAAATATGTTAACAGTTCAAATCATACACGTAGTTTGTACACATACAAGGTTCAGAATGAATTATAGTTTTGTTTAAACTTAATGAAATATAAGCATATAACCATAACTTAACAATTAATATTAGAAAGGTATTCAAAAGAAATCAATGTAACACTTCCCCGAGCAATCAGGTCCCCACAAGAACGGAGACACCAAAAAAAAAAGAATGAACAGAAATTCTATCACCCAGTTCAAAGATAATAGCCAAAAATCGTGTAGAACCACTGGTGGGAAGTTTGTTTGCTATGTTGATAAAGCAAAACTGAAGGTGAACCAATAAATAAATCACTCCACGTGAACCTTGTATATTTAGTTGAAGTTAAAAATCAAAATGAAAACTTACATGTTCACCAGGGACATAATCACGATCAGCAACGACCTAGACATATATATTCAGAAACTTGAAAGTCAAATTGGAAGCTTAGTTGGGGAGAAAAACGTATAATAATAAATAAGCAATAAAACAAACTAATGATATCAATTACAAAAGGGATCATTGGTTTGAAGACAGAGGTAACTACGAAGCTAGAACATCCATGTCAAGATAATGCCAGGTCAGCTAAGAGTGTAAGAAAAATATCATGATGGACAGTAAGAGAACTTCCACAGATGGAGTAAATTTCAAGTAACATTATCTTAACTTCCAGAAAATAGGATTTATAACCAGAGAGGGAGGAAGGGACCTCAGAGAGCTGTTTGTCATCATCATTTATTACCATTGCTTCTGAAGCACCATCGTGATTTAAAAAATCTGCAAATGGAATCTGTCAAAAATATTAAATTATACAAATATAACCAAAGAAAAGCTTCTTGTGTACTAAGAAATCTGGTCGAGCTCACAAAAAATGAATGCAACCAAATCAAAGCTTTTGATGTACAATAGAAAAGAAATGTCACTTCGTCTAATAAAAGAATACCAGAGAGACACCCTCTGTGCTTCTCCATGCTCTAGAAGTAACTGTCAATCAATGGTAAAGTAATGAAAATGTATAACAAAAAAATTCAAGGAATTGCAAACTGATAGTAACTCAAACTGTTTCGCTTCACTATATATGCCATCAGAAGAGGAAAACATCACAACTGACATACCAACCTTCTTAACTGAATTTACCTACCAAGGGCATATGCATGCATGAAATCATCGCAACTGATCCTATCAATAATTTCAGGAAAGGCTTCCAGAGCCTGAAATCATATGATGTATGCATAACAATAGGAAAATCAATCAAACTTCAAACGTAACCTCAAGTAAAAACTAGATTGAAAAAAATTGATAAACATGGTCTAATAAAATGCTATTTTGTATGTAATTTGTAAATATTTAAAATATATATAGTATATACAAATATAAAAAAAGACATTAGTGCTAACAACAAAGAATTGCACAAGTCATATAATACCTAGATGCAAAGCTAGGATGCCATTTTGCAATTCTGTATCTTAAAATTGACCAAAAAAGAAATAAAGAAATTTTAACTTTGTAATATACCTGATTTTATCGGGACATATTAAAAAGTCGACCAAGTTCCGAGTTAAAGTAAAACTTAATCATTGAACTAGGGAATAGAAACTTTAAATATGAGGATACTAATGTAGAATCAGTATGGCACCCTCTAAATGCCAAGATATAGAAAGAATTATTTAGCTAAAGCAAAGCACTTACTTTCCTGATTGCCAGAAATTCCCTTTTGATCTGTGATCTTTCATTAAGTGATTCCTCATATAATGAGCTTTTACGAATCATCTCCAGCTCACTTTCTTTCCAAAATATCTGCAAAAACTCAAAAAGGCAAGAGTTAGAGCCAACTTGTTCTCTATGAGCTTTTCCAAATTAGTGTCGAACATCAAAAAATTGAAAGCTTAGAAATTTCTACAGCTCATTAATAAAATAGAAATTGAATCAGATGAAAAAAAATAAAGAATGATTCAGGGAAAATAGAAACAAATCTGAATGAAAAAGAAGAAAAATAAGGACCCCTACGACCAAATTGCTGCCAAAAAAGGCCATGATGAAACTAGCTGATGAGCTTTTTTCCTTGTTTTTGAAAAAAAAAAGAATTGGTGAGATATTATGTAACCTTTTATGACATGCAGTAGAATAGAACATTAATGACTTGGTGTGCTTTCTATACACGGACAGGCATACACACACACACATATATATTAATAAGAGACAGATAAGGAAGATCAAACAAAACAGAGAGAATTACTAAAATTTTATAGCATGTAGTTTCTTTGCCACAACATCCATGGAATAACTGCAAAAACTTTATCCACATAATTTATAGTCCTGACACATCTTGAGAGTGCTGGATTATGTATGGAATTTATTCCATGAATCATTCTCATTTGGTTTAGGATTATTAGAAACACACACAGACAAAAATTGCTCAACCTATATATGGTTGCTCATATGTACCAAACTGAGATAATACGTATATTGTTTCCATATATCAGCCCCTTCAACATGATATTGTTTCCAACATAACGGGAAAAGACAGAATACTAACTGTGTTATGCATCTCCCATGGTTGAGGAAGTCGAATAATGTAAGGCGCCCACTCTGAACCCTAGCAAGAAGAAATAACTCATCATCAAAATTGAAAATCTCAACTGGTTTTCTTGTTCGAGTTAATAGCACAGTTGAATGCAAATATAGCTCTCATCTTTGAAATAACCAACCTAACCAAGTCCTTACCAGGCCCAATTTCTGTTCAAGAAGAATTACAACAGCGAGCTTGGCAACATTTCCAATCTCATTGCCTAAGAGATCTCTAATGGGTAAAGGAAGAATATCAGGTGAAATTTGCTGCAAAGAAAAAGATATCTTACAACAATATTTTAAATACATTCTCTAAGTATTATAAAATTCATCACGAAACTGTTTACACTATACCACATTGAAAGGAACCTTTAAAATACAATCTCCAGCCCGTATAGTCTCAGAAGCAAACAGAAACCTACAGTTAGCAAACGAATGATATTGGTTTAAATTGTTTAAACCTCATAGGAATGTAATGGCAGAAGTCAAAGAAGTGTGAGTACCTTCCAATGGAAGATTTCCCAATAGAAAGCACGGACGAGATCTTCGTCTCTGCTTTTCGTTCCAACCATGGTAGAAATGTGTCATCGTTACTCTCAGCCAAGGAATATAGTTCCTGGTAAGTGCAGAATGATTGGCATTTAATTTTGGATTGAGGTGGTGACATTATCAAGAGTATATTATCCAACTAAAACATATTGGTAGAATTAGCAATATACCTTGCGCAGAGAAGAGGTTGAGAAGTGGCTATTGAAGTAGAAAGCATTAGAAGTAGAAAGTACTGGAGATGTCCTCCATCCCCATAGATTGTTGAATCGAATTCCCAAAAGCATTTAAGAGCTCTCAAAGTTCTCTGTTGAATTCTCTGTTAAGAACAGTGAACTTACATTACCATGTATTTTATGAAACATGCAATGCCCATAGTACTCCAATGAGTCCAAAATAGTTGACGAGTAAGAGAGAGGGTCTGCAACTTACAGTTCTAACAACGGCCTTTCAGTTCCACGTTTTGAGGATTTCCTTCTCCAATGGCCTTTCATTTTCATACAAGATATTTCAGATTCAATTCTCAGCAGGTCGTAGTATTCAGGGTTTTGTTACCTTATTTCCTATAGAAAATCAATGGGTCTTGGAACTTCCAATAAAAAGACAATACATATTGCACTTCTAACTTTATGATACCTTCATTGTGAATCAATGTGATTTGACTGTGGCGATGAATCCAAAATGATTATGCAAATGAGATAAAGTTCTGAAGATCCTAAATCGAGATGTAATAAACATCAGCAATACAAAACCAAGGGGTGAGAATGAGAGAACTATGACTTCTACCTTAGTGCCAGAAGCAAAGTAATGTCCTTTTTTTTCTTTTCTATTTTAGTACAACAATTGCAGGATTGAACCTACCACCTCTAGAAAAGAAGACCGAGTCAATTATCGTCGAACTAAGTTTTTCTTAAAATCAATCCATTTGCAGTGTAGTGTCTTTTTCAAGCCAATTCATAGTTCTTTGTGATCTTGCTAGTTAATCTTATGATAAGCTTTAATGTCCACCAAATTTGATTCTAAAGGCTGCTTGTGGACTCACCAATAACCCACTGGACTCTTCATTAGCTAGTATCAATGAAGCAAACGCCAAAAAGGAATTGGCCGTAATTGAATGCATCAATGACATGTAAAAGTTTTACAATATTGTACGCCACTTTTTGATCTCTCATCTTTTGCATGTTTTTAAGTGAATTGGTCGTAGGTGAAGGAAATGTTTTCAAGTTTTCATAAAATTCTTTCATAATTATATCTTTTTTATACGAGTTCAGAATGATTCCAAATTACGGGTAGCTTTCAAATTAATGAAAAAAATTCCTGTTTCTCATTCTCCGTTCACAGCCCGAACTTCTGATTTGGCTAATTTAGCTTAAATAACAAGTCGACAAGGTTTGCAGAACATACATACTCATTCCAACAGAGGCCCCACTAAGAATTCTTCATCACATCCGTCGTCCTTGACCTACAACCTAAAAATTCAAAAAAAGATAGAGAGAAAAAAAACCAATTTACACTCCAAAACTCAAAACTTCAATTAGACGAGGCAAAGAATTGATTAAGGGGCATCGATACATATTTCCTCATGGATATCAAAACATATTGGTCAATGCAAGGGGTGTTGGGTGAGGCTCGTTCCTGGCAATATGATGTTTAATGCAACAATGCGGTGAAAGAATAACGATGCAATGCAAGCATTTTAAACGAACTGGAAGCAGTAACTCAGTGATTATACCGATAGGAAAGAGTTAGGGTTAGGTCTTGAATTTGCATCAGAAATTGAATTACTCTGGAACGGTAGGCTTAAGTTTAGGTTTTATGCAATCTAATCGTTCAGAATAACGATATGCAGTATGATTTACTTCCGAGTGCAACAATGGTGGAGGAAATCAGTGAGAAACCGTGTCGGCACTCGGCAGCTGAGGAAGAGGAAGAAGAAGGAGTTGGAGAAAAAATGAAATCAGGAGAAAGCCGGCCTTTTATAGTAAATGTAAATGGCGCGTAAAATAAAACCAAAACCGGTATTATTGGGTCAATCACTTTGACCAAAAAGGCAAAAAGGATAAACTATCACTAAATTGATAACCTTCACTTTGATTTTGCAATGGGAAATTATAAATATAGGTAAACAACTACAAATGTAATTAAAATGGTCACGTTTTTTGAATTACCATTGATTCTTTGCTTTTACGTAAAATGTAAACAAGAACGTACTAAGTTATTGATTAAGTTTAAACTACTATAAATATCATTTTTTAAGAAAACGAGTTGTTGAACATAAGATTGTAAGTTAAAACTACTGTAAATATACTAATACTACTATAAATATATTGGTATTGTACATATCAATGTTGCATGCAATGATGAAGATACAGTTACTGGATTGGGGTTGGTAAATGGTTCATCTGAAGTTTAAGTTATAGCAACTGTACCATGGTTTTGTTGAGTAAAGTTTGTCTTCCTCTTAGTGTGTAAACTCTAGCAGATAATGGGAGTCTTTATCTGATCAAGAGGATGGATATATTCTGTGTGCTAATGTTCTCAAAATCTTTACTGGTCATTCAAATGATTGTGGCCATTATTGATATTCATGGTGAGGCAGTTAATATTGTAATTAACATCATAAGAATTCTACCTTGTTTTTTAAGGTATACTTTGTGCATGTTCCTCAAGAGTCTAATTCGACATGCAGCTCATGTATGACTTGCAGAGGTTTTTGAAATTATAGTATTTTGGTTAAATAATGTGTCCGAGTTGTTCTCAAGATCGTTCTTATCTTATAGTTCATGGCAGATTGATGGTTGAATGGATCTTTTATGTAAAAGAAAAAAGAAAGTGTGGAGGTTAGAGTGTGATTTAAGAACTTTCAAAATCCAATATTTCATTTTTATAGGAAATTTTCTCCCTTTTTTTTCACTATCTCATGGGGTGGATTACAAGAATACATATATTTCTAATAATTTAGTCAATCTAAAACTTTCCATCCTTGTTATAATTGTTATTTGGAGTAAGTTATCCGTTGGCTGGAATGGTGGTAGTTCTATATAGCTCTTCAAATGTAGAACTAAATGAATAATTCCTTAGGATAACATGGGGTATGGGTTCGTCCAAGTGGGTGTGGCCTTCTCTACTGCGACCATATCCATAAGCTAACTTGCCTTAACTCTTCCCCAATTTCGACAGAGATGCTTTCATGAAAGATTGTTGTCGTGGGTTAAAGTTGATAAAAGATTGTGATCGAATAGAGTAAAATTACAATTGAAGTAGATTAAGAATGATAATAGTAAAGAAGAAGGAAGAGAATAACACACGGTGGTTTCTTTGTGGAAAATCCTTAAGCAAACTAGGGTAAGCTATCTCTATTGTATCTCAAACTAAGTTGTTGGAGATTTTGGAATGGTTTGGCAACCGTTGGTCTCAACTTATTTCTAGCCCAAAGAAACTTGACCATCAAACAAATTCAATGGCTCCAAATTGTCTTTGATAGATGTGAAGAATCCAGTAGCTCCAATTTGTCCTTGATCAACGTGAGAGATCTGAGAACTACAAATTGATCTTGGACAAAGTGTAAGATTCAGTAACCCAAAAGTATCTCTAAGAAACTTATTATAAAATTAGATTTTTTTTTTTAAATTATCCAATAGACAAGGCAAGCCAACAATTATATTGATCCATTGTCATCACAAAATGATTTATTCATTAGCATAGATTGGTATAGATGCAAGAACACAAGATTTTCCATCGTTAAAGTTGACTTTATTGAGGTATAATACACCAACTATGTATGCACTCGATGAGAACGTTATTGACACGTAGTTTGAGATGACCTAAATGATCCGTTAGAACATGTAAGCACATGTCAACAAACACCTAATTAATATCTCAAACGGTCATCCAAATGTACTCTACATTATGTCAGTCCATGAGCATCCAATATCATCATTTGTAGTTCTTGTGGATATGGTAGCATTGTCGATGATGGTCTCTTGAAATGTCAATGGGTGTTTCAAGAATTAAGATTTGATCTCCAATAATGGCAAAAATAAATTGATTGAATGAGTTTGCAATCATTCTCGTCAAATGATTTGATAAAAACGTTAAACGTACTTAGTTTTTTGTTTGTTTTTTCTTCTAAGTTGGTGATTAGATACACCTTCAATATTTCTCCAAAACTACAATCGGCGTTAAAAATAAATGACCAATTACTTCAATTAAACCGTGTTCACTTTTCAGACAAAGCAATGGAATACATCAAAATAAATTCATAATAATGTTGAATTAATCGTTTTTCTTGAGATGTGAGAATTTAAACCTCCAACCTTAAGAGAATGAGTATGTCAAATACAATTGAGCAATACCCATAGTGTCAGATCCGAACTTAATTATATGGACTAAATACATTGTACTTTCACTCAAATATCACAACAAAAAAATTTACATATACAAAGCTAATGGTTGAATCAAGCATACATATACACAGCTGTTACAAAATAATCAAAATCATATGCAATAATGCATTCTACATAAAAAAAAATGACAAATGGCCAAATCACTTTCAAGGCTTTCGAGATAGTAAAGGTTCCAATTGAGGGTCAATTTCATTGAAACTTGGAAGCTTTTGGAAACCTGACTCTAATTGACTCACTGATAAATCCTCACTTCTCGACTTCACTAAACTTCGGAGAAAGCTTGATTTATCTTTAGGAGATGAATCCGATGTTTTGGTTGTTTCATTTAAGCTCTCCACATGTTGAAGACAAACTTGAACTGCATCATGAACTCTCACAAAAAACCACTCCTTGCCAATAAGCTCGACGACACCAGCTCTTGAAAATGTAAGCAGAACGTCTCGATTTGGATTGGAAATGGCAATCTGTTATATGAACCAAATGGTTAGTTGAGAAATAATTAGTGATTGTTTGTATTGTGTTGAGAGAAATGAAGTTAAAACTACCTGAATATCACGGAGTTTGTACTCTTGATACAAATCTTTTAGAGCTTGGACAGCACTTGAATCTATATAAGTAACAGCTGCACGAGTAGAGAACACATTGGAAAAACAGAAACTGAAATGAATAATTAAGACTAAGAAGGTCAAGAAAATAAAGAAACGAATAGTTTTAGGGCGTGTTTGCGAGTGGATTTAAGCATAACTAAGTTGACTATATGTCTCTAAGAACAAATTTCTTTATGTTAAGGGTCTGTTTGAATTGATTAGAGAAAAAGTGTTTTCCAAAAAGTTCATTTTTATTTAAACTTTTTTTATAAAAGCTTATCAAAGTAAACTTTGAAAATGTTTTCGAAACTATTTTGAGTTATTGGTAAATACTTCAATTTTTTCTATAATGACATATTTCAAAGTTAAACACTTGAAAAATTAAACCCAACACACCCTAAATTGCATACACTCTTTGAGAATTGTTTTTTAGTGTTTCCTGAACAAGCACTTTAAGCCAAAAGCAATCAATCTATAAGGCTTTTCTCACAAAACATTTCAAACATGGTAATTTTGAACGAGGAGTGCTTTATTGGCCTAAAGCCCTCTCTCATTCACCATAGTATTACACATTCCACAGAGCATAACTGTAGGACCATACCAACAAAAGCATAAAACAAGCAATAATCATTTCAATCATATGTATTTTATGAATTATACAAAAGTGGGAGGATGTATAAACTTACGTGCCATCTCTATAATAACGAAATAGACTCTTTCGACGTCCGGTCCACGACCAGTAGACTGATCCACTTCTACTTCATATTCACGTAACCTGTGAAGAAAATATAGGTATTTTTTTCATTTTTGTTTACTTGAAAAAAACTAAAGGATAAAAAGGCAAGTAATTGGCCTCAATGGAATTGTGAGAACGAGGACCGGTAGGAAGAAGCACCTGTCTTTGATGTAACTTGTATTTGCAAAATAAATTGGCGCATCAATTCGAACAACCACAATCCCATTATAGGTATATGCTTCAGGATACTGTTGAACATTTCTATACACAGTGGTACCGGGAAGACGCCCCAATACAGCTGTAAAATGACAAATCAATACGATGGCATAATGTTAGACGCAGTAGTCATTAACAAGTTTGTTAAAAGAAAAAGGTTATAAATAGAGCAAGTTAGAACAAAGTAAGCAGAACGATTTTTTAGTTGTTTGTGTTTGCGCATAGGCTTGGGATATTTAGCTGTTTTTGCTTATTCTTGAAATCATCAATACATTTTCCAACCCAATTCTCTACTCTCTCAGGATACTCTAATTAGGATACTTCAGAATATCAAAAGTAAACAATGATAATTTAATTATATCGATTATTTACAAGTGTTCAAAGAAAAATTAGGGTTTATGGATTATTAGTATTTTTCTTTTTGGTATTTCTCATTTATGAATTTTTCTTTATGGTTTCTTTGAGATCTATAGAGTACATAATGATTTTTTTGACAAGATATGCAGATCAATCACACAAGGTTAATTTCAATAGAGGTAAGACTTAAATGTGGGACACAACACGCCAAGTTCACATATAAGCATTTGAAACGAACCACTTACCCATATGTGGATTTGCAGATTCGTGAATGACAAAGACCAGTGAAACACCCACCTACGATATAAAATTCACATTAAACCACACTATTCTCGAGATATTCTTTGGAAATAGATAATAGACGAGTTGAACAACATTAAATAGGTTAAAACCATGAATTGTTTGAGTTGAAAGCTAAGATAAAACATTTTCCGTAATAAATTAGAGCACACAAAAAGTCGGTAAATAATTATGTAAATAAAACTATTGTTCAGATCAGATTATAAATACGTACCCCAATTAAGACACCAATCTCAATACCCAGGAACAAAGTAGCAATGCCAGTTATCACCCAAAGAAGAAAATCTTTCTTATCTATACGCCACAAAAAGATAGCTTCCTCATAATCAACCTGAAACAATAGGCATACAAAGAAAAATGAATAACAGTTGGTGCACGACAGCCATAAATGCACATCATGAAAACAAAAGAAATAAATAAAGTTTCATAATAGATAATCTCATTGAAACAAGCAGGGAAATGGTCCCTTTCAATCGTGAATCCCCCATTTAAATAAACCAGGAAACATGATTTGTTGCCATGAGCAGATATGGAATTTCACATATGAGTTATCAGTCAAATTATACGTAAGAACTAACGATTATTGAACAACAAAACTTAATACATTTTTCCTAGTCCCTTTTCTTGAGCAAACTCTATCAAATATGACCATGTGCTCTAGCTCTATTCATGACTTAGCTCATTTATTAGATAAGAAGTACATTTAGTCAGCATTTGTCAACATGATCGGAGGATCAAGCTAAGAAAAAGAATCTGCTAGATCAGTGGTGCTTACCAAAGTTATAACAGCAGAGATGACAATCGCAGCCAAAGCACACTAAGATGACAGAGAACAAATTAACAAAGTTAGCATATTTAATTAAAAAATGCATGGTTGGTTTTAAAGAAACAAATAGAAGTGTTTGTGGTGCAAATAGAATTGGAATCTCAAATTTACTACAGTATTTCCTCCTTCCGAAACTACAATCCATGAATTATGTCCAGTGCAGTATGCAGGTTAATGAAGTCCAAGCCAAAAAGGGATATGAAAGATGGTCATAGTAATAAGAAATAAAATGTTAAGAGTAATTTTTAACCTCAAAGTTTAAGCTTTAAAGATTAAAAAGAGTTTCAATATATATTATTAAAAGAAATCACATTTAAGTTTTCTTAGCTCCTATTCAAAATATCTAACGCTGGTTGCTGCATTAGTATTATGACCTTCTCTGTAAAAGGGAAAGGGAACGCAAAGGAACAAACAACAACGTGGTCCAAGTACCCTATTACGTTAATGTCTTTATAATGCAGAGAAATGAGATAAACCTGAGGTATGTGCTCAAACAGCGGAGTCAAGAAAAGAAGGGCACCGCCCATAATGATTCCTGTAAAAATCTGAGATAAGCTAGTTTTTGCTCCACTTTCATGGTTCACAGCTGATCTTGAAAAAGAACCTACGAAAATAGAAGAAAAGGTAATCAGACTGATGATTTATTGAATAAAAAAATATCAAAATATTATATATTTCTAGTCAATTATGAGTCCAGGTTAGTAGCTGAATAAGAGAAAAATTAAAGATAATTTACCTGTTGTGGGATATGCAGAAAAAAATGAGCCAACAATATTGGCTACTCCAAGGCCAAATAACTGTTACAAAAGAAAATATATATAGAAATTAGATAACTTTTCTCAAGTTGAAGTAGACTGTTTCAAGGTGTAAAAAATGTGTTTTCGAAGGACTAAAGGAGCATACCTCCTGATTTGAATCTAACTCGTACCCATTCTTGGCTGCTAATGCTTTTGCAATCCCAACAGATTCCTAAGTACAAAAGAGAATGTCCAAAAGAAACCACTAATCATTAAGCATGATAATTACATAAGCACCAAATTTCGGGAGATAAGAATGACTACTCCTACCAATATAGCCACTCCAGTAATTAGAAAGGCAGTTGGAATCAGCGACTTCACATGCTCAAATCTCTTAGGAATTGAAAACGTTGGAAGGCCTTGGGGAATGTCTCCAACCTAAACCAATGCCACTCATTTAATAAGCATTTTTGTTTCATTATAACCAAATCATTTGAAGTTTCTAATTTCTTAAAGAAAAAACTATAAGACTAACAAATATGTCAGAGAGTTTTCAGTTGTATGTTCTTAAGGAAAAATAAAGAGCAAACGGCATGAATATAAATCAATTAAATACCGCAATCAACATTGTAGGTGCAAAATTCAAATATATGTATGGAGTCTTTCACTAAAACTACCAACTCATCGTCTATGCATTGTTCATAATTAACATACATCAATTTTAGTTTATGGACCATTGCAACGAAATTAAAATGATTTTGTTTGTTGAAAATTAAGGGCTAGTGGAGTGTTTATAGTCCCAAGGGTATTTGTGTAATTTATTGTTCCCTAATTTTATTTCTTTTTTTGTTAGGGCTTATTATAGTCCGTATATATTCTTCCCTCTTGTACTCTTTTGATCATTAGAAAATAATAAGAGCAGCTTCTATCATGGTTTTTTCTCTTTGTACTAGGATTTTCCATGTATACCTTGTCTTCTTCTTTTCAATAGGTTCAAAGCATATTATTATAAAAATCATTTGCATGAAACTGTTGAATCTGTATAAAGTAACAAACAGACCGAGAAAGGATCTTAATATCTTTTTATTATAAATTCTTACCAAAGAAATGGAAGGTAGATTTAATATTTTCGTTAAAGTTGTGCCCATAACAACTGCTGTAAGGGGCCCAGCAACCCTGAGAAACCGCAAGTGCTTCCTTGTTTTTCCCTAATCACAAATGCTAAAATCATAAGACGAATCTGATGATAATTTACTATTCTTAGTAAGTAGATAAAATTCCATACCAAATGCTTCATGATTTGAAGTACCGCAAGGATAGATGATCCCATTATAAAAGGTGCCCATAAGAACTACAAATTAAAATCTCCATTAGATGGTAAACATAAAGAAAACTGAATAAGATCCAAATCCTGTAAAAACAATCATGCAAAGATACTTTATCAACTTGATTTCCCTTGTTTGTTCTGTTGTGTATTAGTTGATGTTCCAAACTAAATATGCTATGAGCGTTAAAGTGGAATTGCTTACCAAGTAAAGGGAGATTTCAAAAATCAGGATTAGAACTTAACTTAATTGCCAAAATAGGAGTTGATGTAAGATAATTTAAAGTGCATCCTAAGGAGATTAGAAAGAGAGACAGCACTGTCCGTTGAAACTAAGTTCGATCAGGTATTTATTAATCGACTTAAGTTTCTAGTTTGAAGCTACTCTAATACTAATCACCAAAGAATCATAGTGAATCCTACATTAAAATTTATCGAGGACGTATAAATATATGAAATTTGAAGTGAGCAGATGTGAGCATGCTTCAAAGTATTTATCCTGCAGGGCAATTTGCAACTTTGATTCAAGTTGAAATTCTGCTCTAGTTAAGAACTAATATATGTAGATACATTGTACCTACGATGTATGAAAATATCAATTGTTTTTGGATTATTTGTATCAAGATAAATGATGTGCTAAATCAACATCTAGTCTACTGAGCCACAAGAATATTTAATACAGGGCTCGAAATACATACCCCGTCTGCTCCTGCTATTATGCTCTCAATAAGAGGGATGATTTTGCTACTTTTTGATACATCATACCCCAGAAAGTATTTCACTTGGGATAATCCAATCACAAAGGCAGAAGCTGTAGTAAAGCCAGAGATTACAGAGTGGCTGATAAAGCGAATAAGCCATCCAAGCCTGATAAAAGGCAACAAAAATAGTGAAATAGAGTATCTAATTAGGTCAAATTTAATTAAATTATTCAAATAAAATAATTTATTAGGAGACTAGTTTTCTTCATACCCAATTCTACAAAAGGATTCTGCCATTAGATTGACGTTGGTTAAGGTACTAGCTGTCATAGAAGTGAAATATTCACCCTCCAAAAATAACGCTTTTGTTTTCAGTATTCCAAAAATAATGTTTTAGTTGTATAACACAGTCACTTAATAGGATAAAAAACAACAATTTTGTTCAAGGTTCAGTATAAGAAGGGCTATAACGCGTTGTATTAATGTATTGATGATTAATTACATAAAAGTTTGCTGGTTCAACTGCTAATTTGTCAAATAGCAATACAAATATATTGAGATATCAAATAATAACGTTTTACATGAAACAAATTTCTCATTAAGTGGGAAGGGATACCTACCTCAAGATACCCATAGTGCATTCCAATATCCCAACCATGAGTGCCAATAATATAGCGAGTTCAGTATATAATTCCTCAGATGAATTGACAATTCCACCCAAGACATTGGAAACCAGTAGAGAAACCAATGCTACTGGACCGACGGCAAGCTGACGAGAAGAACCAAATATCGCATACACAAACAAAGGGAGAAAACCTGAATCTGCCTTGCAATAAAGATTACAGAGTTAAATGAAAATAGGTTATGTAATACAGAGAGGCTTTCAAATCTATTAGCATAAAAACGTTGGCAAAATGTAGGGAAGAAAAAGACACCAACGCCATCAGGACAGATTCATTTCAATTAAGAATTCTTTGCTTACAAAGTCCATATATCGGTCTAAGCCCGGCTAGTTTTGCATAAGACATTGCCTGGTAAATCAGAAAAAGCAGTCAGACCATAACTTAAGTCAACTATTGTGAAATATGTAAGTAACATAGAGTCTAGACAGGTCAAAATCTCTAACAACAACAACAAAAACTTGATCTTATGATAAGAAAATTTACATTATGTCATAATAGATTTTTTGAACTTACTAATCTGTACAAAACACAAATTATCTCTATGGTGACAATTCAATCTGACTGTCTTAGCTATAACTTGTACAGATCTTAATGTTCATAGCTCATTTTCAAAAATCATCAGTTACACCATAACATAGCTGACAAAATCGATGAAATGAAACTTTTAAAACGTGAAGCAACGTGGTTGAAGAGTTGAATTATGGGAAATATAAGATAGTTGATGTCAAGAAAAAATTGTCCAAACATCAATATTCTTTTACTTGACTGATTGATCTAGAAATCCAATGGTGATAATTTATTCTTGTTCCATAACCAAGATTGAACGTCTAAAGGAACTGCCAATTGTGATACTCGTACTAAACTTGAACTTAAACTGATTACGGAGTGGACGTAAAACCAAAAACATTCATAATCACCCAAAGTAAATGGCTCCAGAAACCATTAGGGTCATTAAGGATGAGGAACCGGACTTGAAGTTACTTACCCATGAAAAAAGAAAAAAAAAATGAAAGTGTCCTGAAACAGAGCATACTGCCTATAGAATTTCAGCAAACAGTGAATTTTCTTTTCGGTTTAAAACACTGTTCAAATTTTTAGATAGAACCAATCGGGATGCAACGTACAAATTTCCAGAAACAAAAACACCTAAACAAAACAAAACAAAAAAAAATTGACTTATTCTTTGTTTTAAGCCACCGAACAACATTCAAACTCTTGTAATTTCTTTCTTATCTTCCTAAATAATAAAACAAAAAAAAATATCCGACTACCACAAATCATTCTGAATCAAACTTCGAGAACAAAAAAAAAGTATAAACATACCTGCGGAACGAGCATGATACCAATAGTAATCCCAGACAAGAGATCGCTCTGTAAATACTCCCGCCATTTATACGTTCTAATCCAACGGGAACAAGGTAAGAGAAGCTCCATCCAGTTAATCCAAGTCATCCGCTTAACCTTCGTCGTCCATGACTTCACCAGAGTACCGGCGCCGAAGCCACCGGCTGTAGAAGACGACGTCGTAGTAGGATGCTGCAATGGAATGACCTTAACATGTCGGCCGGAGGTAGGCATGGCGGAAAGGGCAGAATTAGATAAAGAAAGACTGGTGGCGCTAGGTGATGAGTATGTAATCTCCATGCGCAAAATCAGCGCATGGAGTTGTATAGATTCCGACGGAGAACTATAGACGGAGTGTCGATTAGATGAACGTAGACAGAATCAGAGGAAATGGAAGAGATTTTGTGGACGGAATCAAATTATTTTGCCGGGAAAATTTTGGAATTCATGGTCATTCGACGTCGTACATCGGAGGAGGTTGCCTCTCCTCGTCAATTACCTGTCAGCATAAAAACAAATATAAAGAGGATTTATTGCGAAGGACGTTTTACAAAATCCACACACACATATATAAATACGGAATTTATATATATATTGTTTTTAAAAATACAACCATAAAAAATTAATTACTTAATAATTTTTCTACTTTTTACCCTTCTGATGTTCATCAACAAACCCAAATTTAAATTATGAAATTACCGAATATCTTTATCTAACATTCTTAATTTAACAAATTAAATATCGACAAATTTATGAAAAATTTTAAAAATTGATTGTAAATGATAAAACTACTAAAAAAATGTTTACAAATTTTGATAAAATTAAAAAATTATTATATTTTATCAATAATTTGATTTATTTTGTTATATTTAAAAATGATTCAGAAATTCTCAACAAATAAAATAAAAAAAATTAGAGGGTCATTTGGAGTATCATTTCATATAATTATCAAGACGCTAGTTTTCAGACAAAAACGTTTTTTAAATAAATTTAAAAAAAAAAAGTCATTGATTTGAAATTATTAATTATAAAAAATATCAAAATTTTGCATTAAGGTTGGTGATGTATTTCGACTGTTTTGCGTCCAAGTTCAAAATTGGAAGTTGCGTGGTGATGAATGCTTCCGGTTCTGAATGCCTACAAGGCTCTTTTTTCTTTGGGGACGGCGTCTTACCATATCACTTTTATTTCCATTTTTTTTTTCTTTCTTTAAAATGGTTTAGTTAATTTAGTTTAGCTTTTATTATTTATTTATTTATTTTATGGGGAGCTTTTTTGTTTATTTTTATAGATAACTTGCATTGGACTTTCAAATATTATATTAATTTTTTTGTCAACGTGTAGATATTTTATTGGTTGGATATTAACATAAAAGGGAAAGAGTGAATGGATATTATTTTCTATGTAATAAAAAATATCCACAAAACATTAAAAGTAAGCAATTAAAATGACTTTAAATTAATATAATATAAATAATAAATATTTTACTTTTTAAAAAACCATACAAAAATTTTATTTATAGTTTCCATAATTTAAAAGAATATGTATTTTACAAAATTCAACCATGGGTATTTTTATTGACGCTTTTATAAAATTAAAACATTAAAAATAGGGGTTTTTTCAAAAAAAAAAAAAAACAAATTATTTATGCTTTATCAAAAAACCATTAAAAGGTAATAAAAACTTAGTTTTTCTATGTCTATTTTTCTATTTTTGACAATTTCTCTGTCAACGTTTTATATTTTAGGAAATTGCAAACAATATTTATCAAATAATTAACAACAAATATACCTTTCTTATATGTTTAATCTGTAGTTGAAATATCATCCAAATTGATTGGTTTTAATTCAATTTAAAATTTTAAGAAATGAATTTAACTTACATATTAAATTCATCCAATTTTCACTTATTTCTCAACGTTATAAATATCAAACAAGCACTTAAGGGAACCGTGATGGCACAACTAGGATTGACGAGAGACGAGGAAGTCCATCTCAGTCGTAAAAACAACATAATGTTGTTAATCAATTAATATTTAATATGACCAAAATCTAAAATTATAACATTTTTTTTATCGGTCATCAACTAATAATCAACTTTCAAAATGAGTATAGTTGAATTGATGTAATGCTCAAATTATCAACTTTGAAATTAGAGGCTCAATTTTTCGCACTCCCACATGTTGTCGAAAGAAAAATGAACAGTGAGTGAACCCCACAAAGTTGATGGAGTTGTCGAAATCTAATGATCGTTTAACTTAAGTATTCTTTAAAAGAAAAAAAAAATATTTTGAGGTGTTTTGGGCAAGAACTATGCAAGGATTGTGTAAGACTATAATAATCATCTATTGCTACAGTAAGTACTATTTAAAAGCTTTCAATTAGCTATAATGAACACCGTTTCAAAACCCTCTGCTTGCTGTAATATTTACTATTTGCTAATTCTTTTACTATTCTACACTCTTTTATTATTTGTTACAGTGTTTATTATTTTATTCACAAACTAAAATAATCTACACATAAAAATCATATTATTATAACATAAACTAAATTAATATGCAGTTTCAAATACAAATAATTATAACCACATATGACTATAATAACTCACCACTTGTCTCAAACGCTCATTTTACGATAAAATGTGTAAATTTTAAGAATTGAAGAGGCATCCCAATTTTAAGGACTAAAGAGATACTCCAAAAGACAAAATCATTCGTTCTTACTTTTCTTATTCGTTTATTATAATTTAAGACACGAATATGTATCAACCCAATAAACAAACACATCGCTATCACTCTTTCGAAGGAAAAAGGTTACAATAAAACTAATTTCAGTACTATACTCAACTAAAATATATAACCAAATTTGAAAATGGAAAATATTGGGTCCCAATTCTAAAAACTATAGTGGCCTTTCTTTGTCAAATCATATACTTGGTCTATAATTAAAGTATGATTCAAATAAATTGAAATCAACCCAATAAAATATTACAAAAACAAGGATGCCACTAATAGGAGATACCCTCTTAGTTCTTATTTACTTTTTTATTTTTTAATAATAAATTTGGCTAACATGGCCATTGTGGCGAACACACGTGTCACGAGCGAATAGGTGGAGAAAATCCCATAGAATGGTGGAAATAGGTTTTGATGAAATGAGAAAAGACAATTTATATAATTGGCCTCACAATGAAAGACATATTTAGGTTTTCTCGAATTGTTGTGGTGATAATGTTTTTCTTTTTTAGTCTTTTTAATTTTACAAATTATCTGTTTAGTTTTCAAGTTTTAAGAATATGTCCGTTTGGTCCATGAGTTTTAAAAATGTACCATTTAGTCCTCATGTTTATAAGAATAAACTCATTTGGTTCTCGAGTTTTTAAAATGTAATGAGCTTTTTTTTAAATAGGTTTAAAATATCCCTCAAATAACTTCATATTTTTATTTTAAATAATTATATGACTATCTAAACTAGAAGAATAACTCATGAAAACCATATCTTTCCTACAACTATTTTTTTCTGATTTTAAATATCAAAAATTTATTTTTTAAAAAAGTCAAACCAAAAAATACTTATAGGACCATTTAAATTTATTTTCAAAAACCCATTAACTAAACATGTACATTTTGAAAACTCAAGAACCAAATGAGTCTATTCTCATAAACTTGAATACTAAAAAGTACAGTTTTAAAACTTAAAAGACTAAACACACGTATTCATAAAAACACGAGACTAAAAATGTAATTTTTTCAAAAGTATATCACTACTCAACATCTATTTTATTACTTGTTTGTAATATTTTTTTCAACGAAGTTATAGAGTGGAATATGTTTTCATGTGTTTAATTTAAAAAATAAATCATATTGAAAAAATTGAAGTGTTTGATCAATATTCAAAATAACTTTTGAAGTGTATTTTAAACAATATTTATAAAAAAAATAAAGTTAAACAAAAATAGATTTAAAAAAAACATTTTTTTTTTCAAGTTATTCCAAAGCAACCCAAAATATAATTTGTGCAGAAGTTTTGAAAACAACAAAATCAAGCTTTTGATTTCTTATTTCTCTGATTAGTTGTTAGTTTTTCTTTTTAATTATTATTTACAGGATTATTTTATCACTTTTTTTTAAAAAATAAATAAATAAAAATACAGTCTAAACATCATAAAAAATGTAATATAAAATTTTTACTATTCAATTTAAAAGCATGTCAGTTTTATGTAAAAAATAAACAATGTTTTATTTAAAATATTGGAGCATAGAAATTTTTTATTTTTACATTTTCAATAAAGAAAAATAACAACAATAAATAGCTACCATATGAGGTAAGGCTTGCTTTTATTAAAAATAAAAGTCAGAAAAAAAAAAAGATCCCATAAACAAGAAACAATACGTGTCAAGAACTCCTAATAACATGTTATCATAATTATATATTTCAATTTTTTTCCTTAATTAAAATGTAATATAGGTACACACAAACACACTTTTGAAAAATCAAATTAAATTATAATGTCAACGCAAATATATATATATATATATATATATATATATATATATTTGGTCTAAGGCCAAATAACTTTGTTGGTTAGGCAAATATAATTTGAGCAGTGAATTTACATCGTACAACTAACAAAGTTTCAATTTATGAAATAGAGAAAGATTTGAATATAAATTACGAGTTCATAAATTGGTTAGAGATGAATGAAAAAAAGCTAAAATTTGTTACTTCATAACATATTTGTCTTTATAGATATCTATGTGTAATATAAATATATTTCTCGCTAAAAAGAGCATAGTTCAACTGATATCAATGTATGTTGAGTGCATGATTTAGGGTTCAAATTATCTATTCGTATATTGATTGAGTAATTTCACTCACCTTGACGGCTTGTAAGTTGAAAACTTGAAATCTCCTCTATCAAACAAATATTTTAGAAGAAAAAGTATTTTATTTAAAAGAAAAAAGAAAAAAGAAAAAAGAAAAAACAAAATGTAGCAGTATAAAGAAGGGTGGAGGGAAAACTAAGCCATGAATCAGGAGAAAAGGCCCAATGTGGCCCAGAGACCTTGAAGCCCAATTTTGAGTGGGCTTCTTGTGATTACCTGTTACATAAAGTCCTTTACAATCATCAATAGGATTTGGGCCAATAAGACAAATAGTAAAATAAAATGTTTCATATTCAATAATAGTAAATGAAATTTAAACTATAAAAATGACCAAATAAATTTTAAAATTATTAATTACAAATTAACGATGGATCAAAATAGTCTTTAACTAATTTCAACTAAGATTCAAATCCTAACGACTCATATTTTACTACTCTTAAAAAAACAAATATTTTTAAATTCTAATATTTATACAATTCAAATCTTAACTATATTCCTATAAACAATTATTATTAAAAAAATCTAGAAACTACGAAAAACATAATATTTTCAAAATAAAACTTAAATTACTTTTAAAAAAATTTATGAATCACAACATTTAAAATAACTATTAGTCCTCATTCTACGAATACAAATACAGTATTCTAAAAAATGTATAGTCAAATAAAATAACTATTAGTCTCCAAAAAGTGTAGAGTCTAATAGAAATAACTATTTGTCGCTAGAAAGTGTATATCAAGATAGAAATAACTATTAATCATCATCCTACAAAACGAATTTCATAGAAATTGGGCAACCAATTCAAATAGAATTTCATACAAATTGCAACCAATTTCCAACATGCCGTAAATTCCTTGTATTTGCAACAAAAATAACTATTAGTCATTGACTTAAACACTTACAAATATCTTATACCGAAAGAAAAAAATAATAAACATTTAAAGGTTTAAATTTGGAAAAATGAGAATTGATTTGCATTATTAAGATTTGGAAGTTAGAAGATAATAGAGATTATATCCAAGATATATTAACATCATTACCCTTTACGAGCTAGGAAGAGGACCTCATGGACCTACAGATCATAAGCTACAACGATATGAGATTAATTGGCTAAACTCATCAACCACATTAATCAATATTCGTTAACTGTGTGTACACTCCACTAAAGACTCACAGCTGAACTCTTCTCACTGTAGAT
>JBBPDJ010000026.1:3578818-3590060 GCA_037974625.1 Cucumis cinereus
AATTATGAGGGAGTCGTGGACGGGATCCACGACTCCAGTCATCCAGTCAACCAGTCCACGCTCCACATGGGACGTGACTGGATAAAAGGCTCAGTAAATCAACCCCATTTTTTACAATAGTTTGGCCAACTACCTCTTTTTTATTTTTTTTCAACCCAACCTCATTTTTGTCATTATTTTCAAAAAATTATATATTTTTGAAATTAGCCCAATTATCTAATTCTTTTTTACCCTAAATCTAACTATACTCAACAAAATATATCATAAAATTCACACCCCTTAAGATGTAATTAGGAATTGATTATACATTTTTTTTCCTGGTCAGATCAATAAGGTCATTAATTTATATTTATTTATCTCTTTTTTTATTACATATAATGGATTTGCCTGGACCAATACATGATTTTCTTGTTAAGTCCGCCGTCAAATCCCAGGGCTCAATCCTGGACAGGCGGTGGAAACTACCAAGCTGGAGTATGGTAGGGGCAGATGGAATTTCCAGTGGAGCGGTGAAATGCGTAGAGATCGGAAAGAACACCAACGGCAAAAGCACTCTGCTAGGCTGACACTGAGCCACCGGTTCAGGTACAAGATACTATCATTACCGCCTGGACAATTAGACATCCAACCTGTAATCACAACGACCCAATTGCAAGAGCGGAGCTCTACCAACTGAGTTATATCCCCCCGAGCCAAGTGGGGCCTGCATGAAAGAGTCAGATGCTTCTTTTATTCTTTTCCTTGGCGTAGCTAGGCCATCCTGGACTTGAACCAGAGACCTCGTTCGTGAAGTAAATCATCGCACCTATGGTCCAACCAAATAAAAAAAAAAGAAAAAAAAAAGAAAAAAACCCAAATCTTCATTCTTCTATTTTCTCTCACTATCCAAAGATTTACTTACACCTTCTCCCCTCTCATCCTCAACTTCATTCTTCAATCTTCATTTGCCTACTCTACCCTCTTAACCACCACTCATTACTACTATCATATCGATATTTTGAATTTGTATTCGTGTGTATGTTTCTTAAATCCTTATTTATATTAATAAGACATTGATCTATATTTTAAAAAATTAGTTAATCTTATAAGGTAGTAGATGTGACAAATAACATATTAACGCAAATTTAAATGTTCGTAAATTTATGATGTTTAGACATCAAACGAATATGTTAAATGTAAAAGTAAAAGTTTAGTTAAAGTAACTTATCAAATACACACATTTTGAAGACTAAACAATAAGTTTGCTTATTTTTTCAGGATAGACAAAACATGGTCCATTTGACACCCTTCCTTCATGCGTGAAATTTATAGATTTAACAAATACAACGTACCTAAACTTCTTCACATGTCTATTCTAAAAAAATGGACAATTAGAATAAATATATGAATAATTTTTTAAAAAAATTGTCTAATAATCTAAATTTATTTGTTTTATGAAAAACTATGAGTCTAATTGAACTATTTTAAGTTTTAAACGAGAAGTATAGGTTTATATTTTTTTTATAAATGAACATAGTTTGTTTATATTTAAGATAAGCTCGAGGTCAGTGTAACGTGTCGAATTTTTAACCTTAAATCAAGATCGTTATTTAAATAAAAACTCATAATATTAAACATAAAGATTGTCTAACAATCGTTCATAACATACTTAAATCATCATATCAATACAAAAGTACAGCGAAAGCATCCGATCATAATAGTAAAGAGGAAGCTGGCGAAGGACAAGAGTATTTTGTAACCATGATCATTGGGACTAATTTGACTAGATGATTATGTATGTTATGAACGATAGTTAGACATTCTTTATGTTAAGATTATGAGTTTTCATTTAAGTAACTATCTCGATTTAAGGTTGAAAATTCGAAACGTTACATCAAGATAGTTCAAAAATAATTTTGGTTGGGAGTGATATTTAAATTGAATAAATAAGAGGGAAAAGAAAAAAGCGAGGGGCCGACGTAAGAAATGTGGCTGAGGGAACCCGCGAAGAATAACAAAACCAAAAGAGATAAGGCAATCTTTACATTAACGAAGAAGCACATACGGCTTCACAACCCAAGGTACCTTCAATGGCTTCTCTCCAGAACTCCCTCTTCATCAATTCTCTTCCTCAGGTTCACAATTCCTTCAAAACTCTTTCCAATTCTGTCTTCTCTTTTCTCCCTCTTTACTGCTCTTACTAACAAGCACTTGTTTTTCTTTTTTCCCGCTCGCAGAAACTCCATGGAAGATTTGTTTGCTGCAGAGCCGGGGTTTCATTTCTTGTCAGGGCTGAGCAAGTACACGGATCTTCAATTAATGGCCATGCCTGCAGTTCCGAAGGTCAGTTTACCGAGTTGAGATGGAAAATCAGGTGTCACTTGAATTAGAGTACCCATTACACTTCCATTTTGCTTGATTTTGTGAGTTTGTTGAATGTGCACGCTATTCAGTGATTGTCTTGAGTATCCAGTTGATTTTGCGCTAGTAAATTGAGGGTGTTGATTGTTTTATAACTTTTAGAAAAGAGGATTCACATCCATCCCTTACTGATGCGTTGAAGTAGTAGAAACTACAAAGAAACCACGTAGTAAAGTAGTAAATAGAATGGAACTGAAACGAAATGAGATATGGACGATACGAATCTTCTTAAAAGACATTGTCTCGCCCTTGGTTGTAGGTACCATGGTATTACTCAGTCCTGTTACATTAGAAACGATATTACTTAAACAATTAAGCACCGTATTAATTTTGTTGTGTGAATCAAGGGGTTGCATTTCGTCCAGAGATTTTAACACCATATTCCCATTTTGTGAAGGATAAAGATTGTCATACACATGGAAAATGTTATGAAACACAAAAATACAGAAATGTACTTAGTTCACTAACAATGTGTTAGCTACTTTCACTAGCAGAAAGAGAACAATTTATTATTAGAGAGAATTATTCAGAAACAAAACAAATGAGGCATCTAAGGTTAGAGAGTTTATATAGCGTGCTTTTCTAAATCTAAGATCAAATTGTAAATAATATAAATATGGCCTTATAACTTAGGTTTCGGGGTCAAATTTGGTCCTTCAAAGTGTCAGATATCAAATTCAAGACATTCCAACATAAAAACAATTCTACTTTTTAAGGAAAATTACCTTGGGCTGAAGCCTCAGTCATGACGGGCTATTTTGGACTTCTCTTTTTCCTAGCTTATCATGTACCATTCCTTCATTAGGTAACTTAATCGGCATTATGGATTGCCTTCTTTCCCAGCTGAATGTACCAATTTCTTCAAACTCAAATGGGTTTTATAGCTCGTATAATTTTATCACAATCCAGCATCTCTTATACTGCTTTTAGATCTCTTCCCCTAGATGATCTCACTTCTTTCTTATCAGCTTTAGAAACAAAGAATTTCATTGTTCAATAGTTGCTTTTCTTTTCTTGGCAGATAGACTTGGGAGACGCCAGTTGCTATCTGGCAGTGCCTTTATAACTTGGATTTCTCTTGCAGACATGAATTCCATGTCATGTAAGATTTATCCCTCTTCTTACTTACGCACAACTTATGTTTCTCTTTCATTTAGTTGCTTCTCTTCAAGTTCAATTCTGAAATTAGCACCTCTAGCGTGCACTGTATTTCTTTCTTCCAAAATGAAGGATGATGATATCCTAAGGGTACCCGCTTGATATTGCTCAGTTGCTGCAGAAACAAAGAAAGGGTTTCTATCAGTTTCAGACAAGAAAGACGGTTACTCATTCGTCTATCCATTCGGGTGGCAGGTACACTAATTGTTTAGTTTTTGTTTTCTCCACTCCTTTACTTTTGCACACAAAATCCACTTTATATACTCGTCACAAGATTGAAGTCTTTTTCCTCTCGAGGAATGAGCAGGAAGTAGTCATTGATGGTCAAGATAAGGTATTCAAAGATGTAATTGAACCATTAGAAAGTGTCAGTGTGAATATGGTTCCAACCAGCAAAGAAGATATTCGTGATTTTGGGCCCCCTCAACAGGTTGGCATTAAACAGTTAGAAGATGCATAAAGTTGGTAATTTAATTTTTAGGTAACTTCTGTATCTCATGGTTCAGGTGGCAGAAACTTTGATAAAGAAGGTTCTAGCTCCTTCTAATCAAAAAACAAAATTAATTGAAGCATCAGAGGTTTGTCTTTTACTCTTTGCTGAGATTTTATCGCACTAGTAGCTGCAAGATTTTAACGTATGGAACGATAAATAGTAGCTGCAAATGAACTTACAAATTAAATCCGATGCGCACGCATCTCTCAACACTACGGTGAAGGGGTGTTTTGGGATATTTTTCTGCAATTGTCCTTAGCAATATTGTAAGTCAATCATCTAAAATGGAAAAATACACCCAAAAGTAAAATCAGGTCATTTGTGCAATCAGTGAAGTGAAATCTGTCGTTTCAACCCTTTATTCCAAATTCATGGCTACAAATATTGATGATATAACCCATTCCATTAGGTTGTCAATGATCAAGTGTCCCAAGTTGTTTTTGTTCATGGTGTGTTACATCATATGGCTTTTGACTAACTAGATGATGTCTTTTACATACCCCCAACAAGCGGAGAAATTTGAATTTGTCCGACTTGTCAAGCATATGTGGATGTACAATTTTTTTTACCTCGACCCCCACCACGGCCGAGACATAAAAACTGGTCCCTTTTCGCCTCTGCCATACACTCATTGGTTTGTTGGATGATACAGCATGACGTTGATGGAAAAGCATACTACACATTTGAGTTTGTAGCTCAAGCTCCAAACTACACTCGACATGCTCTTAGCACGATTGCTGTTGCCAATGGTATGAAATTTCGCTATTCTTTTTTTACTGTTGCTGGGGAACTTCTTGGGCTTTTCTAGTTCCATTATATCTCAGTATTTTAGGCCCGTCCAACAAGTTGAATTCAAAACAGATTCACAAAGCAAAATCTACTTAGATTCCTAACAAAGCTCTTTTTCTTACATTTTTATTGTCAGTTATATCTGTCATTCTTCTATGGCAGGAAAATTCTACACTTTAACAACCGGAGCAAATGAGAGGAGGTGGGAGAAAATGAAAGATAAATTGCGCACAGTTGTTGATTCCTTCACAATTTCAAAGGTTTGATGGAGTTCCCCTGTTGTGAACACATTTATCATTAATCATTCAAACGCCATTCTAATTTTGAGTACCCAGGTTGTTTAGAAGTAAACTTCAGTAAATTATCCACACTTTTGTCCTTCGATTATTTTCATTGCCAAGCAAAACCCCTTGTATTTTTATTTTTTTGAATATGTAAAAGAATGCAATGGTCCCCCCCCAAAAAAAAGCTTTATATTTATGAGTGTTTGGTGGGTGTATTTGCTGAACCGTAACGGAATATAATTGTTTTGAACCTAAATTGTAATATCAAACTCATTTCACTCCCACAATTTTCAATTCAACCTCTTCTTTTATGTTATGCGATCTTCAAACATTCTAACACTCTTCTAATCCTAATTAGATTCAGACTCCAAACAACCCCACATATATTCTTAATTTCTTGTCCAATTCTCTATATGAAGAGATAATATTTGTTGACAAATTAAAAAAATATACCACTCTTGCTATGGACAATGGTTTAAGAACAATCCTTGCAAGGTTTAAGGAATAAAACCAAACTCTCAAATGGAAGTCAAAATTCATAATTCTGTGTACAGACTGATAAAAGTTGGTTAAAATTTCTTATTGTATCGTTAATGGAAATGAGTGAAGCCATTTGAGCAAAGAAATGCAAACTACAAAAAACATTCAAGAACACATCCTACGATTCATAAGTCCACACATGTTGCAATAGCTTAGTAAAGAACGTCCTTAATAATTTGCTGGAGAAAATAGAGGTCATTCCATAAATCAAAATTGTCATTGCAGAAAGATAATCAGTTTTCTCAAATAAAAAACGAATGCTAATTAACTTAGATGATTCCAATCTTGTTTGCAACATCCAAAGCATCGTAATCGGGAGTCAGCCTAACGTATGCCTTCTTGGTTCCATCAGGTCTGCAATTGTGGTATATAGCATGTTGTCAGATAAAATCATGAAATAAATAAACAATTTATGGTCGTAATTGAAATACTTAAGTTAATAGACAACTTGGCATTGTGACATAAATAAACATTTTATGATCGAATCAAAGTGCTTTGAAAGATTCAATCGATAACATGAGTCAGCTAATCATTTACACTGTTAAAACTCATAGCTGGGTTAGTCAAGAAATATCCACAAAATATTGGGTAAGATTGAGATCACATCTAAGAAGAGTGCAACTCAATACTCTTAAATGAAACTACAGAAATGTTCAATTAAAATTACCTGATCAACGTGTTCACTTTCTTGGTCTGGATGTCATACATCTTTTTCACAGCATCCTTGATCTTTTTCTTATCAGCACGAATGTCCACAATGAAAACCAAAGTATTGTTGTCCTCAATCTTTTTCATTGCAGACTCGGTAGTCAGAGGGTATTTAAGAATCTGATACTGGTCCAACTTGTTCCGTGGAGTAACACTGATGCGTGGATACTTAGGATTCCTTTCCTTCTTCAATGTCTTTGGACGGTGAAATGTGACCGATGTCCTGATTTTCTTGGCTTTCTTCTTAAATGTTGGGCCTGATTTTACTGCCTTGGCAGTTTTCAAGGCTTGAGCCTTAGGGTCAGCCTTCTTGGTGCTGTCAGCTGAGGGGAAGAGAAGTATCAAGCATGATTAGTTTATTCACTTAAAACTAATATATTATCCAAGTACTTTGTGTGTTCAAGTGTTCTCGAATGCATTCTTAGATGCATACAATAAAGAAAATCGCCACCCAATGGAACAACATATCGAAGACTAATTATCATTATAATTCCAAACTCTCCCATTCATGCGTAGTGTATTTCATTCAGGAGTTACGCCATTTTAAACAGTAATTTTTCAGAATGGAAAAGATATCAGAGCAGAACCTTGGGGCAAGGATAAGAGGTCAAAACACGAACGACCCAGAACAACACCCAATCATATAATACTAATTTATTGAATATAACCAACTTCAGCACGTCACAGACATTGACCTATTTCACAAACCGCATAGCAGCATTCATTATCTTTGTCCATAAAACTCAATAGCACACATACCTACCACGATGAGTGAAACGCCTATCTTTTACAAATTCTATGAGCCTTCTAAATTCTAACACAGTTTATAAAAAAGATATTAACAATAGATAATCACCACTCTTCTACTCTTGACCCTATACAATCTATCTAGCAATATGGACTTGCCAGACCAAAAAAAAATAGTGCACCTGAGATAATCAAGCAAATCTTTAGATCGTAGGATTACAAGAAGTTAGTAGCCAGCGGACAAAACTATAAACAGATTATACAGATATTGTAATTTCATTTGAATAACATCTTTTTCTCCGAAATTCTAAACTCGGTTTATTTTCAACAACTGGTTCTAAAGAAACGAATCGCAACTGTTCAGTGCACAAAAGTCAGTAATGAGAAATGAAACAGCGCGGAAAATGACCTGACTGTCCCGTGCATAAAAGTGTAATCGATTAACTGTTAGATGTATAAATTGATAGGATTACCTTTTGGAGCCATTGCAGAGCCCTCTACCTAATCGCAACTCCAACCTGTTCAGGATAACGAACATAGATATGAATGAGTGAAGAAAACTACAACCAATTTCTAAGTGGAAAACGAACAAAATATCATACTGCGAATAGAACTAACGGAAACGCATGTAAACTCTAACCCTAACCCTAATATCGAAAGGGGAAAAATAGCACAGGTGGAGAGTTTGAGAGGAAGGGAAGCAATCTTACCCAGACGAAGAAGCTGCTATCGGAAAGCTAGGTTTTCGCAAGGGAGAAGATGATGCGCTTATATATTAGGGTTTTGTAGAATATATATTTATACACGCGGAGAATAATTTAAATTTATATTTTTGCCCCCAAATCTCAAATTGGGGCAAATTACAAAAATTATCCCAAAATATATGTTAGGTTGTATTTTTAATGAAACGACTTGTGCTAGTACTTTTCAGAGGTGTAATTGGACTGGGTCGGGTCGGTTTTCATTCAAAACTCATCCAACCCGAAAAACTTTTGGTTTTGTATGTACATTAACCGACCGACCCGACCTGAATTGGGTTAGGTCAGACTTAACAATTACAATTTTGAGAATATTACTTGAACAATAAAGCTTGCTTTCAAAATCTAAGTACATCGTTAAGGCAAGAGTGGAGAGTATTACGTTGCAGTAGATGTGAAAACAACAAGATACCTTAGGCAAATCCTATTTTTAGTTCTTTACTTTTTCTCTTTGAAGATTAACCTATTTGCAATAGGTCTTAAAATGGTTCAACCATTTTTAAACTAAAAAATTTATATATTCATGTAACGTCTAGAGTTTAGAGTGAGATATGAATGAACTGAAGTCACGCACGAATGAGAGTGATCTTAAGAATATGAGAGTATGATTAATAAATGCTTGAAATAATTTAAAGTTATTATTTATACTAACAATGTGCACATTTCTTTTCGGTGACGGTTCAATCATATGAACTATAAAGTTAAACATGCTCAACTTGAAAAATTAGATTTTCAAACATACAAAATTTTAAAATTTATAACAATTGTATAAGTTTGAGAGGTCAATTTTTTTAATTTAGAGGTTTAATTTCTACAACTATTATGACGTTATGGTCCAAATTAAAACTTATAGAATTTTTAAGACGTGATTTTTATAATTAGAAGATTGAGGATGTAATTGAAACCACTATCATAGAGATGATTTTTGCAATCTTCTTTAAAATTAGTTAACTTTAAGGTACAATATATTAACTTCTAAGTGGGTGTTTGGGGCAAGGACTATATAAGGCTATAATAATCACATGTTGCTATAGTAAATACTATTTAAAAGTTATCAGTTAGCTACCGTAAACACTAGTCCAAAATCATCCATTTGCTACAGTATTTACTATTTTCCTTCATCATTTTTTTATTTGTGTTACAGTGTTTACTATTTTATTCTCAAACTAGAATAGTTTACATCTCAAACGCATATTAGTATAATTCAAACTAAAATAACATACACCCCAATGTCCAAACACAACTTATTTTAACTCAATTGTAACAACTTAGACTATAATAACACACTTCTTGCTCTAAAGTCCCCAAAAAATTTTTGATTATTTTTATTCAAATTCTCTCTATTTAATTTTATAAAGTATTTTATCTTTTGTAAGTTGTAATTTATAATTTATATTTACAAAGTAATAATTATCTCTCGATATCTTGATTTAAGGTATATGGCAGAATTTGTAAGGATGTACATTTTTTTTGTGAGTATCGACCACTAACATTTTTTTTTTTGTCAAAATGAGTTTGGTTTAGCGATATTGACATGACTTTTGTTCCTAATGACTGGAAATTTAATCCCACACCCTATGTTCTACGAGAAGTATTTTTTATTGATAATTATTTATAAAAGAAAAATCATTATAATTACATGGTTACTTTGAAACTTACTGTGATATTTGGTGAGGAATGACCAGATCAAAGCCCAAAGCCCATGAGCGAGTCTCAAGTGAAAAGTCAGAGCCTTAGATAACCATATGTTAAGACTCATGCTCCATGTCGACTAGACGAGTTCATTTTGCACCTTACAACCTCAAGACATAAAATCTCTCTACAATCATTGGTGTTACACACAACCACAAACATGTGTCAAAGGAAGAGCAGACGGGTGTTAGAGGAAGAGTTTATAAATAGCCTCAATTCAACCAACCTAGTAAGTAATCTCCAAGAGAGAGATTTGGCCTTACTTTTTTTTAGTACTTACCTAAATTATTGACTCCTTGTAATAAATTAGGCATCAAAGTACAATAGGCTAAGCACCACATAAGTGCAAGGATCTCTTACGCAAGTCAGCTCAGACAACATTGAAACACATATAAAATGTGTGCTATTTCCCCTTGATTTAGAATAGTTTTATACGATTTTATACTATTTGATGTTGTTTGCTAGTGATTGATAGTGTTATATTCGTGTTGGAGATTCAGTGTCAAAATGAACCAAAAACATACCTAAGCATGCACAAGAAGGTCAAAATCGGGTCTAGCATAAAAAAATTGGAAGAAAAGAGGAGGAAAATACCAAGGAGCTGAAAATAGATCAACGTTGCGACGTAGAAGCTTGATAGCACTACTTTTGGGTGTTGTGCAGTGCCTAGTCGCTAGGGCGAGAGCGTTGCAACCGCTGCAGTTGGGACTATTGAGAGAGTTCGCACAAATTTTGTTTTTTTTTATAAATATTTCCTCTATTTATGTCATATGATTTTTCTCAACTGATTGAATACAACACACCACAAAATTACAAAAGCCCTAAACCCTAGTTGTAGGGGGAGAAAATCAGAGGTTTGTTTGTGTTGGAATTTGTGTTCTAAATTTTGTGTTCCACGTGGTTTGTAGTTTGATAACACAAATTATTTATCAGATAAAATTATAAATATTTCATTTGACATTTAGACATCATTAATTCAATCAAATAAACTAAGTTTAAATGTTATATGATGTCCATTGAATACACAAGTTTTAGTTTTTTTAGTAGAGTGTATTTTTTAGAACTAATAGTTATTTTGAGAACAAAATATTCGTGTTTTGTTTTTTTTCGTTGAAAATAGGAGAATTTAGAATATCAGTGGTTTTTTTAATTAGCAGTAAAATCTTGGTTGTTACGATTTGAATCTTCGATTTTTTAAATTAGCAAGGAGTATTTTGTTCATCCTAATTTATAATTTCCATTCTTATAATTTTAAAACTTTTTTGCTATTTTTCAAAATGAAATGTTTTATTTTGTCGTTTTTCTTCCCTAATTCTTTTGGACCAACTCTAAACTTTGGATTAGTCAAATGCCCAACAGACCCAAGAGGACCTCAGACTCAAATCAACCAACTTCTTGAAAATCAGGTTAGGTTAGCTGTTGAGTTATTACATTTTTTCTTATAGTCAAATTTATATACTACAACACATGTCTAATAACTAAAATTTCGTAAAACTCAAATGTTAAATATCAAAGGTTAATGTTATCTTTTACAAACTTTAAACAACAACAAGCATCAAAACAGTCCTAAAAAAAAATATTTAAAAAGGCCAAGTTTGGGTTGGGGGGGGGGGGGGGGGGGGGGGGGGGGGGGGGGGGGGGGGGGGGGGGGGGGGGGGGGGGGGGGGGGGGGG
>JBBPDJ010000026.1:3596553-3628666 GCA_037974625.1 Cucumis cinereus
CACATGACAAAAGAAGAGTGCATGGATGCCCTCTCCAAACATGCAGATATTAAACCTATCATCACGTCAACAGGTAAACCCTGTCTCCAAGTATTAGATATAGTCATGACAACGGCCTTACTTGAACAAGATTTGTTCGGTAGGTTGTACAACTGTGTCTTTGAGTTCGATGTGAATAACTATATTTGGTACTGTTAAATGGATTTTGACATCAAAGACCACTCCTTTAAAAATCAGGACACTCAGAAACTCAACTGTGAAAACCAAAAGCGTTATGTTTTTTATATTATTGATCATGCATGATCTCATTCAGTTGGAGTTTGGTAGAAGGTATCACCAGGTGACTAGATTACAAAAAGTATCTTTGTTATGTTAGGTATTAAGTAGCCTTTTTTCAGTCAAGTACATAGTTCAAATTTCAATAATGCTTTTAAAAACTTGAGTTGCAAGTTTCTGAAGTCGTACTAGATGAAATGATGGCCAACCATTTCCTGATTCTCTTTCTTTGTTCCTCCATCTCATCAAACATATACAAATGCTTGATATGTTTATATTATGTACGAATAATATTTCACCTACATCTTTCAACATTAATATAGACAATGGTTTCTTTGTAATACAGTGTGGAGTGAATTAGAGAAGGAAAACAAGGAATTCTTTGAGGCATATGCACAATCTCATAACAACAGTGACAGAATGTCCGAGGAAGAGACAAGCCAAATGATCCAAAAGATGATATCGGATTCCAGCAAAGGGGACCCTAAAAAATAAGCCTGCCATGAAAACGATCTTACCTCTGAGTTCTGGTTCGTACTTCAAAACTCTTATCATCACAATCAGACAAACTCACATAGAGACTTATGTTTTAGGTCCCCAGGAATAATTTTTTATCACATACGGAAATGAGCATGGAGTACATGGTCCCCAACCTATAGTAACCTTCCGCCTAGTTGCTACAAAAATAGTTCTGTGCTTCCTTAACCAATCATATTATGCCATGTCAATGTACATTTACTTGAAGATATCAATTGGAAAATAGTCATTGGATGTTGCTTTATCTACAAAGTTTAATGCTTCATTCTACATAGGGAGAGGGGTTTTTTTTTTTTTCTTTTTTTTCTTTTTTTGCTTTTGTCTTATTAGTGCAGGGGAAACCTCTTGCATTGAACAATAAATGAAGCAAATATTCGTGTGGGGGACTACTTGGTCTATTCTTGTTTCAAATCGTGAACTTTTTTCTGGGAGAGTGAAGGCGATATATATGGCTTTCTTTCAGTCACGGGTCCATTAATCAATAGATAGTAGATACCCTGCCCCTTCTCTAGTTTGTTCCACTGGAGAACTTGATACTTGCGGTGAACATGCCTGCTGGAAAACAATGTTCTTGGGCTTATGTGGGACAAGCCCATACCTACTTTGATACTCTTTAGAACCCCACGCCACGAGATTCTGCCATATGGCCCATATGGGCCATGTAGTTCTGTTTGTGATTCTGATATAATTGACTTGAGTTGAGTTCGATCTACAGTGCTACCTATCTAAAACTTAATATTTTATGACTTTGAAGTATCTAAAACTTAATATTTTATGACTTTCTTTGAAATTCAAATATTGTAGGATTAGGTGAATTGTCTCTGAGGTTGGTCAACATATGCGTAAGCTACCGAAATAGTACTTATATATATATATATATATATATATATACACTCACAAGATGAGTAGATGATTGTTCTAATGGCTCTAGATTACATTATATGATTTTGTTTGTTTAGTTTAGTAACCGTTGAATCTTAAACTTTTGAGATGGTAATTAGTGCTATATTGATGGGGTTGTTTGGATTGGCATAGGAAATATGATAACACTTATGGGAGTGATTTTGGGATCAGTTTATTATATTCATTGTCTATGTAAGTATAAGGAATGGCAGTCTGTTTTGAAGTGGAGGAGGAATATCATAGTAGTAGGCTCATGCATATTGTGATCCATTGCAAAGCTCTTCATGGCATAGTTAGGTTATGAACTCAAATTCATTGACACATAAATATGGGATACATATACAATAGACTACGCTGTCACGGTGATATGCCAATATCTATTAAATTAGTACACAATAAAAATAATTAAGTTGTTGGTTTGTATGTTTTGTTTTCCTTCTTTTTAGTTTTTATTTTGAGGTATTAGGTTTGGGGTGGGATTCCATCTGATAAATGATCCAAAAATTGGGGAGAAAATATCAAATGATCCAGTTTTTTATCCAAAAAAATAGAGATGACTCTTTGTTAACGTCAAATTCGAGTGAAATTACCAAAATACACTTCTTGCGCACACGGAAAAGTAATCTCGCTCTAGCTTGTCTCGCTCAAAATCGACATCGCTCTTGCTCACTCTCGCTCAAATTGTTCTCTCTCGCCAAGTTTCATTGTCATTTGTCTTGCTCTCAATGCTTTCACTCCCTAAAAATCACTCACAGTCTTGCCTATCTCACGGTGTCACTCTTCCTCTCGCTCTCTCACTCTTCACCGCGCTCGTAAAGATTTCGATTATTTACGTTTAAAAAAACGAATGAACCCTAAGAGAATAAAATGATCGAGGGGAATGATTTACCCAAGGGAAATTTCATTTCATGTTTATCCTTTGGTCAAGTCTTGGCATATTACTTTTAAATTTCATTAAGTTTACAGTAAAATCAATAATCTTAGCTGAAATTCCATTTCTTTTTTATATCTACAACTTCTTTTAAAAACTTTTATTTCTTTGATGGATATATGTTATCTGCTTTGGGCATTTGGTTGTAATCATAATAAAAAATAAGTTTTGGTGCAATGTTTTTTATCGAGTAATTTTATCTTTCTCCCGTTTTCTACTTTTTTACATTTATTGAAAAATTTCATTTTATAAATCTACGTCTGAAACATAAATTTATTAACTTTAACATATTAACTCCATTTCGTGACCAAACGACTCCTTAGTTTAGAGGGTTTTTTTTTTCTCCTTTTAGGGGTTTGGTTAATTTATATTGAGTTTATTTTAGTTTGTTCACGTGTATTTATGTCAGTTAAGTTAGGTTGGTTTTTGGTTATATATAGTTACAATTTGAACAACAACTACTACTTTACTGCTATATATAAATCAATCTATCCAATCTAAAATTTTACGTACCATTCAAATTTTAGTAAGAAGTATTTTATCCAATCCATAATATTATCTTTATAAACAAAAATGTTGACGTGAAAGTTAAACTATCATTTTGGTCATTATACTTTTAGTTTCATTTTATTTTGGTCTTTATATTTTAAAATGTCTAATTTTAATCTTAAAGGACTGTTTAAAATATAGCAGTATTAGACATTGATAGACTGTTATTCTCTTATGATAGGTGCGGGTGGACATCTATTAATATCTATTGATATCTATCACTAATAGATGGAATGAAACCCATATTATATAAATCATAATCGTATTTTAACCAATAAGAAAAAACTTAATTTATAATACTGTAATGTTAGAGCTGTATCAATTCAAATCAATTGATAATTATATCGTAATTTAAATATTATAATTCATAAGTTCATCAATTTAGATCGACCCATAATATTATACTTAGAATTAGAATCACTTAAATAATATTTTTCTATTTGTGTTCAAAATGTTATATAATATTTTATTATCAAACCCTAATATTTTTGTGTTAAAATAAAATATATAATTAATAAATAAACATTACATGAAATAAGACAAAATCTAGAGTGTTCTTAGGTGTTGCCCTAATAATAATAATTATAATTAAAATAATAAATTATTTATATTATTATTTAAAGACTAAATAATAATAAAAAGACGGCCTTAATTTAGGTCAAAGGCTCATGCATGAACATGATGCGACAAATCATATGGGAATATTAATTATAAGGTATCATTATTTATTTATTTTATTTATTTCCACTCCTATTTTTTATATGTCCACTCCATAACACATTAGATTAGGTTAGCTACCTCACCCACCCACTGACCTAGTGAGTGCCTGTGCAAAATGAGGAGTGGAAACATCAAAATATAAAGTTTGAAGTGTGTTATTGTCCCGTAATCTGAAAAGTAGGTCTCATTTGATTAGATATGTTGTTGATGTTACAATAGATAGAGTAGGACCAAGCCTTCTAAATCTATTCCAACCTTTGGCCCGGTCGATAACCTATGTTTTTTAGTCCATGAGAAGAGTCGATTCTTCTCCCCCATCTCGGTGACGTCCAACATCGACGGTTGTGAACTGCTTCACATAGTCCCGAATCGAGCCTGTTGAGACACATTATACTCTAACAGACGTTATAAATGCTATTATTCTTATATTAGAAGAATTATGAATGTGTTACAGTTATTGTTATTGTAACGCTCTGATCAATTTAGGAATGTATGAATAAATTGAGATCACGTATGAATGAGAGAGATTTTGAGGATATAAAAATATATAATTAAGAAAGAATTAAAAGTTACTACTTATTGCAATCTATAATGTGAACCTTTCCTTTTCATAGCTCAATCATATAAACTCTCAACTTAAAATTGATTAGCTTTGTTCTTATTTACATGATTTCTTTACGATTTTTTCTATGAAGCATGTGAATGAAGACAAAGTATAATGAAAAGACCGGTGTTGGTTTGTGTGACAATTGAGTGCAAAGTAAATAACCATAATCATAATCGAATTACGTTTGTAAAATGGCTAAGTAAACGTGATCACAAGTTATCTAATTAAGTTTGTAGTTGAAATATATTACGATTGTTCAACAGAAATCCCATTATGATTACACCAATTTTGATTACGGATTGGTAAACACGACCTTAAAGTACAAATAATACATAATTTAAATGTCTAGAGATATATACAAAACTCAAAGTTTTAAGAATAATTGTTACACAAATTAAAAGTTTATAGATTTATTAAACACTTTTTTAAAAGATTAAAAGACCGAAATATAGCAACTATTTGGTCTTTTAGTTTTTAATATTAAGCTTGTGAAACAAAAGTTTGAAACTTTTTTTTTAAAAGAAAAATTGAAAACGAAAGTTCAAGAATTTATATTATACAAAATTAGAAGTTTATACCGTTATTAAACATTTAAGAGTGTCAGGACTAAATAGACACAAACATAAAAGTGTAGACTCTCTGTTTCATAACTATTTAATTTTTTATTTTTGAATATTAAGATTGTAACCGAATCATATATTTTTCAATTATTAACATATTCTATACGTTGTGAGTTGTGTTCGTTTTGTCATGACTTGATGCCTTTAGTTTAACATAATTTTTTTTTTTTGAAAAAAAAGTTTTATTTATAGAGTTCAACTAAAAATGGTTAAATTGAAGGTTTCGTAAACTGAAAAAGAAAAAATTTCGTTTGATATGATTTGATAAAATCTTGTAAATTAATTACTATACTTTGATATAAATCTCATAAAATAGTCTATAAATAATCTATATAGGAACTATCTATATTAATTTATCAAATTATAGTGATTAAATTATATGACTAAATTTAATTACCATTTAACCTTAAAAAGTTTAGGGATCGTTTGTTTCACGGGCATTCTAGATTTTCATGGTGTATTAAACATCCAAACTATTGTATTTATTTGCAGTATTATAAGACGTCTCGAAATCTAAAGATTTTTTGGTATCCTAAAATGCAAGAACGAAAGACATCTAAAGAATTTTGGATGACCTTCTAAAACATGGATTTTCAAAACTTTTGACATTATCATTTTACATTTTTTGTATTTTATATATATATATATATCAATCTTCACTTGCATTATATAATTAAAATAGCTGGTCAACCATATGTATCCATGATACTGGAAGTCTTATTTATTTTTAATAAAATATTTAAAATTAATATTTATTTTATAAAAAATCTTAAAAGAAAAAGTAGTGTATTTTTGTTTTTTTTTGTTTTTTTTTTTTAAAGTACAGATGGCTTTTCTTTTTATTACGATTCTTTAAAAAACCCAAACAAATATAAATTTGACCTTTTTTTTTTTTTTTTTTTATAAAAAGAGAAAAGAAAGCTCATATTTCCTCGAAATGAACCGTGAGCGACGATTGTGCAGTTGCTGACAAACGTAAATGCATAAGTTGGCGCGTAATTTTCTGAATCCGAATACGACAATCAGAAATTCAGAGAAAAGACACCAAAGAAATACCCAAAATACATCAATTTCCTAAACTCTCACACTGTTATATTATATTATCCCATCGTTTTCTCCCCACCTTCCCTTCTCCATCGCGCCTCTTTCCTTTCCCTTAACTTTCAGCATTGTTTAGCAACCAAAATCATCGAGTACCCATCTTCCAGATTTCCTCTGTGGACCTCTTTGTGGGTTTCTCTCATTTTCACTATAATTTATGAGCAAACGTTTTCAATTGCTGTTTGACTTGAAATTCTTTTGATTCAGTTGCGTTTTGCTTTGCCCACTTGGTCGGTTTGTTCGCTTTCTTGTTCATATCAGCAAATTTAGGAAGTGGGTTTCGACTTGATCTAGTGGTGGCTCTTTAGAATGATCTGGAGGGTTCTTTAGTTTTCTCTTTTGCTGCAGATGATGGAAGTTTTGTGTGGTGGGTTATCAGAAAAACCTAAGATCAGCGTTTTGATGCGAAGGGTTTTGAAGGAAGGTTTGAATTTCCTTCTTTGTCTTGTGTTTGTTTGCTTTCTGGGTTTGTTTTTCTCTGCTTTTGTTACTATTTAAATCAAATTCAATGATTACGTTTCTGGGTTTGCTTTTTTGTTTTTGTTGCTTTTGTTATTCAAGTGGGTTATGCTTTTTATGGCGTTTCAATGATTTTGTTTTATTGTTGTTACTTGGAATTTGTAAGTTGTGTATTGGAATTGCTATTCTAACCATAAATCTGATATTATGATAGCATGTTGATGCCTTCATTAATGAATTACTTTATGTTTGTTTTCCTTTTAACTTTTTTTCTTCTTTTACTCCAATGATTGCTGACCAGAAATAAGGTGTTAGACATGATTTGTTTTCTTCACAGGTTGAGTACTTGCTGTGTTATATTTATTTATCCGAATGGTCCTTTTCTTATCATTTATGGGATTGGATGAGTCTGCTGGTTTTTAGTTGGTTCTTCGAATCAGTTTTTTTCTCTTTTAGAACATATTTTTGTTGACTTTGGTGGAAAAACGGAATTGTTTCCAGTTATGGATAAAAAAGCTCTATGTAATTATGTAAGCATGGGAGTGGGAAGCTACTGGTTTTTGGTTTTTTGTTTTCCATAAAAGTGATATGCAGTTATTTGTGAAGTACTTCTTATAATACTCTCTTGTTCTTTTGATTATGCTGCATATTTATTCTCTTTCACACTTACATTTGTTTCCTTCGCTTTTAATTTTATTTTAATCACTTCTAAAGCTTATTAAAATGCTGTTACCGTATTCAGGAAGCAGAGAGATTGAGGAACCTAGAAATCACGGGAAGACAAAGTAAGCTTTTCAATGTTCTGCTTTTGTAATTGATACGTTTATATAATTCACTTTGATAGTTAATAATCTTTAATTAGCTTTCTGTCTCAAAGGGGGACAATTGGTTGTTGAACTTAAGACACATGAACTTCTCTCTCTCTCTCTCTCTCTCTCTCTCTCTCTCTCTCTCTCTCTCTCTTCCTCCTTTACCTGAAATATTCTTAATGGATTTTTGCAGATAATAATTTTTTTTCAGTAAACTACTTGAGGTCAGTGGTTGTCTACCATAAAGTGTTGTCGGTAGAGTTTCTCCGGATGGAACCTAGACAGTGTACAGCTAGTGTTCTTGAAGCATTGATGGGCTTTGATGAGAGCCAATCTCAGCACCCTGCTCAAAGACATTCTAAAGTTTTTTCAGATGATTATTTACAAAGGGTTGCATCCATTGGAATCTCCAAGAAGAAATCCCCCTCCAGATGTCATCCATTTAGGATGACAGTTGAAGAACCAACAGAACTCTTCAATTCTCTCAAAGTAGAAAATAACTTTAGCTGCTGCAACGAGTTATGGGGACGGGAGAAGGCAAATTCTACTTTATCAGCAGAATATATACCACTTACAAGACACATCATGAATGAAAAGCACTTTTCAACAGGTAAGGTGATACAGACTTCAAAGGATTTTCAAGACTTACCAGATGTTCTAGATTCTATGGACATCTCACCTAGACCTACAAGAAGAAAAAATTCTATATTCCTCCAGGCAGAAAATGGACCAAGTGTTTCAAAAGCACATTATAATTTGACAGAAAGAAATAATGATGCAGGGACTAAATTTAAGGACAGGAAACAAGGACATGCACACTTGTCAGAGGATCTAAATCTTTTGAAGTCTTCAAGACCTCTTTTAGAGTGGAGCGATGAGCTACGTTTTTCTTCCTCTTCACCAACTTCTTTGAAAGGCTCACATTTAGTTAATGATAAATGCAAAGATTGTCATAGTTCTCAAAATGGAAAGAATATTGCTAAAGAAAAAGAAAGGACTACGGTGTCACTGGAGCCCATCATGCAACCATCTCAAGTTTCAAGTATTCTGGATAAAAATAGGAGAACAATGGGACGTGAGTTTGTTAATTTGCATTTGAAGACCACAAGATCAGAAACCATATATGACAATGTGCGTAGAAACGAAGCCAGTTTATCTAATTGGACGGCAGAATCCAAGCATTCCTGCTGCTTTTCAGTTGAGTCATACAAGGCCAGAGAATCCAGTGAGAAAGTCATAGAAGAACTAAGGAAGACAGAGAACTTGATGCCATCTACACGAGGTAGGAAAATGAATGAAATGTCGACAGTGCCTCATTATGCAACTTTGCCTAGTGATTTTAATTGCAAGCCTGTCAAGTATGATTTCCAGAAGCATGTTTGTTCAGATAAGGAACATTTACATTCTGGCAGTCCCTTGTGCTTGAGCTGGAAGGTTAAGAGACTAGATGAACTCAGTAAAAAATTCCATAGATTGAGATTTGGTTCTACTTCTACGGTGACCACAAGATCTAGAACCAGGAGCAGATACGAGGCCCTTAGGAATACATGGTTCTTAAAGCATGAAGGTCCTGGTACTTGGCTACAATGCAAGCCATTGAATAGAAGTTCGAATAAAAAGGATGCTTCAAAACCTACCTTGAAATTAAGCTCTAAGAAATTGAAAATTTTTCCTTGCCCTGATTCAGCAAGTCATCATGTTGACAACGATGGCTGTATGGTTGGTGGTGATCTGAAGACCACAGTTGAGAAGAAAGACCCTTGTGATCAGCATTCTTTAAACTGTCTATCACCAAGGAGCAAAGTTGTTTTCTGCACACAACACATTCCGGTTAAACGCGGAAATCAAGCTACCTCTATTCAACAGGTTCCATATCTTCCCTTATTAAGTTGTTCAAAATATTACGAAAGTAGATTAGTTAGGACTTAGGGTCATACTCTCTGTTCATGCAGTTTTGTATTCTATAATCTTATTGGCTAATTAACTTTAAATTTACTGAAATTGGTCAATTGATTTTACTTCTGGCTAGTAGTAGTGTATTTTTTTTCTAACTTCTGCGACCTACAGCTGGACAAAGCTAAATGGTTTAGGCCTACCTTCCAAGTGAAGGTGGGTATAGAGAATTATTGCGAGAAATAAATACTTTAGTTCTTTTTCTCCCACCAGAAATAAGAACCTTTTGGATGTCTCTCAAAGATGGTATCAATGCATAGCCAAGTTTATAAGCTATAGATATATGTGCCTTAGTTTCTTTTTGATGCATGCAAAAAGACTAATCACCAATAACTTCGATGTCAGAAGAAATGCACGAGAGGAAGTGAGAATTGGAAATCAACTGAACTAGTTAACTTTCACGTGTAAAAAGTGTCACTTGGTGCAAATTTGAGGGACTAGTCTAAATTTTTTTAATAGACCAAGTCCTTTAGACAGCTGTAAATATATAATAGGTTTGGTTCGGTTCTGATTGCATTGGCTTTAGACATGGTAAAGTAGTGTGCTCAAGCTGCTGTAAAGTATTCAAGATGGTCATCTGGGTGTATTTGACTTTTCTTTACATTACAAAGCACTGTGATTCTTCTAATCCAACTAAATGGAACATTTCAGAACCTAGATTTATGTTATACCAATGAGTGTTCTACTTCATTCTATGCTTACTGGCAATTTGACTTTTTTCCAATTAGAAATGCTTTTTGCATTCCCGTTTAGCTTGAGAGGAAGGAATTCTTCCTCTCTTCTGTTATTTCAGATTAATTATGAAAAAAATTATCTCGTAAAACGACTAGTTTTCTAAATAGTTGGTCTTATTCACATTTCTCTGTTCAAAGGTATTCAGTTCTTTTTTTTCTTTTATGTGATTTGTATCTGTCCATGTTTGTAGTTAGTACATCTTCTTTTGGTAGAGTATGTCCCTGTTTCTTGTAGTGGCATTTTCCCATTGTACTCCAATACTTCTTTATCCTCAACAAGTTTCTATATCCTTTGTGGTTTAACATTTGTTTACCTAAAAATAAATTTCAGGAAGGTCTTGCCTTTGAACACTACCCTAGCAAAGAGAAAGATTCTATGGTGAGTTTGGAGGAGGCTTTTCAACCTAGTCCAGTTTCAGTCCTTGAACCACTTTTTAAAGAAGAAACATTATTCAGTTCTGAAACCCCAGGCATTGATAGTAGAGGTGACATCTTATGGCTATATTCTCACTTTCAAGTTCTTGCCTTAAGAACTCTCTCCATCCTCATCTAACACATTCTTGTTGTAGATTTAGTGATGCAACTTGAACTTCTGATGTCGGATTCCCCGGGAACTAAATCAGAAGGACATGACTTGTTCGTATCAAGTGATGATGATGGTGGAGAAGGATCGACATGCAATTCTGATGAAATTGATGACATTATGAGCACATTCAAGTTCAAAGATAGTAGAGATTTTTCTTACCTTGTTGATGTATTGAGTGAGGCATGCTCACATCGTAAAAACCAGGAGACAGGTTCTATATCATGGCATGATCGGGAACATCACATGATTAGCCCAGCAGTCTTTGAGATCTTAGAGAAGAAATTTGGGGAACAAATTTCTTGGACAAGATCAGAAAGAAAGCTTCTCTTTGACAGAATAGATTCTGGGTTAGTAGAACTCTTTCAGTCATTTGTTGGTGTGCCCGAATGGGCAAAGCCTGTATCCAGAAGATTTCGGCCATTGCTTAGCTACGAAATGATCGAGGAAGAGCTATGGACCCTGCTGGATAGCCAAGAAAGAGAAATGAACAAGGCATTAGTAGATAAGCAATTTGGAAAGGAGATTGGATGGATAGACCTTGGAGATGAAATTGATTCTATTTGTAGAGAGCTAGAGAGGTCTTTGGTCAATGAACTTGTTGCAGAGTTTGGTAGCATTGAATTATTTTGAGAGGGTATGATATTATAGCAGTCATGGACAAAACATTAGCATACAAAAACATAGAGATTTGTTTCTTTCTTTTCTTTTCCTTTTTAAAAAAAGAAAAAGAGAGTCATATATTTGTGTATAGGAAACAGTTTTGATCCAGTTGAAGTGTTTGAAGAGTATGTATTCTTTGATTCATGAGTGGAACCATAGGTTATTGTTGTCAAGTGTGACAGATTGATATTTTTTTTTTTACACATCAAAGACAAGTCTATGATGCCAACTGTGGCAGATTTAGTTATATGTATTTGTGTATAAACCTTTGTGTTAAGTATAGAATTTGCTGCAATTCATTGTTGACATCAGTTTCTAATTGTACTGTTGTTTTATCATAATATGTTCTTATGAGTGGAAATATGTTTGAATTCTTAGTTTGTTTGTGAGTTTCTGTGTAAAGCTTATATATCAGTTTCATCTTTTTCCACAGTTTTTAATCCACTTGAATTTTTATTCAACATTGTTCACATCTTTTCATTGATTTTATTGGTTGGATTAAAATTTTAATTTCAATGTTTTAACCCTTTGTTTCAAGTTGGTTACAATTGAAAAATGACACATCCATGCACTAAATAAACTATAAACTTTGGATTTTGCATTAAGATATTTAGTCACGAAACTAGTTGTTTAAGAGTATTTAGTTTAATCATAGTGAGATGGATAATCGAACCTCTCACCTCTAAGATGAAAAGTTATGTCAATTATCATTAACCGAAGCTTATTTTAGCATAAGTATTAATAGTTAGGAACTAAGATGAGCATCGTTTAAAAGTCTGGAGATATAATAGATCTTTGATCGTATGAAATTTTATCTTAAAATCAAATGATAACAAGAGAAGTAGTTCATCTATCTCTACTATATTAATAGAGGCTATAATAAGATAATTTTTACCTTTTTCCTTTGCCTTTAAAATTTTTAATAATGTCAATTTTAGTCGTGCCAAATTCACTCCCAAACGTAACCTTAATTCATTGGTCAATTATAAGTTGACATTCTTTTGTTAATTCAATATTTCAGCCTTAAAAATTTTTGTTTATTGTCTTTACTTCATTGGTAAATTGTAAGACACGTCACAATTGAGTTCAATTTTTTTTTTTTTTGAATATTTTCTCCCTTCTCAACTTTTCTCTCTTGTTTTCTTTCGTTGTTCTTATTTTATAACAATATTTCATTTATTTTTTTTTACTTCATCATTCTATCAAGTTTTTCTCAAAATTAATTCACTACTCCAATTAGACACGTACATGTCGTAATCAACAATTTAAAATTATACTTCATGTCTTCTTTAATCTTTTAATTAATTACCAATACTCAATATTATTTTGTAATTCATTATTTTTTGTTTACTCTTTTCATTTTTCACTCATTAACATTTAATATATGATACACCTAAATTAATTTTATTTTATACAAATAATGGATTAAAAATAGTCATCTGTAATGTAATTAAGTTACAGCCAAAGTTCCATAAAAATTAATTCATTTTCATAAAGTTTTTCAAAATTTATATCAACGTTGATATTTTCATAAATTTGAAACTTTAATATTTTTATCAACGGTGTGAATTATCACACTTTTAATTCAAAATACTAATATTCATCTAATTAACTCCAAATAAAGTTCTAGCTTAATTGGGCCGATATATTTGAGTGGGCTTAAGTCCACCCTTGTTTTCAGGCCCAAAAGGGCAAATTTGGGAAATAAAATATTATACTTATAAGAACATAACCTTCTTCTCGTACGCGAAAACCCTAGTTTTCTCGGTAGCAGCTCTTGCACCAGATTCCATCTCTTCTAGGGTTTCGCCGACTCGCAGACCGCAGGAGAAGAAATGGGTAAATTCTCAATCAAATCTTTTCATAATGGAAATCAGATATTCTCAATCTAGGTACTTTTCAAGGAAAACGATGAAATTTTTGTTATTCAATTTGGTGTTTTTGGTTTGTAGCGAGGATCAAGGTTCATGAATTGAGGCAGAAGTCGAAGGCGGATCTGTTGTTGCAGCTTAAGGATCTTAAGGCTGAGCTTTCTCTCCTTCGTGTCGCCAAAGTTACCGGCGGTGCTCCGAACAAGCTATCCAAAATGTGACCCCCGTTTCCTTTGAGTCTTGCTTTGATTCGCATTGCATCTCATTGTTTTGTTGATCTTATAGTTCTATGCTTTTTATTTTGCAGCAAGGTAGTGAGATTGTCAATTGCTCAAGTATTGACAGTAATTTCTCAGAAGCAGAAGGCGGCGTTGAGGGAAGCTTACAAGAAGAAGAAGCTTTTACCTCTTGATCTGCGCCCAAAGAAGACCAGGGCCATTCGTAGAAGGCTCACCAAGCACCAGGTAATTATTTCTTCTTTATCCTTCGTTTAATTTCAGTACAAATTTATTTTGTATGTTAATACTGTTAATTTAAATTAACGGATTGTATGTGTAAATGTTGACAATGTGAGATTTTCTACGTTACAAAAAAAACGTGGGCAGAACTACTAGTGTTATTAATGAAAATGCTATCATTTTCATATATGATTTGTGGATGGGTTTGTTAGTTTTACATCATTCATATCTATTGTTGAAGTTAGTATTGTTTCATAAGTCATTTTTAAAATTGTTGCTTGTTTGTGTTCAAAATCCTTGCAATGGTTTTCATCCTTGAATATGAATTCTTAGTCAAATATCAGAAACAAAAACTAGTTTTTGGGGTTCTTGAAAGCAATTTATTAGAGAGGGATTATTGCTTTATAAGTTTAATTTTTGGTTATCAAACCGGAGCTTCATTTATTAGAATTATGATTTCTTAATTTTAAGTCTTCAAGTAATATTGTGTATAACCAACACGAGCATAGTGTGGAACTCTGAGTTCTAAGGTTTGATACTTTTGGGTATGGTAGGTTTTGAGTTGATACGGACTGATATATGTATTAAAAACTTTACCTTCATTCGTTTCCTAATGATGCAATTGGCATTCCATTGTTGTCTATTTACTTTGCTTTGGACGTTGGACCATTTTATGGAATGATTCCATTTTGTGATGCAGGCATCTTTGAAAACTGAGAGACAGAAGAAGAAAGAAATGTACTTTCCATTGAGGAAATATGCTATTAAGGTGTAGTAGTAAGTATTGTATTGGGTAGTCCATTTCCATATGCAACGGCAGACCAATTTTGTTGACAAGTTTTGTTTCGTAATCTTATGGCGGATACACTTGAGGTTTCTCTCCCTAAACCAAAGGTGTTCTTATTTTCATTGACAATTACATATTTTTGACAGTTGATATCTTTTTTTCTTGTTTATTCAACTTGGTTCTTTTCTTTTCCGGTCCAAAAATACTTGTTCCTTTAATACATTTTTTGCTTCTTAGCATGCTTTTTATTTTTATTTTTTTTTATTTTTCAACCTTAGTCATCTCATTGTGTGTTTGGCATTGTTTGAACATATTGAATTCGTAAAGTTCATTAAACATTTTTATTTTATTGTTGTCAAGTCTGTAATGATTTCATTAATTACTAACTAATTGATTGTTAGACTAATTAAATTACACCAGTTTGGGTCAAGTCCAAATTTTAGATTCTACTGTAAGGAGCAGTTCTATTGCATTGATAGACACCCGTAGAAGTCTATCCGTTTTTATCCATTAATCTTATATTTTTAAGATTATTCTCCTATTAATTTTATTGTAAATAAAAAAATCATAATCACAAATTTTGAAATAAATAACCAGTTTGGAGTGATTGAATTGATGAAGCAATTCACACTAAATTATAATCTACTTCTTTATTAGCGTCTACTCATTTTCTTTCCTGTTTTGCTGTCCTGAAGAGCTACTTTTAGTTGTTAGTATTAGATTTCCATTGATACACATTTATTATATATGTCCAAGATTGACACCCGAGAGAAACCGATATTTCGATTGTATCGTAGAAAAATAAATATAATTAATTTTCTTTAAAAAACTTAGGAAAGTATTTATCAAGAAGAAATTAGGGCACATGTTTAATTGTGTCAGTATGGTCAAAACCTGACCCCAATTCTGAATGTGTAAACTACTTTCCAGGTTGCTTCTTGCTATAAATAACTATCATTTAGAAGTTCCCACTCACCTCTCCTGTTTTTTCTTTTTCTTTTTTTTCTTTTTTCTTTTTTTGCCCTTTCTAAGAAAATATTAACAAAAACAATTTATTAAACTTCCTAAATTCCCACCATTTTTAATCACCATCACCTTACAAGAAATATGAAATAAAATTAATAGCCATTAGATTTGGGTCTTTATTTTATTAATACTATTTTTCTTTAATTTACATTTAAAATACAATAATAAATAATAAGATAGACTATTGTTGTAAAATATAATCATATGAAATAAAATATTTAGATTTGGATATGTTTCAGTTTTTAGTTTAACTTTATATTATATTGAGTTGTCCAAATAATTCTTTTATTATTGTTTTTAAGCTCGTGACCAACATATAATAGTTTTGTATATTTTTAGTCGTTGTTGTGATAAATAAATATAATTTATTTCTGTTACAAAAATGAATATAGTTTTATTATTATTTTTATCTAATTTTCTTTTTCATCTTCTTTTTCTCTCTTCCCTCCACGTTGTTCTTCATTCTATATCAATGGCTGATAATTATTTGTTATACAATTATGCAGTTTTTCCAAAAAAAAAAAAAAAAAAAATCAAAAAGAAACAAAATCCATGGACAAAATGATGCTGGTGAATTATCGTAATTACAAAATTATTGAATATATTTACAAAATATAACAAAATTTCATATTCTATTAATAAACACTGATGTGCTTCTATCACCATCTAAATTTTTGTTATATTTTGTAAATAACTTTATTTTATTTTGTTATATTTAAAAAATGGCTCTAAAATGTTCTTGTTTTTTCATAAACATTTCCACACTATTTCTTCAAATTCGATAGTGGTATAAAATATTTCAGTATCTCAACTCAACACAAACACGTAAATTTAATAACGAACACATTTTCTAATCCTTTAAAAATATAAAGATTAAAATATTGATATAGATGTCGATTTCGAGATTTCATCTTTATAGTTAATAAAATAATAATATCGAAAAATAAATTTTAAGAAATTTGTTTACGTTAATAACCAAGTTATTTTACTCTCGAACTAAGATATAGACATTGTCACTAGTAATTTACGAATACATTGATGTATCAACATCTATTTTCATCTTTAGTGTCGAGAGTTTATATAACACACTTCTAAATTTTTGAGTCGATGTCGTAAATACGACAAATAAAAATACAACTTAGATGTCATATAATAAATTCAAAACATTAATTTCTTTTTTTTCCATCACATCAAAGAATGACCTTATACATATTCATGATCCATTGATGAGGATACGTATAAATTCAAATTAAGACAATATTTAATAAATTAAAAGAAACAATATATAATTTATTGAACATTAATAAATAGAATACCATTTTAAATTTCATATCCATTGGAACATAATTTATTTAATAAAACATTAATAATATTGTCGGGGTCAGTCAACCGGCAACTGAATTGTCTATATGATTTAAGCGCATGTTCATTCAATGAGGCTGCTGCTAGTGCTATACTACACTAAAATAATAATATAATAATAAGCTATTTTTAAATATTTAACGATGAACCAAAATATTTATAAAATAGAATAAAATATCACAATTGTCTATGAGAGACCATAATAGACTATCTACACAGATACATATAGATATAGATAGTAGTAATCTATGATATTATGATATTTTGCTATATTTATAGAAGTTTTTTTAAAAAATAATCATACACTACATTTAAATGTCCATATTTTGTTTATTTAAATATTAACGGTTAAGTGCTAACGTCTACATTTTATCAATATTGTCTTCGACATTTTTGTCCAATCAAGATCTTGATAATAATAATTTATTTTACAAATAAAACAAATTAGAACATTTTAAGTTTGTTCTAATTTAGTCTACCACAAATTCAATAACTCTTAAATTTAGTCATTCAAAGTTAATTTTTACCGAAATTAATTAAATAATAATAATGGATGATTTTTATGTAAGAAAATGAAATATGTGAATATGTTTTCAAAATTTAGATTAAAAATGTTATAGAATGGAACTTTTTTTTTTTTTAAGAAATAAACAATAACTAGCATTAGGGATTGAATTTAAGTTTTATTGAAAGTAGATTAAAATTGAACGATTGAAAATATGATGACAAAAATTGATCAAACTTTAAAATATATGGACCGAAATGATATTTTAACTAAAAATAAAAATAAAGTTAAATTGTAAAAATTACTCTCTGGTGATAGTTGTTACTTGCAATTATAGTATCAAACTTTCAATTATAAAAGTTTGACCCTAAATTAAATATTTAATTTAACAATAAATATAGAAATTAGATATGAAAAGGATTAAAATTGAAGTTTCAAACTTATTCGAATATGAAAGGTCTTATAATTATGTAATTTTAAAGGTTACATTTGACCTAATTTTATAATAAAAAGTTTAAGGACTAAATTTGTAAATGTTTGAAATTTAGGATTAGAATTGTAAGTAGAGGTAAAGTTGAGTGATTTTTGCAATTTGGAGGGATGATACGATAATACATACTTCCACTAACCGGCAACCGGTAAGGCTTTTAGCGGCAATGGGCAGTACGACGAAGAACAGTGGAGTTGAAATGAACTTTTATTTTATTTATTCTAATGAAAAAAGAAAAAAAAAAAAAAAGCAAAATTCTTCGACTTAATTTCCAAGCGCTTTCCTCTGGTCTCCTTTTTCCTCGTCGATTGTTTTTATCTGAATTCCTTTTCCCCTTACTTTATCTGAATTCCATCTCTCTCACTAACTTCGCACCAGCAATCTTGGCTCTCAAATCCGCCATTAAAGCTTCTTGAAATCTCTTGAATTTTGATGGGCAGTTCTTCAGCTCAAGGTGACTTTACTGTTTTCGATTTTTTTTTTTCTGATTTACTTTTTGTTTTTTTGTCTTTGAAATCGGATTTTTGAGAGCCAGGGAGTGATTTTGTTTGTTTTTCTGGATTTTGTAGTGGTAGTGGATGGCGATGGTGATTTAGAGAAGGGGATTTTGAGTTTATCATCGAATCAAAACCCTCTGGCTGAGTTATCGCCATCGCCCTCTCCATCGTCGACTGCGACGGCTCCGGCTCTTGTTCTATCCAATTCGGGGAAGCGGATGGACCAAGCCGGTAAGAAGAAGTACGTGAAACAAGTAACTGGACGGCACAACGATACCGAGCTTCATCTAGCGGCGCAACGGGGAGATCTAGCCGCCGTGAAGCAGATTCTTGATGATATTGATTCACAGATGGTGAGAAATCTCAGTGGTGCGGATTTTGATGCGGAAGTTGCTGAGGTTCGATCGTTAGTAGTGAACGAGGTCAACGAATTGGGAGAAACGGCTCTGTTCACCGCCGCAGAAAGAGGGCACATAGAGGTTGTTAAGGAGCTATTGAAGTATTCGAATAAAGAAACACTTACGACGAAGAACAGGTCTGCTTTCGATCCGTTGCATATAGCTGCAAGTCAAGGACACCACGGTAATGATCTTGATCTCAACTTCTTTTTGCAATGTTTTGCCCTAGGGTTAGATCTCATCTTCTTCACTAGGAAATTAGGGGGCAAATCGTGAATAATATATGTTAATTTGAATTGCAGCAATTGTTCAGGTGCTTCTTGAACATGAACCTTCTTTAAGCAAAACCTTTGGACCTTCGAATGCGACTCCACTCATTACTGCTGCAGCAAGGGGCCATACAGCCGTAGTTGAGGAATTGCTCAACAAAGATCGTAACCTGCTAGAGATTTGTAGATCTAATGGTAAAAATGCATTGCATTTTGCTGTGCGCCCTGGTCATACTGAAATTGTAAAACTATTACTTAGCAAAGATCCACAGTTAGCTCGAAGAAATGACAAGAAGGGCCAGACTGCACTGCACATGGCTGTCAAAGGGCAGAGCCGTGATGTCGTGAAGTTACTCCTTGAAGCAGATCCTGCCATTGTAATGCTTCCTGATAAATTTGGTAACACCGCGCTTCACGTTGCCACAAGGAAAAAGCGGGTTGAGGTAGTTTAACTGAATCACCTTTGTGGGTACTGGCTTGTTTATCTTTACAGTTTTGATAACTTAGATATCTTTTCAATCATTCAGTTTCATATTTAAGTCTTTTAATGGAAGTTAGAATACTATCATTGAAATGAAAGTTCTGAAATGAGATGTTTCGAAAAAAGATTGTTCGGAATGCAACATATTTTGACTCTTTAATACTATTAGGTTTGGCATACATGAGAAATGAGGACCTAATGTTTGGTAGGTTGGAACACTGGTATTGAATTAAAACCTTAGGCTCAGCTTCATTACCATTTGGTTTTCTAAAATTGTACTTGTTCTCTTATAATATCGTAACCATGGTCTTCATCTTTAAAGCAACAGTTGAATTATTAACCAAATTATATAAACAAAACCACTCTCTTTTTAAACTTGAGATAGATTTTGAAAACATCGTTAGAAAGTAGATAACAAAACGAAAGAACTCATAGTAAAAGTATTGTTTAGAAGTTTAGTTCTCAAAAATTAAACATAAAATGATTATCAAACGAAGTCTTAGAAAGGAGGAATTTGGGAATAAGATTGTTAGGAATGTGATTGTGTTCATACTAGTGGATCTCTAAATACTCATCCTTTGCTTAAACTTTGCAGATAGTGCAAGAGCTATTGCTTCTCCCAGATACCAATGTGAATGCATTGTCCAGAGACCACAAAACTGCATTTGACATAGCTGAGGAGCTTCCTCTTTCAGAAGAATCATCAGAAATTAAGGACTCTCTTTCCCGTTACGGCGCTGTGAGAGCCAACGAACTGAACCAACCGCGAGACGAGTTGCGGAACACAGTGACTCAAATTAAGAAAGATGTTCATACCCAGCTTGAACAAACCAGAAAAACAAACAAAAATGTACATAACATCTCTAAAGAGCTCAGAAAGCTGCACAGGGAAGGAATCAACAACGCGACCAATTCTGTCACTGTGGTGGCTGTTCTTTTTGCCACAGTTGCTTTTGCAGCCATCTTCACAGTACCTGGCGGCGACACGGATCAAGGAACGGCCGTTGTCGTCGGCACCAGTTCTTTCAAAATCTTCTTCATATTCAACGCAATCGCATTGTTTACATCGTTGGCAGTGGTGGTGGTGCAGATTACATTAGTTAGAGGTGAGACAAAAGCAGAAAGAAGAGTGGTGGAAATCATAAACAAACTCATGTGGCTGGCTTCTGTTTGTACTTCAGTCGCATTCATGGCATCGTCGTACATCGTGGTTGGCCGGAAATACGAATGGGCTGCAATTGTGATCACAGTGGTTGGAGGTGTGATTATGGCTGGCGTTCTTGGGACCATGACTTATTATGTTGTGAAATCTAAGAGAAGTAGATCCATAAGGAAAAAGGAAAAGAGTAATAGAAGAAGTGGGTCAAACTCATGGCATCACTCTGACTTCTCAAATTCAGAAGTTGATCGAATTTATGCTCTTTAGAATTAGATAAAATATTTGGAAATTGCCAAATAGTATTTGGTGTTTTGCTCAAATGTTTGTAAGTATATATGTATGGTTAACCTTAATTTTCTGTTTCAATAAGATTGATAACTTATTTGATACCAATTGTGACATGGAAGGTGTGGACGAGATGGACGAAATCGATTTCAGTTAATGAAACTACACAGTTGGTGAAAATTGGAGGATGGTATACAAAATGCCAAATCACTAGTAGAGCAAATTCATATCTTTTCTTCTTTTAACCAGTAGATAAATGTTGTTTTAGTAGTAAAAATATAAACTTAGATGGAGATATATCCATTTATTCTGCATTTTCCAAAAATCCACCCTAAAGGAGGTGGACAATTTTCGTCGACCTCCAACCCTTCTCTAACAATTCTTATACAATACTTTATGTTAGTGTTGGAGATTTGTTGGTTGTGTCTCAATTTATAGTTTGTAGCATCTGTTTGTTCAGACAACATGTTATTTTCCAGCATAATATTTTTTTCCTTATTTGGATTTTTCTGTTGAGTTATTTATCTAGGATTGGTGAATAAGGTTTTTTACAAATTAATGAAAACCTTTTACTAAGCGGCTCAATTAAGCAAATTAATTAACTTTTGCTAATAAGTAATTTAGACAAGAATTTCATACAAATGCATTCAACGTCAAAATGACTTCTAAAGTGACATCAACAAATTCAAGCACAAATTGTACTGATTGATTAATTTTATGCAATGAACTATATCAATAAATTAATTGCAAAACCAAATAAGAGAGAGATAGAGAAATTGATATCGGTAATTTTATAGTGGTTCGGCAGAACTAGCCTACATCCACTTTCTAATCTCTTCTTGGGTATGTCACTAAAACTTCGAACCGACTCTTCCCACGGATTGAAAACAATCGATACACTACTCTTTTTACGAGTTCAAGAGCAAACTCAATTGTTTTCAGGGATCACGATCAAACCGTCATAAATGACTATTTTTAAGGATTAAAAACAATCTCTTTAGAAATGAATTCTGAAATGAAGAACAAGACGAGGAAAACTATCTCAAAGAGTAGATTTATAAATTTAAAACACTCAACAAATCAATCATCACAATATAAAATTTCTCTCTCAAGAAGGAATAAAAGAACAAAAATTAAGAGTTTTGAGAGAATAACAATGGAAGTCTTTTAAGTTATGGAGCATTGAACAATAATGAAAGTTGTTTTTTTTTTTTTTTTTTTTGAGAAGATGAAGTATTTTAAAAAGAAAAGATGAAGAAATCCAAATTCATTTTGAGCTATTAGATGTTGGTAAAAAGAATTGAATGATGAAGATTTAAACTAAACTAGCCATTAGACACAAAATAATATAATAATATATAATTTTTAAAGTCATTTAGTTTAAAACCTAACAAAGTCTACGGGGTAAAAAACTAGCCGTTAAACATAAACATAAAATATATTAAATTAATTTTTTTAAAAAATAATATTAAATTCATTTTGCTTTTAAAACCAATCCAAAAATCAACATGTGTTAGTCCTCAATTGCTCCAAGTGGCACTTTCCGATTGATCCACTTTGAAGAGAGAAATTCTGCCACGTCATCAACTCGAGAGGTTTTCGATAAACTTGTTTTGGCTATATCTTCTTTGTTTGAACTTCGATTTGGGCGATCCAAATTACATTGGAATCGTTGTTTCGAGCTCTACGTAACAGAAACTTCAAAACACTAAAATCATTAATGAATAAAAGCAAGTTTGTTATCATCAATGCATTAATTAATTAATTAAAATAAAGTAATTTGAGATTAAGACAAAAAAGCCAACAATTTCGTCCGATGTTTTCCTTTATCGAGGGGCGGACTTATCTTTTTCCAAATGAGGATTTGTTTCCTTTCTTAGATTTATTTATTAAAAATGAATTATGATGTTCTTTTTATTGGATTTTATGTTCTAAAACTCGTAGATAGTAAATGTAATCCATTGACCGTCATTAATAAAATACTATTATTATAATTTCAATAAGTGTTATTGATTCTTTTATTAGTTTTTTTCTTAATAACCCGAATCCAATAAACGAACATTCTAAGTTTCTTTATGAGTCTTGAACTATATGTGGTGACATACATGGATCGATGTTCAAGATACAACTTAAAAGACCTATAGTATAAGGATAAAGTTGAGTACCTTATCTTGGTAACACTATGGATATGACCCACTTTGTATTTTAGACATACACAATGATCCAATGCGTTAGTGTAGATGACATGCGAGTGAGGGTATTTTATGCAATGAGTTTGCATAAAACTGGACCAAGAAATAGTAACTACTAGATATAACTCCGTTAACTAATTAGGTTTCTATTTCAATAAAATGACATGAGCAACGTAGTCTTAATACTGAGTGTGTTATAAACTTCTATTTGCGAGGGATTGACCTTTGAGTTGTACGGGTAAGAGTGACAAGATTTTCAACTCAATAAGCCTCTCATTTTGGATACAAGACCGAGTGGAGAGTTGGAAACATAATCACACAAGATGAAATTCACAACTTCTTGACTTTAGAGTAAGTAGACAAGTGTTCTCTTAAATGGTGTCTCTGGAACTTGAACAAAGACTCCTACCCTTTCTATGGCATTAGAGGGGTTTTTGTTTATTGGTTGAACCATAAACAGGTTGTTCATTAGAGAAATACTGATATTTAAGGACTAAGAAGTAACCCAGGAGTAAAACAATAATTTGACCCAACTGGTATTACGAACATTCGTGAAAGACTAAATTACTGTTATTGGTCTATATCCGTGGACACAAAAATATATCTATAGTGAGAAGAGTTCGACTGTGAGTCTTTTGTAGAGTAGACAATTAATCTCATATCGTTGGAGTTTCAGGTTCATTCCTAGCTCGTAAAGAATAATGAAATTAATATATCTTGGATGTAATTTAAAATGTTTAAATTTACTTAGGGAATTAATATAGTGTGTGGTGATACATTATATTATAAAGTTTATATTTTAATTAGACTTTATGACATAAATTTAATTTTTGGATATGATTCAAAATTAATTTATGATTGAATAAAATAATTGAATGAATTCAAATACTAATTTAATATGAATTAAATTCATATTAAAACTTAGTGCGTATATGATCCATATTAAAACTATTGGTTGTTAGAGAATTAATTAATAGTTTAGTTTAGTAATTAAATATAAGATATTTAATTTAGTAATTAATTAATTTAAGAATTAATTAATAGTTTAGTTTAATTCCATTTAATTAAATTTATTTTAATTAAATTAAAACTATAGGTTAAGTTAGAGATATTAATTTAAATATGATTTAAATGAAATATTAATTAAATATGATTTAATTAAATAATTATTTTAATATTAATATAATTATATTATATTAAATCAAATTAAGATAACAACCCTCTTACGTGCGAGTTATTTAGGGAATCTCACATTCTCCTACCTCTCTCTAACTTCCTCTTTTTTACCCCGTAGTAAAGGGAGGAAGGAAACCAATTGAAAAACTACGACAAATTTAAAGTTTTTTTTGGCTCCCTCTAAAAACTTACTTTCTTTCCAATTTAGTTTTTGGTTCCCACTAGCCAATAATCTCAATTACTCAGAGAATGAGAGAAGTTCCAAATGGTGGTGTTCGTGATTCCAAACTTGGTGAATTGTAGATTCAAAGACGACAACGAGAATAAGAATTCTTCTTCTCTGTAATTCTAATTTTAATTTTAAAAGCATGCTTAGCCATTAATTTATTTTACAGTAGGTTTATCTTTCTGTATTTGCCAATGTATTGACATTTCAAATTATCCAATTAAATTGAGTTTAAGGTTCTGTAAAATCTTCTGCTACATAAGGGCTTTAATCCCTTCTATTTCGATATTCAAAGTTCTTCTTCTGTGAAGTATAAAACATTGTTAAGACACTGCTACAAAGAAAAGATTCTCAGTCTTATGAGGAGTTTAAGATAGAGGTGAACATCGATCGATCAACTGAAATACTAATTAATAATAATTGTTGATAATCTTTGTGTATAGTATTTTTTTTCCAATGGTTCATGTTTTGGCCCACTAATTTAATGATTTCCTTTGTCTATTGTATTTCGACATAATCTTAAAATGTTGTGCAATGTATAAAATGGTCAGGGCTGTAATAGTTAGTTTGAATCAGATTATTTAATTTAATAAAATAATTTTGACAAAGTGTTTTTTAAGATTCAAATTAACTTCTTATCAACAAATAATTTTGACTACATATATACATAAAATTACACACTTTAGTTCAATTCATTCATACGATGATTAAAAGAAAAGAAAATAAAAAAGTTATTGCAGTAACTGTAATTAAGAAGTCATTTAAAACAAAAACATCAAAGTTGCTCTAAACAAAAGAAGCATAAGTTTCGAATTTTCAATTCTAGGTTCAAAATAGTGTATTTATCAATGATCACATTGCTTTATGCCTGACGCAAGTGAAGATCAAAGAACAGTGCAGTCTCGTCCACAGTTTCTTTAGATTCTTTCGGCAGTTTGTCCCTCACTGCATCAATCTATATACCACTTATTGCTGCATTTGCAGCTTTCCTTAATAGTTCTGATTTTGCAACTCTACGTTCATCTTTTTTTTCTCTTATCTTCTTTAACTCTTCTATACTTACCCAACTGTTAATAACATATAACTTATTTAGTTAGTATAATATTGCTAATTTTTCAAGTGCATCATTCTCTACAATCATATTTGTTTAATCCAAAAATACCTTTGACAGTACCTTTAACTTCATTGTAATTAATCCAACAGTCTCAAATTATACAATAATTAATTGTTAAATACACAATTCTAGTTGTTTTGGTTTTGATTTAGATATTCAACGTGGATGAATTTCATCTTTCCTTGCGGATATTATGATATTTGTGCCAAATTCATATTTAAAAAATTTTCTATCTTTGAGTTTTGATTTGAATTTTGAATTTTCATATTATATTACTCTTCATAAATCTTTTTTTATTTTATGTTAATGCTAATTAAATCATACAAATTTCAAATAGATTTTATCAATATATTTTTTTATAATTTTTTTCTTAAACAATTTATAAATCTTTTCAATCATTATCTTAAATATAGTTTGATTTTAAACATAAAAAACGATGTATCTTCTCGTTTTGCACCAATTCTTCATATTTTTAACATTGACTTTACGATTATATTTATTTTAGTTTGATTTTACAATTAAAAAAGTAAATAAAACCTAAAAATAAATTAAAATAAATCATCCAGAATCTAGATAAATTAAAATAAGTAATATTAAATTGTTGAGCTTTAATTCCTTTAATTTAATAATTTGGAGTAAAAAATAATTGATTTTTTTGAAGATTTGTTTTGGTTAAATATTTGAAATAATTGGAAATTAGGATGAAAAAAATGAGAAAAATCTAGTATTAGGGTGAGATTTGAGGATAATTTTTTTTTTCCACTCTTCCCCACGCATAGAGTCCTCTTCATTTTTAATCTCATGACAGCTCAACACCATATCGAGACAATCAACTATCTTTCCTTATCGAATGTTACAGTTTGGAGATTTAGTAGCTCGAAGAGGAAATTTTGGTAGTTTTGTTCGGAAGATGCAAGGTTACGAATGAAGTTTTAATGGCTTGAAGATGAAATTTATGTTTGACAATGAGACGTTAGGTTCTAGAATGCAAGGAAAAAACACAATATTTTGAAGATGAAATTGTGGGTTTGTGAAGAACAATATATTTTGAACTTGTAGAAAGAAGATGAGTTCTTGAAGATGGAGGATTGAAGATGAAGAGTTTTCATGGTTAAAGATGAGATGAAAGGTTATTTCAAAATTGTATTCGTTAATGTGATTGATTATCAGGTTTTATCAGAGGGGTTAGATGGACTTTTGCTAATTTGTTTTTGTTTTATTTTAAATTTGTTTTGCCATATTTGGCATGTAAAATATATATATGAATGCAATTTTATTATGAGCACCTTCACATTGTGACTCTTTGGGAGGCGTCTAAAGTTACTCACTGAAGTAGAGAAAGATGATAGGAGTTCCAATAGTCAATTGTGGAGTTGGCTTATTTAATTGTTACTCACGGACACAACCTTTCTTCATCAACCCATTCTACAATTGATCTTCAAAATATGGTGCAACCCAACACTGTTCGTCTCACTAACCATCGTCTCGTGGACCAAATCTTGGTGGCAATGCTTCAAAACCGACCATTCGACACCCACATCCATTCTGCACCTTCTACCTCCACTACACACCAGTTTTGGAGTTCCGACTCCGTTTCCGATGTTCTAAGATCGGTGTCTCGTTTCTTTTTTCAATCACCCCGATCTATTGGCACCCAAAAGGGTTTTCGGCATCGTACTCCTCTTAAGCAGAGGAAATTGAAAGAGGAGGCTCACAAGTTCCGTAACAATGTGCTTGTTCTCGGCCCTGCTGCTCACCAGGACCCTTTCAAGGTTAAGCTTGGATTGAATAAAGCGTTGGAGTTTTTCTACTGGGTCGAAACCCATTTTGGGTTTCAACACGACGAGATTACTTGCAGAGAGATGGCTTGCGTATTGGCTCGAGGGAATACATTGATGGGTCTTTGGGATTTTTTGAAGGAAATGTCCAGGAGGGGAAATGGTGGGCTTGTTACTACGGCTACCATCACGTGTTTGATAAAAGTCCTAGGAGAGCAAGGATTGGTGAACGAAGCTCTGACTGCATTTTACAGGATGAAGCAGTTTCATTGTAAGCCTGATGTTTATGCTTATAATACTGTTATCAATGCTTTATGTAGGATTGGGAATTTCAAGAAGGCTAGGTTTTTGTTGGAACAGATGGAGTTGCCTGGATTTAGATGCCCACCAGACATTTTCACATATACGATTCTAATTAGTTCTTATTGTAAATATAGCTTGCAAACTGGCTGCAGAAAGGCCATCCGAAGGAGGTTGTGGGAAGCCAATCACTTGTTTAGGACCATGTTGTTTAAGGGATTTTCACCAGATGTTGTGACCTACAATTCTTTGATTGATGGATGTTGTAAAACGTACCGAATCAACCGCGCATTAGAATTGTTTGAGGATATGAGCAAAAGGGGTTGCACTCCCAATCGGCTTACTTACAATTCTTTCATCAGATACTACAGTGCTGTGAACGAGATTGACCAAGCAATCAAAATGTTAAGAATGATGCAAAAGATGAACCATGGAATTGCCACATCCAGTTCTTATACTCCTATTATCCATGCTCTATGTGAAGGAGGAAAGGTAATTGAGGCCCGTGATTTCCTTCTTGAGTTGCTTGAGGAAGGCTCTGTGCCTAGAGAGTATACCTACCAGTTGGTATGTAATCTGCTGAACTCAGCAGGCGAAGCAAGTTTACTAGACGAAAACGTGCACAAACGAATAAGACATGGAATAGAAAATAGGTATAGGGAAGTAAAGAAAGTAAAGCTAATTATGTCCAGGAAAGGATACTGATGCCTGTAATGAACGAAGACAGTAGCTGGACTTTTCACGGTGAGGTAAAGAGGGGTGGATGAAAACATGGTTTGACTATTTATCATCTCCTCATCCACTCTCAGCAGCCCATTGTGACAATTGTCTTGTGGTTTTAACTAAGGTAAGTCTCCTCAAAGATAATATATGTTTGTAGGGGGAATTATTTGTTTTATATCTTTGCTCATCTGTATATGCTTTTGTCTGTTTTTTATCAGGAGAAAAAAAAGTCTATAATTTATATGTCTATCTAGTTCCATTTATGGTCTGATCTTTTTCTCTTAACTCATGGTCCTACTGCTGATGGCTTCTTTTCTTTCTGTCAATTTGGTGTTATAGGCTCAAAGGAAAGCATCATCAGTTACGAATGATTCTCAGGGGGTTGAATGTAAGGTATGTTATAAGTAGATATTTCAATTAAAGAGATGTAATATGTGAATTGCCATTTTGGTATATATATATATAGGTGCTCGTAAATTTGTGGGTGTGTAAAATGGTTGTAAACTGTATGCTGTGAAGTGTGGCCCCTTTTATAGTTTTGAGTTCTAGGACATTTGTCCTGTTTCTCAGTTTCTCATCCACTTTTTTCTTCACAATAATATATGCTATCTGGAAGTTTTTTTTGGAAATAGGTTCTAATTTTCGGTGTACATATGTTTCGGTGTACTATCTTTTCCTGATTTGTTTTGGATCCTTCCTCAAAAACTTATATAAAAACTTTGTTTAAAGCAATATAAAATCTTAGATGTAAAACAACTTTCCCTAATTTTAGATGTAAAACAACATTTTTTTGTAAGTACAACAATTGTAGTGCGGGGATTGAACCTCCGACCTCAAGAGACGGAGACTATGCCAATACCATTGAGCCAAACTCAATTTGGCTAGTCATTGAAACATTTAAAGATAAAAAAAGCACTGTTTCCAAGCATCATTCGTCCTAGATTTTATTTGACAGCACCAATATTCATCTGGATTTTCATTGTTGCCTATGAACTGTGGTGTTTGGATTCACCTTCATTCTGTCAATTTATGCCCCCATACTTCCTGTCAGTTCTTTAAATCCTAGGCTCTAATTCTACTAGCTAGGTTGGAGATATAGATAAAATTTTTATGCAGAGGGAGTGGGGGAGATTAATAGGTTGTATTAGATCTTTAATGGCGGATATGGATGTTTGGAGATTGGTAATTCATCCTTGAATAATGGAGCACCCTTTGCTAAGTGGTCGAGGTGGTTTCAGATAGCTAACTTAACGATTTTTAGCATAATGTTGTAAGCAGATATATTGTTCATCCTGGTTGAGATACTATAGTAGATACTTGAAGGACGACCATATGGTCAACAATGCCTCATTTTGTTCCCTCTTTCCTCGTCTCTTTAGTCTGACAGCTCTGACCTTTGCAATGTTATTTATTTAGCCATTGTGTTTTTATTGGGGTTGTCTTCTCTTAATTTTTTCCATTAGGAGTGATCCAACAACGAGGGTTTAATGATTTGGCTTCTCTTTTAGCCATTATCCCCAAGTTGAAAGTTGGTCAATTTTATAGCAGGTTACTCTTTTTGGTTGACAGGTGCATATGGACCTTCAAAATCTAAAGGTGAAGCTCCTTTTTGGGCCTCACTCATCGTCTTCTTGGGAGCTATTATTGAGAAGGTGGAGAGGCGTCTGAAGAGGGAGGTAGACTCACTTTGATCCAACATCCAAGCCACGTTTAGCAACCTAACCCACATACTGCCTTTCTCTTTTTAAGATATTATCCATGGAGAGTGATCGGATTGATGAACTATATGGAAAATTCCTTTGGGGTGGGCACAATGACAAAAGAAGCATACACTCTATCAATTGACATCAAGTTCAACTTCCAATTTCCGAAGAGGGCCTTGGCTTGACTGACTTGAAAAAAAGAAACAAATGCCTATTGGCGAAATGCATTTAAAGATAACGGTTCGAGACGGGTGCTCTGTGGGGGCACCATATTGATGCTAAGTACGAACCCCTCCGTTCACAAAGCACACCCTTCGATCTTGTGGAATTATATTGCTAAAATGTTGATTTGATTCATGATAACATTGAGAATGTGATTGGAAATGGTGAGAAAACATCATTTTGGAATTAACTGTTGTTGGGCTGGAATTGAAAGAGTATAGATCATGCAAGTAGAAGCAATTTGAATTTAAAGAACTCTAGTTACATCAATTTTATGGAGTAAACATACTTGATCTTGAAATGAAAAATAGAGTTTTATGATCATACCTTGATGTAGCTCAAAATTGAAGCAATACTCTTGTTGTTTTTAATCATGAACGCTTCATGGACCACCCCTAGAGTCTTCTTCTCTATCCTCCAACCTTAGAACGGTTTGTAGGAACCAAATTTGCGATGAATTTAAAGGAATTTGAAGTTGATGAGATTTTGTGTTAAAAGAGATTTTTTGAGAAAATTCCAACACGAATCACTAAGATTGATTCAAATCTCAGCCAATTCTTCCTCCATTTATATATATATTTACATATATACATATATACATATAGATATATGTATGTATATACATATATATACATATATATAAATCAACACTAGTTTTTAGTGGGATTAAAGTGGCTTTGTGTGTTTTTAACATGAAAATGAAGAAGGTTATTCACTAAACTACCAAAAACCACTCATTTGATTTTTCGTAAAAAAAATCATTTATTTTAATGATTTTCCTAAATCCATTAAAATTGAATTTTAAATTATTTTAAAAACAAAATTAATTTAAATAAAATAAAATATTTAAAATATTTAATTAAACATTTTGATTAAATATATTAAATTAATATCAAATATTAAATTAATAATTTCCCACTAATCCCCTTTTCTCTAAAAAAACGATCGTTGAAATTTGAATTGATATTTAAATTATATATAAATATTTTCAACGCACCTTATCATTTAATTTATAATTAGACTATTCTTTAAGTATATAGTATAATTAACTCTTACTTCCTAAACCAAACTCAAATATTTCAAATTCGCTCGTCACAATGTTCTAAAGTTTAATTCAATATGAGCTAGCATGAGAACCTAATAGACCTACAGATCATAAGCTCCACGATCAGAGATTAATAAGTTAAATTCATTGCATTCGTGATCTCTATCTCTTTAGGTCTATTAATTGTTTTCTTTTGGTCAACCATAAGAGTAACTCTATCGCTCATGACTTAGCTTATCAGTTATCACACTAAAAGATTATGATTTTAAGTATTTTGGCTCGAAAACCAACCACCATGGACGCTACTTTGCTCGATTATTTGTTGGCTTCTTAAGTTCTTTTGTTGTTTTTCTTTGCGATCATACTAAAAAAAACTCAAAAAGCATAAACATTACATTTTTTCTTATGAAAATCAAGTAGTGTTCCATGCGGGAAAATTAGAGGAATATTGTAGTTTGAATTTTTATTTAGAAAAATAATGGTGTTTGCAAAATAATTAGAGATATAGTGTAGTTGGAGGTTTCTCTCTCATATGTCCTGGGTTGAACCCAGGACATATGTCTTCTCTCTCCTATGTCCTAGGTTGAACCCAGGACATAGG
>JBBPDJ010000026.1:3640112-3654777 GCA_037974625.1 Cucumis cinereus
CATTTTCGTGGATTTGATATTAATATGAGATGTAAATTGATATTTCCCTTACATTGTAGGAAAATGCATCAAAATGCCACTAATATAAATGTAATATACATGTTTACTTATTTAAAATTAATAGAATATTTATTTGGGCTATTTTTAAATATAGCAATAATAAAATTTTATATTCTATCAATTGTAGACACCGATAGCTACGCATATAAATTAATTGGTGTCTATAATTGATAGAATCTAAAACACTGTTATATTTTGTAAATTTCTTTTTTGAATTTTTTTTTTTATAATTTTTTTTCTAGAAATATTCATTAAAATCGATATTTCTATCGAAATTTCCGTAATAGTAAGACTTTGATATTTTAAACCTTGATTTTTACACCTCAACTATTACATTGATTTTACATTACCAATATTTTAAACACACCTTACAATTTTTAAACGTGAGCTATCACGCCACTTTCCATCTATTTAAACAATAATAAATTATATTCTCACGGCAAAAAAATGAAAAGCTTTAAAGTTTAAGGATATAATTGAAAGTAGGTATTCAACGTATTTAAAAGTTTAAAGAGTAATATGTTTTGGGGGGTGAGTTATGCAGATTAGCTTCTCAAAAGATGGGAGCATTGGTGAAAAAGAAGAAGAGATGGTGAGGAAAATAGAGAACAAACTACTTAGTGAATCTGTATTAGAGTCCATTATTGGGAAGCATGGGGTTTCACCTGCTGCAAGGCTTAGTTTGGCTACAAGATTATCCCATTTCTTGAATCAATCTGAACCCAACACTACCACTATTTCCAACCCATTGGAGGATCCATAATCCAAACCACATCTCAACCATTAATTATCTATCCCACAACTATATCAGATGGGTGCATCCTATGACTTGTCTTTTTTTTTGTTGTTTTCTCGCTAAAATGTTATATCGTACTAAATTCTACTTTTGCCCTTTTTTTCTTCTTCGTTATTAATCGAGTTTTAATACTACTTCAGTATTTGGTTTTTGGTTCATTTTTTGTTTTTATAGTTTTAATTTTTCATTTTAGTCACTATACTCTTAACTATGAATCATTTTAGTCATTGTACTTTTAACTTAAGTAAGAGGTTGAATTTACTTAAAATCAATTCAAAATTATTTAAACGAGATTATTGTTTAGACGAGCATATGAAAAGCGTTACATCTATTTGATATTTGCATTTCTCTCTAATTTATATTATTAATGCTTTGTATCATTATTAATTTGAAATTTTTATGCAGTAAATTGATATTTTTCTTACATTTGTGTGTGCTTTTGTTGGTGTTTTGGGAGTTGACCCAATCCTCTTGACCAATATACTAAAAAGTTATTGATACCTAAACCAATACAACCATTGATCATAGAGTTATTCACCAACTCCATTTCAGCCACTCCCATTTCCCTTCACCCTAATCTCTTTCATATATATATATATATATATATATATATATATATAATCTCACATATATTACCCTCAAACCCATCTTTAACATTACCAAAAACAAACATAACATTTATTTCCTCTAACTCCTTCAACTTCCTCTCATGGAATTTCCCAAACTTCTCCCTTTCTCAACTAAGTCTATGCTCTCCCTTCTTATCCTCTGCTTCATGTGTTTATCTGCCAACTCAGCCAGACTTCTCGACGAGCAGCCACAAGTCCCGTTTGGTACTCCGGCAGCCTCGAGTTTCGTTGGGATGCCTGGCGGTAATCTCGGGACAGGACCTACTGCTACTACTACACCTTCAACAACTCTACCTAATTCAGCTGGAAACTTGGGGCAAGGAGCTACTACACTTCCATCAACTCTACCTAGTTCAGGGGGAGTTGAAGATGATCATCACACATTAACATTCTTCATGCATGACATCCTCGGCGGTACGAATCCCTCGGCTCGAGCCGTTACCGGGGCAGTTAACAATCCAGCTCTCAATGGCCAACTTCCATTTGCTAAACCCAATGGAGCAGTTTTATCAGTTGGAAATAATGTTCCTCAAACTAATGGAAACAGTGGTCTAATTAACAACAACAACCTCCCCTTTCTAATAGGTCTTGGTGGAGCATCATCCCCATTGTTGCAAAACAACAATGGTGGTGGAAACAACTTCAACGGCCAGCTCGGCTATCAATCCGTTAATGCAGGACAGCTCCCGTCCGGAGTGTCGGTACAACAACTCCTATTCGGTACGATGACGGTTATCGATGATGAGCTCACGGAAGGACATGAGTTGGGTTCTGGGTTGATTGGAAAAGCTCAAGGGTTTTATGTCGTGAGTTCGGAAGATGGGAACAGTCAAACAATGGCATTCACTACGATGTTTGAGAGTGGGCATTACGTCGATAGCTTAAGCTTCTTCGGCGTTCATCGGACAGCAGTGTCGGAGTCTCATTTGGCAATCATGGGAGGAACAGGAAAATATGTAAATGCAAGAGGGTATGCAAATGTGAAGACTCTTCCAGGCATCAACCAACATGAAACCGATGGAGTTGAGACTTTGCTGCAATTCACTGTTTACATCAGTTATTAAAACTAAGTGTTGTTTTTTATTATTGAGTTGGAATATGTTTTAATTCTGTGTTTGTTTGTGAATTTATGGTTTGTAATGAAAGCTTATATATATTTTATCATAATTATGAATCAAACATTTGATTTTCTCTTCTTTTTCCCCTGTTTTTACCCCAAATATTGAAACCCAAAAATCTATTTTAAGGATAACTTCTTAAAATTATATATACAAATATTATTCCATATTACTCTCAATTGGGCAACAATTGAATCCATGCCGTACAATATTTTTTCAAAATTTTAAAATCCAATTTGTATTATTTAACCCTTATTTGCTACTTATTTTGATTTTGATTTTTTGTTTTTTTTTTAAAAAAAATTAAACTTATTTTCTCTCCATTTTTAGCCAAATTCTAGAAACAACCTTTATATATATATATATGGCTTGGTTTAAAAGAAATATTAAAAATTAATCGAACAAAATCTTTTAAATGAGACAGCAATGGATGTTTAATTAATTTACTATAAAGAAAATTTCATTAAATCTTCTTACAATTTCCACATCACTAAGTTGTTATAAAAATTAAAATAAAATAAATTAAAGTTCAAAAAAGCAAGAAGCATTTACCATATAAATTACAAATAATTAAAAGAAGAAAAAAAAAAGAAGAATATATTGGAGATTAACATTTTAATAACAATTATTTAAATGTTTGACAGCCTTAAAATATGACGATGATAAAATTTAAAAAAAAAAAAAAAAAAAAAAAACACAATAATTAAACAAATCAGAACAGAATGATAAATGGTGAAATATTTGGAATCATGTTTTCATCTTCTTTTGTTCTTACTTCCGATGAGAAGCGAAAAGTAGAAGAGAATCCTAAACAAAAATCCCCAAGCCACAGTCACAAGCAAACAATTCCATTTACTCAAATCCATCACTCCTTGTTGTTCCAAAATATCAGATCCCGTCGTTAAGCATGTCGATCTCGTAATCCTCATCCCCAAAGTCTTGCTCAGATTCTCCAGAAGCTTCAATTTCATTGCCGCCGGCACCATTCCCAGCGGTGTATTGTCGAATATCTGAACTCCTCTCACAAAGCATTTCGTTGGATTCTCAAATTCGTTTTGCAAAACTGCTTCGTATGGATATTTCACTAACGAAAGGTAATGGAACCAGATCCAGTATCCTGGAATTCGGTCGCGTGTGATGAAGAATCCGCTGAACAGAAGGAAATATGCTAGAATTGCTACCACTATGGTGTATCCAAGCATTACGTGAGGTACTACTCCCGAAAGGAACGTTACGAATGAACTTCCCGCCCAGAATGCTGCCAAAATTATTAGAAAGTAGAATAAGAAACCTGAAATTCCGCCGTCCAGTCCGACCGCCCAAAATGTTGTTGCGGCGAAGGCTAAGGACAGGAAGATCAGCGCCGGTAAGGCTACGAGAGAGTGAGAGAGAACATAGGAGGATCTTCTATATGCGTTGTAAGCTGTTTCTCTCATGAAAATGTATCGTTCTTGTAGAAATACTGGCAGAGCATCGGCGCAGGTGTAGAAGGTTGTGGACATGGCGAAAGCGAAGAACCCTAGGCGTTCTTGAACTCCTTTTGGTGAGTTATCGAGTTGCCAAAACATTGTGGCGAGGATGAATCCGGTGACGAGAACGGCGCCGAGTCGGATTCCGAAGAGCTCTGGCATACGGCGGGAGTTTAGTATTGATCGTTTTGATAGAACCGCCATTTCAATCCAGAATGGATTTGCGAAGGTCGGAACCATGGAGTTAGGGCTTGCGTCGTTGTTTGTTGCGCCGGAAACTAATTTGCCTCTTGAAATACTTGCACTTATTGCTTCTTTTAATGACATGTTCTGGTGATCTGACTCTGATTTTGGAATGTTCTTCATGCTCTGCCATGATTTGTGAAATTCAACCAAGCTTTTAGTTCCTCCTGGTGAGCCTTCGAGTTCTCGAATCCGATCGAGTGCGAACTCAGTTCGGTTCTCGTTTTCCGGTATCGGATGACCGAACTCTGCAAAATACAGAGGAAGATTCGCCGGAGAGCCACTGTAAACGGTTTGTCCACGAGAGAGGAACAATAGCCGATCTAACAATCCGAGAATCCGATAACTCGGCTGGTGTACAGACATAACGACGATGCTTCCGCTTTGCGCAATCCTCTGCAGAACTTTCACCACCATGAACGCACTAGTTGAATCGAGTCCTGATGTAGGCTCGTCAAGGAAGAGAATGATCGGATCATGGATAATGTCGATTCCAATCGAGACACGTCGCCTCTCTCCGCCAGAGACCCCGCGGTGTCCTTCGTCTCCGATAACAGTCTTCGCCGCGTTCCGAAGCCCTAACTGATCAATCAACGCTTGAACTCGCAGTTTCTTCTTGGATTTCGACAGCGTTCGAGGCAATCGAAACTCAGCAGAAAACATCAGAGTTTCTTCCACCGTGAGCATCGGGAAAAGCAAATCATCTTGCATTACATAAGCAGAGATGACCTTCAACAATCTGGATTCCAACACCTCTCCGTTTAACGTCACCGTTCCTTTCAAGCTCCCTTTGGCAATTCTATTAGCCAAAGCATCAATGAGCGTCGATTTTCCAGAACCACTCGCTCCAAGAACGGCCATAATCTCGCCTTCTCGAGCCTCCCCAGAGATGTTGTTCAACAGAGTCTTTGTTTTGGTGAATAAGCTGTCGCCGACGACTGTCTCGTCAACCGGAGAACCGCCGAGCATGTTCCGGCGATGGTGAAAAACGGATGAGAAACTGATCTTACGGCGAACTTTAACGCTGTACGTGAGATTGTTGAAGGAGAGCATGAAAGGCAAGGACCTGGGCTCCAAGCTCGTGCCGTTGATGTCCAACACTTGATGAACCTGATAAATTAAACAACATAATTAATTAAACAAATTTACCCTAATCCATATATTATTATCACTAGAAAACTACAAACACAGTAATCTATAATCTCAAGGTTGAAAGTAGGTGAAGTAATAGTTGTTCAACCATACATACCGGTGTGTCGTTTCCGTCTCCGTTGGCCTCCCTCCGGACGTCGCCGACTCGTTTGAGAAGTTGGCCAAGTGTAGGAGACAAGCCAGCAAAGGAGCGAGGGCGATCATGAAGCTCCATATCATTGAAAAACGCAACCGTATCTCTAGCAGGTGACATATTCTCCACCATAATCAATCTCAATAATAATAATAATAATAATAATAATAATAATAATATTAATATTAATATTATGATCTTATTTCTTATAAAAACTCTACTCTCTGTATTTTGGGTGCACAATTTAATTGTGGTACCTAAATTTTGGGGGAGATCTGGATCTCCTCCCCTAACAGAAAAAGAAAAGGAAAAGCAGTTTTGTATGAAGTTAAGGTTTTAAGAACGTTGTGGGGAGGGGTTTTGTATAACAACATAAATACTATAGAATAGAAGTTTGATATAAAAGAAAGTGATTTGGGAGGGGTTGGAGAGTGTGGTTACACAATTAGGTTAGAGTTGGAACAGTTTGAAAAGGAAGAAAATTTATTTTAGAAAAATTATATAAATAAAAAATGGTGGCCTAAAACTCCTAACTTTAGCAATTTTATCATCCATCACAAACAAATGGGGTTGTGACACGTGTAATTATTTGTATTTTTGGGTTTCTTATTGTTCACACTTTATGCTTGTAAATTTAGGTTGGGTGTTGATCTACCCTTTCTCAAGTTTTAATAAATAAAAGGATTCAACACTACACGGGCCGACCCCCTTTTTTATGCCAAAATTAATTAATATCTCATTTTACTCCTTTTTATTTTTTATTATTTTTTTTTTTACTTTTTATAAATTTTAAATTTAGTTCATATTTCAATTTCAACCCAATAAAATAATTCTTATATCATAAAAATATAAGATAAAATTATCTTTTAATCTCCTATAAATACATCAAAATAAAAACATAATGAAATTAAAATAAATAGGAAAGATTTGAGAGCTCAGAAAAAGGAGATTACTTGGAAGTTAGAGCGTGGCAGGTAAGTTTAGCAAACTTGTTGAATTAAATATTTATCACTTCTATTGTTGAAACTTGTAGTTTATTTAAAACAACCAATTCTTTTTCTTTTTTTTTTTAATTTTATTTTATATAAATCAAGTACATTTTATGTTCATAAAGTTTACATGCTTTTATAAATTATAAAAATAAAAACCAAAAAACAATATATATAATCTTGAGTACCACAATAAAACAAGTTTATTAGCCGTATTTAGTCATCTGAACTTATTTATATACTACACTTGTTTCAATACTATCACATTATTTCGGTTCTTTAATTCTAGCATATTTCATATTTAAATGAGGTTGGGGTTGAGTCGATATTAAACCTAAGTACAAACTCATTACTATTTGACAGAAAACTTAACCAGTATGTTATAAGAGGAAATGACAATACAAAACGTGATTAAAATCCTATATTTTAAAAAAAATCCATCTACAGTGATATGAGATCTTTCACGCTACTTAAAAGCAAAATCACAAACGTTAAACTATTTCAACTGAAAATTACTAAAAATGTTGTAAACATCTCGAGCTCAACTTTAAAAAATCACAAAAGATTGACTGAGTCAAGCTTAACTTTCAATAACAAAATAGTATAATAAAAAGAAAAATTGTTTAAAAAATATTAAAAATGGTTAATTAGTTTAGTGATATGTTAGATGAAAGTTGTAGAGCATAATAAATGAATTTTATAGTTTGATTTTTTGGCAATGAGAAAACAATTTAATTTGATTTGATTTAATTTAGTTTTTTGAATAATTTTGTGTAAAAAGTATTTTTTTTTTTTTTTGGTTGATGATGTTGTTGGGCTACCGCGAGAGGAATGGGGCAGCAGCACTCGAATATTGAAAGTCAAATCCAAACGAAAGCGTCGACGTTATCTTTCTGTTACCATTGCCCACGTGCTTTCCTAACGATTTCCGTTACGTTTCCCCATACTTTTTCATCCCCTTTTTTCTTTTCTTCACTTCACCTTTCTTTTCAAAATTAGTATACAAATACATTTCTCCATACTTTTCTGTTATTTTTATTCTATCCCTTTTTTGGTTCATAAGTTGGTTCGTTTCTTTCGTCTGATCTTGTATTTTGAGTTGACCTATATGAGAGTTACTCGTATTGCTATTATGTCGACAGTGGAGCTAACCACAATCCTATGTCTTAGTTACTACTAGAAATGTATAGTTTAGCTAAGTGTAGGATTTAGAGGTTGTCAGATTGGACTATTTATAATCGACATATAATTCATGTTACGTTAGTTGTTGCAACTTGAGAATGTTGAGAATTGAACTCGGCTTGGTTATTTTCCAATTAGTATAATTCTTTCGACTATGTTGGCTGGCTTGGAACATGAGGTTCTAGACTTTCTTTTACTTTAAATCTATATAATAGATTAATCCTAGGATCATTCATGCCAAATTGTCAAGAATAACGTACCTAACTAATTCGGTTGACGGATGATGACTATAGATTTATAATCGCTATTAGATGGATATTGTCTTTCTCAAATAAAACTTAAATGCCCTTATTGAAATTTTTCTCTTGATAGGATATAAGAATGGTTGCTTATTGTTTTGGCCTATTGGGGATCATAAGCTAAGGTCTCAATTAGGGTCTCCATTAAATTCTAATCAATCTAGATAGACTTCTACCCATTTAGTCCATACTCAATTAAGAATCTAGGGTCTTAATTAATTAGATCACACAATAGAGTCCACTATAATAAAATAACCTAATGTGATAAATTATGAACCCAAATACATAGCCTATAGTTAAATAACGTTTCAAATACATCGTACTTGATATAATTAAATCACATAAACCTTAAGCACGCACAAATAGATTATTTCAATAATATACTATGGGAAAAAACCATTTTTCGACGACAAAAAGCATTGGCATAGCACTATAAAGTCGGCCAAAACTGTCGTCGTAGGGATAGCATATCCCAATTTTTTGTCGGCGTTGGCATAGACCGTTATACCGACACCTTCTTATATTTTTAGGCATCGAGATATGCTATTTGATGTGCATGAAAATTCTTCTAATGTTGTACACATGGCGTTGGGATAGACCACTTCTACCATGGCGTAGGCTGTGGACCTTGCCTTCATTTTTCTTTTTTTCTTTTTTTTTTTTTAAAAAAAAACTATTTTATTTTTAAAAGCAGTAGTCATCAGCATCCCTACAAAAGTCCTAAAACAAAATAACCTATATTAACTAAGAGTAGCAAAACACAGAAGTGATGAAACTTTTAAAATAAAAAGACACTTAACAGAGCACATAAACATTGAATGACAGCAGCAAAAAAAAAAAACCCTTTATATATATAAAAAAAGAAAAAAAGAAAGATTAAACATGGATTTAGCCCTAATTTTATTAACCCAAACTAGGAACTTCATACAGTTGTGAAGCAAGCATGTTTGTTTAGTACATTAATTGGATTAGTTTGTGTATTGTTGATTTGTTGGTATTTTGGTATTTTGGTATTTTGGTAGAGATGGGTGGTACAAAATTGATATGAATAGATATCAGAATGAATGAGGCCGAGCAAATTTGAGTGGTAGAAGAATAGAGGCGGCGCGGCATTGGTCCGCAGTTGTGTATGTGTTCTTATTGGAATTGGAATTGGAATGGGGGCTGCTTTTTTCTGCCATTTCAGTTCTTTTGCTTACAATTGTCTACTTCACATTGGATGGACTTACATTCTTCTTATTAACCATAATTCTCTTATATAATTTAAATTAATTTCAATATTTGGGAATGTCTTCGAACCGAATGCACATTTCTGGCCTTCATTCATACATAACTCGTATCAAAATAAATGTAGAAATTCAGATACAGAAAATGAAAATCAAGCCAAAAAAAAAAATGCTTCATTCTAACTTTTGATTTCATCCGCCGGCCAAACACTAACCTTCTCCTTCTCGTATTTGATATACAGGGCACCAACCGCCGCCACAAAATACACTTGAATCAGTATAATCGCCGGCGTATGGTAACTGATCACGCTTTTTCCAGTAGCCAGTTCCACTAGGACCAACGCCGATATTCCCAGTATCGCAATCCAACCATTGATCCTCTCGCTGTACGGACTGAATCCGAATTCCACTTTAAGTCCGCCTGAAACCGCCTCCTTCAGCGGCACTGGCGGTAGGTACACCGACGACGCGGCACTGCTAGATCCTTTCTTGGATTTCTTAGCCTTCCGTATCTCTGCCTTCTTTCCTGTTCCGCTTCGGTATCGGAGTCGGACTTTGGCGAGTCGGTCCTCGAAATCGTCGCCGTCAGATTCAGGTTGTTCTGAATCGGCGGCGGGAGATTCCGGATCTGCTGCTCTGGTTACGAAGGTGAGAAGCTTCGACTTGTGAGGCTTTGAATTGGAAGGAAGTGTGAGAGAGTTAGGGAATTGCAGTGAGGAAGATGGAATGGCCGCCATGAGAGGAGAAATCTGAGCTCGAGGATAAACTCGCTGTAACCGTTTGGGCCTTATATTTTTGGGTTTTTTTTTCGTTTTCTTTAAATTATTTATTTATTTATTATTATTTTTAATAAAATAAATTAGTGGTTTCTATTTTTTTTTTTCTTTTTTTCTTTTTTATTTGTTTTGTTTTGGTTCTTATAAATTTGAATTTTAATTGTTTTTCCTCACTTTTTTTTTCTAATCTCAAATTTTTCTAGCTGAATTCGTCCTAGAGAGCTTGTTAGTGTGGGGGTTTGACTTGAAGAGTTTTTATCTCAATTTAATCTGGTTGAATCTTAATATTGAGAAGGTTAAAAATAAAACGAATTTCACGAACAGAAATATGGGTTTAAGAATCTAGATACAAGCTGTCATGTAACTTTTGACATAAACGTACTATATACGACTTATAATTACATGAATTGATCTAAAATTTAACGGGTCATAAAAACATAGGTCAGGTTGTTTAAGGTGTGTTTAAATTGATTTTCTAAGTGTGTAAACAATTGTTTATTAGTTCAACAAAATGATTATAAACACTTACAAAGTCAACCCAGACAAACTCTTAGATTTCTAAAGAAACTTATAAAACGAGACTGAATAGGAGTAGAATTTTGTCCATGTTAGGTCAATACTAACTTGATGTGGTCGCTTAGCTCATGGCATAAAGTCTACATGTTGAAAGTTAACTTGGTGGTTAATCTTTGTTGTCATCTACTGTTTACTAGTATTGGTACACAACCACAAACTCATTTATTGTTTAGACTCCCGGTGGGTATTGCATTGTTAATATTGTTTAAGAAAGAATTGAGTTGCATTTAGTCTCTTGGGATATGATACTTGAAATACTACCAAGTTTACTACTTTTTTTTTACGATATATGCTTGCACTAGACCATAATGAATTACATTTTCGTCATTCATACTTATTTGGTTCATGAATGTGCTAAGAAAAATACCCAAACTCTTCAATTTGTCCTTTCATTTTTTAATAGATGTCCATTAGGCTCTCTTCTTGATTGGGTTTACTGAATTCAGGAGTTGGTGTTAAATGTCGCAACCTCGTTCATACTTATTTGAGGGCGTTAAAGAGTTTTGGGATCAAATTTTAAAAAGAAGAGTGTTGGGACAAATGGAGATGCGATACATCCAAATTACCCTTTAGTTGAAAAACAACTTTAAAAGATTGAAACCCAGGACACCATCTACTCCACGCTGGTATCCTCTTACACTCGACTCCATTAAACTCGCAACCAACGAACAATGGCGCACCATCGAATGGGTAGCAACGCGAGTTCCATTTCGGGAACTTGGAGAGTGGCAACAATTTCATTTATTTCAAAAAAAATATAATGTTTCCATACAACTGGGGTATGATTCATTTAATGTATAGACAATGTGAATCTTATTTTATTCCTTTTACAATCTCTTTGTCACGTCTTATAACATATGTTATGATCAAACTTAGTGCTATTAGGAGGAAGCTCTGAAGTGAATGTTTTGTTTATTTGGATCAATTGCACAAGCCCGTTGAAGCAAGAAAACTCACCCAACCAAGTTTATTTACATGTTTTGTTTTGTTTACGTCCTAATATTACTAGATTTGTATAAATGTTAGAAACCAATATGGTTATGTATCGAAACTCACCCAACCAATATGGTTATGTTATATATGGAAGTTCATATTTGTACTGGTGTATATGTTTGGTGCCAATTTTGGATCAGTAAATGACATGTATGAAGCAAGTGTCCATCATCAGTAAATGACATGTGTAAAATGAGTGTTTTGAAATAGCGAGATGTTTGCAAAATAAAAACTAGTGCCTAAAACTTCACAAAACATGTGTAAAAGCAGCCTAAATCACCTAAAACAAGTATACCATTGATTTGGGAGTTGGGTATTTCGAGTTTTGAAATTGCGAAATATTTGCAAGATGTCTGCGACTCCATAAAACATGTGTAAAATCGCCTTAAGTTACCTCAAACAAGTATAGAATTAATTTAGAGTTGGATATTTCAACTTTTGAAGTTGTAAGATATTTGCAAGATGCTTGCGAGACAAAAAGACAACAACTATAAAACTCCATAAAACATGTGCAAAATCATCCTAAATGATCACCTGAAACAAGTATATAATGAATTTGGTGCTAGATATTTCAGTTTTGGAATTTGCGAGATGCTTGCAAGATGAACAACGATACCTAAAAATTAAGCCTAACAAATACAAAATTGATTAGGGGTTTAGGGTTTAGAGTTTAGTACCTGAAAACTAAGTTATCTGAGGTATATAGATTTGTGATTGTATCAATTTAAACCCCAAACTAATAGTTATATCATATTAGACCCTAAAGTTTTATAAGTGCATCAATCTAAACCTTTAACTTTCATAATTGTATTAATTTAAACCATCCATTATGTTTTATTTCAATACCCTTATTAAAGTTGAGGGTTTAAATAATTACGAAAGTTCAAAGGTTTAAATTGACACACTTATGAAAGTTCAAGGTACAATTTAATATAACTATTAGAGTCTGAGCTAAAAAAGTATTAGTTTTGGTGTAAATTGAGACAACCCCAAAGTTCAGAATTTAATTGGATACAATTATTAGTTTATGGTTTAAATTGATACGACACAAATTTGGTTCAAATTGATATTTGCCCTAATATTTAGAATATTGAAAGCGACATGAGGTCACATGAAACTAAAAACAAATTAGAGTGTGTTTGATAGCCAAAATCACTTTTCCATTAACCAAAATCACTTTTTTACAAAAAAAAAATATGGTTTTTTTAATTAAATATTCTTTTTTTAAAATTTGTGCAAAAACATGTTTGTGTAGATATGAAAAAAGAACAATCGTAGTAGTGGTGGAAAGTGGAAGAAGAGAAGAAAAAAATAGATAGTATTTTGAATTTTGAGTACATAAATATGTTTGTGTAGATGCAAATCAATTATAAATACAAATTAAAATAAATTTTGTTTTCGATTCTTTTTAAATCTATAAAATAAATTAAAATATTTATAAATATATCAAAATATCAAATTCTATTTCTCAGAGATACCATGGAAAAGTAATTATGTTACATTTTACTTTTTAATGTTTTCTTCATTTATTCACTTTTTCTTATTTAAAATTCTTATTAAAGACATTAACTTTTGACCAACATAATGATAACTAGTAGTTGGGAATGTTTATTAAAATAAAACTAAACTTAATTTAAAAAAATTAATGATATTAGTTATTTACCTAATAATTTTTTTTAAAATTTTATGATATTATGTGAATTATTATTGTTTATTTTAACCAAACGATGTTTAAATTGAAAATTATTTGTATTTGGAAGTGTAGAGTTATAACTGAACTCATTGGTCTATGTTTAGGGGTGCAAAGTTAAGAGTCAATGGTATTTGGTGCAGTTTTTTTTAACTCAATAATATTTTATTTGTAAATCCTAGACTTTCTATTCTTTTGTTTCCTTAAAATAGTAAAGTTTGCTTTATTGTTGTTATTATTATTGTTATGTTTGATTAGTTAAGCAAGCAAGTTGAGTTTTAAAGAAGACAACTTAAGAGATAATTGATTGAAAGACATAGAAAAACTTGCGAGATTGGTGTTTAGAGGAGTTGAGCTATGTGGCCAACCATGGCAAAGAACTTCTATGCGACCAAGTGAGCTATTAGTTAGGCGTCCACATGAGTGTCATAGGCAGTCAAGTGTAGGAAAAGCTAGGTGACATGAGTGAAGAGGATTGTATGTGTGCCAAATATCTATGCGGCCAAGTGGGTGCATATGCATTCGAGACAGCCAACATAACCTTTTTGCGGCATATTGAAGGAAATTCTAGGCATTGAGACAACCAAGGTGAACCATGCGTTGGAAACAATGCGGCAAAGTCAAGGCAAAGTGCTTATCCGAGCTTAAGTGTGAGAGCTATTCGTTTAAAATGTGTAATGAAGGTTGATGCATTGAGAGGAATTAATTTTCCAACTAAGCGGTCATGAGTTCAATCCATGGTGGTCACCTGCCTAGAAATTAATTTTCTACAAGTTTCCTTAACACCCATAAAGGTCATACTGGTTGTCCAATGGATTGAATTAATTTCTAGGCAGGTGGCCACCATGAAATAGGGTTAATGGGTTCCAATTGCAGAAAATTGAAACATACTAATCAAATGATCTAAAAAGGTCATGAGTTGTTAGGGTTGGACGGGTTGTTCCATGAAATTAGTTAAAGTGCACGTAAGCTAGTTTGGACACTGATGGATATCAAAAGAAAAAAAAACAACCCTAATGGAACAAGAATTCTAATGGTCACTTGGTTAGTATGTTCCTGTCACACCCTCTCCCAAACTCTCTAACCCTAGCCTAGGAGACAGCGTGAAGCCAACGAATCTCGTCCACACCTTGACGATCCTTGTTGACTATCTTAACTTAACTACGACTTAAAAAATGCCAATAACTTAAAAAGTGCGGAATAAAAAAAATCTCAAACTTAACACATAACGACGGAAACTAAACAAATATCTTTTACATAGTGCAGCCCATACTATTTTATACAACTCATCTCACTGTACCAAAACTTATTATAACAGTAACATGCATGATTTA
>JBBPDJ010000026.1:3654877-3672846 GCA_037974625.1 Cucumis cinereus
CATGCTTCAAACAAGTTACCATGTGAAAGTACATCGAAAAATATGAACAACATGATTTTTCTGAAATTTTCTAAAAAATTTTGCAAATCACGAAAAACGTGCATTCCGGTAATTATGTTAATATTAAAATATTAAAATATTAAAATAATACTATAACTCACAAACTTGACGGGCTATCCTTGGCTCGTAAATTTTTCCGATCTCTGAATCTTCTGAAAATAAATTCAGAATCGATCCTTAAATCACGTGACACGAAAATCGAGGAAAATCGAATTTTCCTTAGTTTTCCTTTTTAAATAAATTCTTTTCTCCTAAATATATTATTTATAAATATAATTATATGCATAGATACATACATATATATATACATATAAATAATATAATTAATAAAATTCTTTTCTCCTAAATATATTATTTATGAATATAATTATATGCCTATAATTAATAATAATAATAATAATAATAATAATAATTTAAAAAATCAATTTCTTTCTTTTTTTAAATATAAAATAAATAATTAATTAATTAATTAAATCAATTTCTTTTCCATTTTCCTTTTCTTTTTCTTTCTTTTCTAAATTATTATTTTATTTTATTTTTAAACAAAACTACAAAATTAAATTTTTTACCATTTCTTAAACAAAATTACTAAAATATCCTTTATTAAAAATTACTAAAATACCCTCTGATTATTTTATTAATACATTTACAACAAATCATTTAAATAAATAAAAAGTCGGATATTACAGTTCCAATTTTCTGCAATTGGAACCCATTAACCCTAATCTTCAAAATTGATTAATCAAACTGTGGTTTTTGATCGCCATAAACAGACCCATGGATTTTAGTTGAATTTGTTTGGCTTAGACAACTACAAGTACTACCCATAAACAAGAATTCTATGTATGTATTGTCGTTTATTGCATGAAAATTACTATTATTATTTAATTAATTGGAACGAAATTAGCTTTAAACATAAACAAAATGAAAAACCAAAAGAATTCCATGACCAAAATGTCGATTTTGTTTACAAGTTTGAACGATAGGGGAGCATCATAAGCAATGATACTGAATGGAGATGAAGTTTATATTTGGTGTTGAATTGGTTTTTAAAAGTTTGAAAATGAACACTTTAGTTATTAAAAAAATATTCTGAATATTTTCTATGGTCGGTTGAAGTTTAGATCTGGTGTCGAATTTCTTTTAGAGTTGGAAAGGAATGTTTTAGTTGCCAGAGTTCATAAAAAATATATTTCAAGTAGTTCTTACGGTCACAGTTGACTATTAGTTGATTAATGGAAATATGATGTGGTCATTACTTGTTAATTGAACTATAATTATGTGGGATAACGTAGCAACACCCCCGTGTAATCTCTCTTTCTAGATAGATAGAAGGAGGTTCAAATCTTCGTAATCTCAAGTTGTTGTATTATTACTAATATTTATCAACGTGATAATAATATATTTATTTTAAAATATTCAATGTATTGCAAATAGCCAATAATATTCGAATAAGTAATTTTTTTAAATTGTATAATAAGAACTAGAACTTATCATTGAATCTAATACCTTACAAATTCAGCATTTTTTATTTTTTGATTAATAAACCCTAAACTTTCAATTTTGTATAAAAATAATGTTTATTAGATTTGATCCATCTTTACACAAAATTGAAAAATTGATTATTTTAGTCACTGTACTTTTGATTTTGGTTCATTTTAGTTTCTATACTTTAAAAATGTTTATTTTGGTTATTGTACTCCCAAATTTAATTCATTTTATAAAACAATTAAAAAGAATTTATCACGTGACAAATCATGATTGAATAAGTTAATAAAACGTGTAAAGACATGTTTAGATCGAGGTGTTTCTAAATATGATGAGTACAACAAAACAATGGCAATGCTATCTATGTATCCATCATTGAGGAGAGGTGAAAGGTTCTGATTGATTATTATAATTATTAATTATACAACTGTTTTTTTCTTTTTTCTTTTAATAACAAAATTAAGTAATCGTAACGAGATCCAAAGAATGCTGTCTTAGAAAAATTAAATTATTTTATTTATTTTCTATTTTTCGTCCAATGTTGTGGTTATAATTACATGGCCTGTGATTTTGGTCTTTTTGGTTGTAAATAAGGGCTTTTCCTAATAAAATTAAATTATTTATATTTATTAAGTTTTGATGTGATAAATGTTATATTATATGCATCAAAATTATTTAATACAGAACTTTAACGAAGAACTCCACCAAAAATTAAGAGGTACTAAAAAAATTATGGAAAATATTTATTTATATCTTAAAATGGTAGGGATGGTATCAATTTAAGTCTTAAATTAATAATTGCATCAATTGTAATATATCAATTTACACTCTTTTCTACTTTTTTCTTTGACAAATATTGTGTGGAACTTATAATTTGAATCAATTAAACTTTTAAATTTTCATAAATCAATCAATTTAGACAATTTGTTATGATTACCTTTGAAAAAAACTATTCATGCATTTGTGCTTATGTATGAATTGACGGCTAGAGTTGGTCGCAGAGAGGGTACTTGGAGGTAGTTACCAAAGGTGACCGTTGTAAAAATTAGGCATCTAAAATGGTATCCACTAGAGTGATTGCTAGAGGTGATCGTCAAAAGTGGATGTCAAAGTTGGTCGTCGGAGTGATCACTCGAATAGGTCACATATGTGGTAACCGAAGGTGATTGTTGGAGTTGACTGATAAAGGGAGTAGTCAAACTCATTCGTTGGAGGTTGTCATTGCTGAAATTGGAAATCATAGATGGTCTTTGTTTGAGTTGGTCACAAAAGTGGCTAGAGGTGGTTGCCACTAAAATTGAGTGTGGAGGTACTCTTGGTTAGAGTTGGTCAACCATGGGTGGAGTTGATTCAAAACATTCGAGAAAGGGAGAGACATATTTTGCCACTAATGGTTTCATTCCATCAAAACATGGGTTACAATAATCCTTACTCTACATTATTTCTCACATGCTTCAACAGCATAGTGGACTATTTTAGGACTCTAGCCACAAACATCCCATTGCTGGTTCACTTTTGTCGTGAATAAGAAGCATTCGCAAATCATCCCGTATCGCCAAGGACAAGCACGCTCGGACTACGCCACGAAGCACTGTTAACGAGTCGGGTTGTTTGGGAAGGCAGCCCCAATCAAACGGTAAATTATGTCCAAGACTAAATATGTATTGGAGCTGAAATTATCGCGGTTGTTGGCACCAGACTTGCCCTCTAATTGATCCTCGTTGTTGTTCTTGACGTTTATCAATCGGCGCAAACTTTGATATTCTTGACACTGGCTTCGAGGATGGTTTTAAAAACATCAAGAATATGGATTTTTCACAGTTAAAAAAGGTCAAGAAAGTCTGTTTTTGTAGTTGTGTAAATTAGGGTGGGGGCTTCAAAAAGAGTTATCTTTTATGTTTAACAACCTGCCCATCCTAACAGCTCAGTCGACTTTCGATTCATTCTGCATCGCCAATTCTGCTTACCAAAAATGGCTCACTTGGAGCTCTCAATTCCGTGGCGCGGCTACTTGAAAGACATAACACATGTGAATTACTATTCTATTTTTAAAATAAAAAAATGAAAATGGAATTTTTTTTGGTTAAGAAACAATTTTTGTTTCAAACTTTCGAAAGTAATGATTTAATTTCTAAACTTTTGTTTGTAACAATTTATTTTTTATACTTTTAATTTAGTAATAATTTAGTGATTGAACTTTAACGTAATAACAATTTAGTCTATATTTTAACAAATTGCATCAAACTGAATTGTCAATTTTGAATTAAAAAAATTGAGTTTATCAATTTTAAATTTCATTAAATTTGAATAGTATTCTTCACGATAAAGAAGATGAAATTGTTACAAGTTATAAAGTAAATAACTAAATTGTTACTTAATAAAGTTCAATTGTGAAGCTAAATTGTTATAAATATGGTTAAATCTTAATATTCTTTTAAGATAGCGATTAAATTATCACAAATATGGTTAGAATAATTATTATTTAAGATATTTGACTAAATTATAATTACAAATATACTAAATTTTAAAAAATAATAATAATAAAAGTCGCTGAATGGAGATTTAAAGTAATAAAATAAAAGAGAAGTTGCAATGAGATGGAAAGCAGAGGATTATTTCCTTCCACTTAAATCCCCCGCGCCTGCTGCGTGCGCTTATATATGTTTATCAAACGTAACCGAAACTTTTGAATTATTCTGATTTGACATAATTACCCTTTCCCCTATTTTCAAAACCAATTTCCCATTATTATTACTTCAAATTCTTTTTCCTTTACCTTTTTCCTTCCGCTCCTTCTCTCGCCGTCGCCGCCGCCGCCGCCCACTTTTCCGCTTCTACTCTTCTTCTCACCGCTGCTTCTCACTCCTTTTACCTTCGATTTCTTTTTTTTTTTTTTAATTCTTAGCAGACTTTGTTCTTGGAAATCCATTCTTCTCTTTGTAAGTCGCTGACTCTTGTTCCTATTTTGAAATTGACTAAACTTACTGTTATTTGATTGTTGAATTTTGTCATTGAGTGAAGAGTAGTGGAGTGGATTGATTGATGATAATGAGATGTTGGTACTTTATTTTTAGTTTGAGGAGAAGGAAAGAATCGGAGGATGGAATTTGGTTTCCGTTAATTGCGGTGAGATGATATCGGAAACTCAGGTTTGGGGGGGACAGGTTAATTAGATCTTTTCCTGTTCATTTGTTCTTTAGTATGAGACTTTACTTCTTCTGAAGCCTGCTTGTTTTTTTCCTTTTGACCAAGCTCACTATGTCATTAGCTTTTTTTTTTCTTCTTTTCTCTGAAAATTAATAGGTTGATGGTGAGTATCAGATTTCTGGGTTTTCTCGTTTGTATTCATTAATTCTTGCAAATCTTGTTGGTAGCTTGATGGTGTTTGGCTAATTTATTATATTTCTTTTTGGGTTTTCAGTCAATAGACTATTGTTGTGCATATAAACAGTACTTTCAGTTTGTGGATTTCTGGCATTTTTTCAGCTTATTTTTTAACATGGTATTAGCTTTTCTGTGGATGTAACTAAATAAACAACTAACTTAAACTTAGTTCTTTTTTCTAATCATTTATCTCGTAATTTGTTTTCGTTGGGGTTACATCTATCCGTACATCTTTACTTCTCTCGCATAATTTATGTACTGCGTATGATGGATGCGTTGCTACTATGATTCTTTTCCTCTGTATCCATCAATAGTGAACTGTTTTTAATTTGTGGTAGGTTTGGTAGCGAAGAGCAGGGGACTTGGGCTACAGAGTTTGCCAGTTAAAGTAAGTCCAGTGTAGAGGGTTCACACAATGAAGAAATTTTTCTTTTTCAGATCTTCAGCAGCTAGCAATGGCAGTACTGAAGTTTCCCCATCAAAAACAGAAAAACAAGATATCACAGGTCAGCCATTTGAAGGTGGGTTGGACAATGTAGCATGTAGTTACAATAGCTTTGCTTCCAAATTATGAAAGAATGAACCTGATATTGGTGAACTGAATGCAGGTACTGGTCTAAGAAGAAGTCGCTCGCTGTCTTCAGCATCATGGCTTGATAGTGGGAAGCATAACAGTCCTTCTGGGTCAAAGGATAAAAATAGATCTCCGTATGGTAACTTCATTGACACTTCCGATCAGCAATTTGAACATTCTAACCGGTAATGCTTAAACCAATTATCTTTCAATATCAAGATGAGAATTTGTTTCCTAGTGCTCTCCAAAAAATTGGTGTTACATTCAAGTCATTTAATCTTTCTTGATCAAATCTTCCATTCTTAAAACTGATTAATCTGGCCTGTGGTATTTCTAGCTGTCAAACACTACCATTAAGAAGACAGTGTAGAGAAAAAGAATTTGAGATGCCATATAATGATTATGGAGCTGTACCAGAGAGGCCTTGTTCTGCATCTGCTGCTTCATGCCGAAGTTATGGTGATTCTTCAGGAAATTCTTCCACTTCCTCTAGTAATGTATCAAGCAAAATCTTGGATCGATATATTGATGATGGAGAGCAACAGGAAGAATCAAACAAGCCCCAAAAGAGTATTCCTCCTAGTAATCACCCTGGACATGGTAGTGGGAGGCGCCCCCCTCGAGGCCGATGTACAGCACCCACTTCGCCAAAATATGTTATTGATGAAAAGACAATTAATCATCCGTTTGAAGAATTTCCAAGTTCAAATTATCATTTTTTTCCTGCGAAGCATGCTGAAAATGGATTTGGGCATGAATCTCCAAGGACCATAGCAAAGAATGTCATTGAGAGACTCTCCCAATCGCATGGAATTCCTAATACAAATCTAAAGGGATTTGACCATAGTATGCCACCAATCACCGTAGAAGATATACATGATAGATCCTCAGCTGAACAATGCGGGTCCAATGTGAATCCGCTGAAATTCTATTCAGTAAATGAACCTTTTGAAGCTATTAATAGAAATAACATGGAGGGCTCTGGTTTAGATAGACATAACTTAATAAATCATAGTGAAGTGTTAAACTTTGTTGAAACTGAAAAGGATATGGATGGGGAACTCAAGAGGAGAATCAAGGTGGCAAAGGAGAGAGTCATGCGATTCAGAGATGAACGTGACCGTGAAAGCTTTCTTCAACCGAGGACAGGAGTTTCAGGTTTGATTCAAACAATTAGACATATTAATGAGGAGAAAATGAGCTTAGCACTTGAGGTTTTAAGTCTTCTACAGTCCCAAATTACTGAAAGGGCTTCAGCAAAGGAAGAACTGCAACTGGCAAAGGAAATTTTGGATTCTCAAACTAAAAGACTGGACAGAGAAAAATCTGAATTGCAGTCAGAACTGGAGAAAGAGCTTGACAGGAGGTCGAAGGACTGGTCAGTGAAGCTAGAAAAGTACCAGTTGGAAGAACAAAGGCTTCGTGAAAGAGTTCGAGAGCTAGCAGAACAGAATGTATCTCTACAAAGGGAAGTTTCTCTTCTAAATGAGAGGGGCGTGGAGAATAGAAGCATGATGTCAAATTCAGAGCAAAAAGTGAAGGACATGACTGTAATGGTGGATAAATTACGTGATGAAAACCAAGTTTTGATGCAGAATCTCTCCGACTTGCAGGATAAGTACAAAACTGCAAAAGAAAATAGAGAAGCCTTTAAGAGAAATTTTGAGGAGAAGGATAAGGAATGCAAGGAGTTGTATAAAGCGACGACAAGGTTAACAAGGTCTTGCTGTGACCAGCAGAAAACAATCAGTGGATTGCAGGAAAGATTTAATCATGAATTAGGGGAGAACATAGATATTGAAAGGTTCGATAAGCATGTAGCGAAATTGCAGATGGAGCAAATAAGGTTAACTGAAGTAGAATTGGGATTGAGAAGGGAATTAGAATCTTGCAGGTTTGAAATTGATTCCCTGCGGCATGAAAATATAAACATATTGAATCGCTTAAAGCAAAACGGGAGAGATAACAGTGCTTTAACCGTCAAGCTGGATGAAGAAATGTTAGCACGTGTTGATTGTCTACAACATCAAGGGCTAACATTGTTAAATGAAAGCTCCCAGTTATGTGCAGAATTATTTGAGTTCATAAAGGAGAAAGTTTATTGTCTTTCAGATAGTATGCAGGGGATGGAAGTGGTGAAGAACAACTTGGATGGGCTATATTTTGTTGAATCTGAGATGAAGCTTCAAGGCTTGAAGCGTGGAATTGAAAGCTTAAAACGGAGTTTAAAGATAGCATCGTCGTTGTTGCATAAGAAATCAAACCTAGCGGCTTCAGAAGTCCATTCTCAGTATGTTGATGCAGATGAGTCAAAGCAATTAAATTGTGAAGCTACAGAGGTATGCTACTGAATTTAATATCAAACATCCCTCATGCCAATTTATTTTATTTGAAGTTTGTCTAGATTTATGAAGTTCGATAAGGGAATTTATTTTTTTGTTGGCAATCTAGATTCTTTTATGTTTTCACATCCATGGAGTTTTACAAATATATGTTTGCTAGACAATCTAAATATGTAGAAAAATGTTTTCGAAGTATGTCATCCAAACAGTGTGAATTCTGAAAAACTTTTTTTTTCATTGTAACCAGATTTTGAATTTTAAATTTGAAAATGCAGAATTATATTAAATAAAGATAAAAACTTTTAGAAATACAATATGTCATGTTATAAACTCGGTTCATTTTATTAAAATTAAAATATGTATTATGTAACGTATTATAAATTAATAGCATTTTATACAAATTTTATTAACGTAAAAAATGTTCGTAATTTAATGAATAGTGGTTTGATGTCAAGTCTAGTTTTATGATTTATGAATATAGTACAACCACATTTTAAACCATTATTTGAATTATAATTCAATTTATGAATATACTACCAAACACCATCTTTGAAAATATGAAATACAACTATGTTTTTATTGAATCCTCTATTTTCAAATTTTCCTTCAAACATGCCCTCATTTATTGTTTTTTTTTTCTCTCTCTCACAGGAGGTTGTAAAATCTGAGCTCAAAGCAGAAAGATTACTAACGAGTCTGTTGAGAGAGAAGCTTTACTCTAAGGAGGTGGAAATCGAGCAGCTCCAAGCTGAAATTGCAACAGCAGCTAGAGCAAACCACATTCTTAGATGTGAATTACAAAGTGCTCAAGACAACATATCCTGCATTACACACAAGCTTAAGGATCAAAAACTTCAGGTAATTCCTCCATTTTTCATGCTCAAACCTATAGCAAGTTAGACTTTTAGTTCCTGTAATGATTCCTCGATTTAATCTCGACTAAATCGATACAGATTTTAAAAAGAGAGGAGAATGTGAACCGGCTGCAAAATGACCTTGAAGAATCTACTACAGAATTAGCTATAATTAGAGGAACTGTGCCAAAGATTTCAGAGGAGAGAGATATTATGTGGGACCAAGTGAAACAATACAGTGAAGAGAATATGTTACTTAACTCAGAGGTTAATCTATTGAAAAAGAAGATTGAAACTCTTGAGGAAGACATACTTCTGAGGGAAGGTCAGATTACAATCCTCAAAGACTCTCTGAGAAACAAATCTTTCGACCTCCTCAGTAATATCGAATCCACAGACGAATTTCTGATACGATGATACCAAGAGAATCAGGCTTATAATCATTAGATGATCTAACTGTTCATAGTCATATTTTTTTAAGGTGCTTTTGCCTCTTGATTTTTTTTCCTTTTTTTTCTGGCACCTTTTTTATTTGAATCTTCTCCACCATTTTTCTTTGTCGTTTTGTTTTGGTGATTTGAAGTGTAGAGCTTTAAAATGGCAATCTTTTGTGTTTTTGTTACCAGAAGAAAGAAGTTGGTGATGAAAATATGTAGATTAGAGAATGATGGAGAAGATTGTATCTGTAATTATATTTTGGTGTGTAAGATAAGATAAGAACCCTTCAAATGTTAATAGAAGAGATCACTGCCCCACTAATCACAAGCAAACTATCAAATTGGGGAAAGAGTTTATAGCACTCACCAGTACAATTACATTTTTTTTTTTTTTTTTTTTGGGCAGAAATTTCTAGTAAGTGGACGTTTGGAAGTGATAATCAAAACAATGAAGGAATTGATTTTCATACAAGTATATTGATGTTTGGTAAAGCTTTTAAAGCTTTTAAAAGTGATTTTCATAGATTTATAGGGATTATAAAAAATTATGTTTGATTTCAAAAGTAATATTGGAATTATGATCTATTTGAGAAATTATTTGAAAAGGTCAAAAGTATTAATTTTAAAGATAAGGACAAGTGTGGCATTGATAAAGGAATGAACTGAAGACAGTTATGTTGGGTGATTTCTGTCGATCACCTCTCAATTAGTTATTGAAAATTTATTTTAAATAATTTTAAATTTTTCTAAAATGAATTTCAACATTTGCTAACTAACAAAAATGACCTTGGTTGTGCCAAAAATCACATTTTATACCTTAATCACTTTCAAACATACCTTAAAACAGTCAATCAAACCCAACTTTCTTCATGTATCAATCTCTCATTTTTGTTAAAGTAAAGTATCAATCTCTCATTTTTGTTAAAGTAAAGTGCATCTTTAACCATGTTCTATCTCATTCTAGAAAACTTTTATTAACGGGTGGCCTTAGTTTCCATTTCCATGAGAATCAAGATTTCAAGTTTTGTCTCTTGTATTGTATTATATAGAACATAAAAACTATTCAATGAGACCATCCCATAATAACTATTGTATATGGATTTAAAATTTTACATATCAATAACCCCTCGATATAAATTTGAGACTACTAAATTACTCAACGAGATTGGAACAGATGGGTAAACTTCATACGAACAATTAAACTATCAAATGGAACATTACGGGGAAGCTATTGATTGAGACTTTAAATGATCATCAATAAGGAGGCAATGCATCTAAGATATCGAGTGGAGAACAAACACTATTTGTATGATCTCGCAAAGATTGACTAACGGCTCCTTTTTCATTCTCTTTTCACTCAAATACATTGAAAACTACAGAACAGGGATTGAGAGTGAGAGTTTGTAAGAAGAATTAGAAAGAGGTCGATAGTAACAGAAAAGGAAAAAAAAAAAAGGCTCAAACACAAAAACAAATTACATAATATTCAACATCAACACTACTACCCTCGCTTTGAGCATTGTGGATGGGTTAAGAAATACAATACACGGTTTCAATGTTACATATGTTCACCTCTGCTATCATCCTCATTGATACCATCTCCCCCGTGTCTGCAACCATGTTCACAATAATTTTGATTATGAAACACAAAAAGTAGAGAAGTTAGCTGAATGGAAATGAAAAAAACTAGAGAGAGATCAACCCTATTTGAAGTTCATCTGAATTATAACTGAAAAATGAGGCGGTCAAATTTTACTGATAGGGAATGTTTGGCCCGAGGTATAGTTGGGAGGAACTCTATCTACTCCTTGTTTATTCCAAAGGAAATTGTGGGCTCACAACTTAAAAAAGGTGAATTTTATGCTTTATTAACTCCTTCCACTATCGGCCTAACAACTTCACTCTTTACACCCAACATCCACTAAAGAGTTAAGCTTCCCTACTTATTTGGTCCAAGGACTTCATCCCAACATTCCCTAGACGTTTTAACTTTACTACTTGTTTGGTCCAAGGACTTCTCGAGCCATATGACTAAAAAACATTTTATCAACTACTTCCACTATGAGCTCCATTGACTTCACAACTCTATTCCTTGCTCCAAATACCCTGGGAGATGGGGACAAAATTTTGAAGGAAAGTTGCATGATGGTTATAATGAGGACCTGAGTTGTTTGTTTAGAGATGTGATGTAATTTTCTTTTGTTCCCTTTTGTGTTGGTCAAGACTGAGGAACAATGTGTTCCTTGGAGTCAAAGGTGGTACTAGTATCTTTCTTCTTAGAAGAAGACTTTTTCAAAGGAGAAAACTCCCAGGTCGCTTTACCTTCTTTTGATTTGGTGTTAGGCTTAGACGCAATTCAATGATAACAGAACTGGCTAACTCCACTTCTTTTCTTGTGTATCCAGCTTTGTTCTTAGTACAGGGATGAAAGATTGTGCAGGTTTGCTTCAGACCGGCCACCAACATTTAGTTAATTTTTTAACTTATCAATTGTATTTTTCAAATCTTCCCAAATCCTATTATCAAATCTTATATACATTCAGTTATCTTTACCTAATATTTTATCCAACTCTCACGAAGGAGAACATATGAAAAATGTAACCAATTCTTTCATTTCTTTGGGTTACTAGCCATCCGCCGAGAGTTTCAGATTTAAAACCGAAAAAAATTGAAAAATTACTTAAAATTCAGATTTATTTTTAATCAAGTGGGAGATTTTGTCAGTCGATCGTTTTGTAGAGAGAGAAAGATGGGGGTTTTCAAGTTCTTCAATCTGAATGTTAATGGAGAATAAGCTGAGCTAAGGATTGTGTTTTTTTCTTCTGGAAACCAATTGTTAAAAAAATTACATCGTTTAAATGATTTAAAATTTAAGTAAGATTTTGATATAGTATTTGTTAAAGATAACCGAAATTGAAAAAAATTAGAAAATATAAGATTTGGTGTAAGATTTTGGGAGATTGCGTAATACATGAAAAACTCACTAAAGAATCTTGGTGTAATCTATACCAAGATGTACCAAGAAGGCCCAAAACAATCAATAGGTTAGAAAAGTTAATTTTTTAACTAAATCTTGGTGGTCGATCTCGTCCTAGATAGACCGAGAAAAACTGTTTGAACAAGTTTTCAAAAAGAGAGTAATTTTGAAAGATGAAAACTTTAATGTGCTATTTTTTTGCAATTTCTCTGGGTCTTCCACGTAAATCTTCTTTTTGTTTAAATTACAAATTCAGTCCCTGAAAGACGAAGTTTGTGTCTAGTTGGTCCTAAACTCCTTGTAAATCCTTCAATTACCATTCAGGGTTGTGCAATGTATTTCAATCAAATAAGCAGTGATATTTTAAATACTTTTTAAGAGAAAAGAAAGCACAAATATGCACACAATTAAACAGTCATAATTTTCTTCAGAAAGAGAAAGAAATCATATGCACACAATTAAACAATAGAAGGGAATTCTTCGAAATCAAAACATACCGCCAAGATGATGTTAGGTTTCTAGCTTTTCGATCCAGTTGCAGATTTTCCAGTGCGGCTGAGGTTCTGATTACATCTTCGGGAAGCTCATTGCCATCATATCTCCAACTGTATTCATCTTTTCGATAACCAGACATCGAAGACCCTACCCTCCTATCTGAAAGCTTAAATCATCACGTGAACAGAGAAGAAGAAGTAGATAAGCATATAAGAAGTAGATTCATGCCAAGACTTACCAGATGCCTGTGGACCAGCACCGGGCCTGAAATGAATATACAACAAAATTAGGGATAACAAAAAGAAAAGTGGCAACAAGTAGGTAAGTTACAAAATGAAGATATTATTAGTTCCGGCATGTGTTTACCTTCCTAGCGGAGGTAAACCCCCTACAACAGATGACGAAGGTCTCCTACTGTTTCGAGAATCGTGACTGGACATTGAATCAGATTCTGAAGTGGTTATTCTTCTTCCGGGACCCCTTGCTTGAGATAAATTCTGTTTTTTTAAAAAAAGAAATGAACAAAAAAGATCAAGAAGTTGCCAGAAAAAGACAAATAAAGAGAATGAATATAAACTTTGAAGGTCACGGTTAAGGTATCAGAGGAAAAAAAAATACAAAAAATTGTCTAACGTATAAATTGGTTCTCTCGTTATTGACTTGTGATACCCAGTAGAAAGGGAAAATATACACGCAACATTTTTTACGGTAGAACACTGAACAGCGCTGTGGTTTTTGAGAAAGATAACATCTTGAAAACCAAACGGGTATATTGTAAGAAATCCTGTAAATTAATAAAGCTAGATAAGAGGTGCAGACAGTTAATTGATGAGGGCAATCCTGTAAATTAATAACTGTAAATTGATGAGGGCAATAACAAACCATCATAAAACAAAAACAAAAACAGACAGTTAGATTAGTACGCCCACAGTTTAAGAGGTGCAACACCATTTTAATCACAACAGAAGTTACTCTGTCAAATAGAATAATTTATTTTTAAAAAGAAAATCAAGATCGTACAACCCCACATCAAACAAGTCAAATGGCAGTCTAAAAATAGATAATAAGGCAACCTAAAACAAAAAGGCCACATACCAAGCATACAATTAAAATAATAACTATGAATAATAATGAGACTGATATAATAGTAAGGAAATATGCACCATGAACAATTCAAATTTAACATACGTCAATCATGAGATCCAACCAACCTCAAACTTCAAGAATCCCTCTAGAACATCCAAGAGCAACGGTCCACTATCTCCATTTCTGTTAAGATCATATCCGTTTTTACTACTAAATTCCTTCAATTCAGCTTTCCAAGAATCTTTTTGCTGCAGAATTAAAAGACATAAGACATTATACAACTTTTTATATCCTTTTATTCTCTCTCAATCTCTCTCTCTATATGCGCGCGCGTGTGTGTATATGTGTGTGTGTGTGTAATAAGGCCATATATAAGGGTGTTGGAAGACTTGGTACACATAAAGGGCCAATGTACTTGATTACCATATTGCACTCAGGGAGATAAACTTTTAGAGTGTGGTTTAGCTGAGCCCAATCTAAATATTCACATATTAGAGCAGTTAGCAGCCTCCCTGCAATCAAAATACCAAAATGTGGATGAATATATTACTTAAGTTGAACTGGCGGATAATAACAATCTAAGAACCACAAATACGAGACATGAATATGACACGACACGGACTCAACAACTCATCATTTTTTAAAAATCTAGGACACAACACGGCAAGGACATGTTTATTAAAACGTGCATTTTGAAAAATATATATCATTTTCACACCAAAAGAAAATTAAAAAATAAATGGTTGATGCATTTATATGTTTTAAGAAACTTAGTTTTATGTATTTCACACTCAAAATTAATTATTATTGTCATATATGCGTCTTTTTAGTTTACTCAATAAGTGTTATATGCATATCTAACACATTTATTGTACTAACAAGTGTTCGATACGTGTCCAATAAGTCTTGGAATGTCCAAGTGTCCGACATGTGTCAGACACCGACACACTAGCCGAACTAAAGTGTATGTGCTACTTAGATGATGATAATAATAATAATAATAATAAGGAATCAAACTTTCATTGGGGGAGGGGGGTACAATACAATGGCAACCAAAAAGGACCAAGCCCCAAGAAGGACCCAACTCAAGAAAGGAGCTCCAATCAAGTACAATGAGACCTAATTATTAAATACGAAAAGACTTAAGAGAAAAATAAAACCTAACAAATGATATTTAGCTGCCCATCGCTTCTTAAAACGTAGAACCGAAATGCATCAAAAATATAAAATAAATCAGTTCAATCTTCAGAGTAAAATTTTACTTCTTAAATTTTGTAACTTGAATTGTCTACAAATCAACGGAAAGCACTTCAAAAATTCCCATTCGCAATAATTCTGAGGGCACACTTTCTTCAATGCAGATAAGTCCTTTTTATTTGATTCAAGAGGGGAGAAAATTATTTGTAATCGAACCTGATGGTGAAGCATGAAGCTGCTTTGCTCGATCATTGCAACTACCAAGTAATGCAGGTGGCAATCCATCATCTTTCTCAATAACACGATCCTCTTCTTCAATTGCCTCGAATACACTAGCTCTAAGTTCAGCCTGGCATATAACCGAAAGTGAGAAAAAAAAAAAGGAAGAGGTGAACAATTTGTCATATGGAAAGGCCAATTGAGGAGGAAAATGTCAGTGAAAATTGAAGAAAGTGCACAAAATTGGAAGGTAGCTGAACATTACCAAATATTCCTTCAAAAGTAGCAAGCACTAAAGACCCCTAACATCAGATCGATGCCAAAAATATCTTAAGAATAAGACGCTGGAAGACACAACACAAGCAGTAGATACTTCTCAACCAGCCCAAGATCCAAGGGGAGGAGAGGATGACTCAGCTTTTCCAAGTAATTGCATTTTAATTACAGCTATCTTAACACTCAAAAAAACATAAGAGACAGAGAAAGATTCAGTCTCCTCCATCCTACGTCCTTGTAAATCTAAAAATTGAAACAAAACCCTAGCTTTAACCAACCACATTTAGTGTCACCAACCCGCAGCACAAGAACCCCAAAAAATCGAAGAAATACAGTAGAGAGAATAAGAATGAAAGATCTGTAAAAGGCATAAGAAACAAATTTTGAAGGAAACAACAACACAAAATTCAAATTTTAAAAAATAAAATAAAATTACACGGATCTTAGCGAGGACGCCTTTCTTCTCGAGAGTCCGAGTGACAAGGGTCTTCAAATCCATCATTTCTCTGGTATAATCGTCCATGTTCGTTCAATCCTTCGGCCTTGGCTTCGCTGTGAGGAGAAGGAGCGTAAGAACATCAACTACGGAGATGCGAGCATCAAATGGGGGAGGAGAGCAGAAGAAATGGAAGATGAAAGCAAAGGCAAAACAAAAAAGGAGAGCGTCAAAAAGAAAGAAATGAATGAATCTTGAAATCGTGATCGTCACTGTTATTGGAGCTATGAGTGTGGGCTCCATTGAAGCCTCCAGTTTGCTTAACCTGGGCCGTTCCACTTTCCTAATTTGGTCCGTGGGCCTCAGTCTCGATACTTCAAATCCGTTTTCCTAATTGGGCTGTTCATCTTTCGTCATTCGAATGTGGGCTTCTCTTCAAGCCCAATACTTCAAATCAATATCTAGGAGTTTTAATGTGAAAAGGAAAATTAGGAAGAATGACAAATTTTTAGTGTCAGTTAGAAAAATAGCAACATTTTTTTGTAATAAGAAAAATAGCAAATTTGTTTATTAGTCCTTTTAATATTCTGAATTTATCCTCCTCGAGATCAAATAATCAATTAAAAATATCTTAAGTGAATCTAGGTAGATTGTAACTATTTTCAGTCGGTCACCTCCCTATCTCTGCTGACGACCATTCTTCGCTCTGCCCAAAAATCGTAGTCACCATCTGTGTTCCAAATATCCGTCGACCACCTCCTCATCTCCGCTGACGACCGTTCTTCGCTCTGCCCAAAAATTTGGAACATCGACGCCACGTTCCCAACCATCTTCAACCCCACTGCTCTCAACACTTAAAAAAATCTTCGGTGAGTCTCCATTGAGTTCGAAGAGAGAGGCTTTCTTTAGACTCTATTCTTGGATCCTTGTGGACGGAGTAAACACGTAAATTTCATTATTTTGTTAGTGATCTAATCTCAAATAATAATAACAAAAAAATAAATATTAATTTTGTAGAGTATTGAATTGGAAAAAAAATCGAGAAAATTATATATAGATTATCAGCCAAAGAATTGAGTATCACATGTAACTCTGATCCATTTTGTTGGACATGAAAATCGTATCCTCAATCCAAGTTTTTTTCTTAATTTATTTTTCTAATTTTCATAAATTAATATTTTAATATAAATTTGACTTTTTTTTTTTTTTTTGCAGATTCCTAAGATGAGCTTAGACAGTGAGATGGTTAGAAATTAATGGAAAAATAATAACCAAAATGCTTTCTATAAACACAAAATATGGAGCATACCTTTTGTTCAAGATTTTTTAGAGAGCTTATGGATTGGAGACCCACTTCACGCGCGTCAGTTTTTTAATGGCAGGCTTGCTTCAACGTCGACTTCTTCGTCTTCGCGACATGATTACAGGAGTAGTACAGATGCTTTAATGCGTTTCTTTACACAGTAATTATTTAAAATTTAATTATACGATTTTTTAAAAATATATATATTTTACATATATATAGAGAGGTTTACTTGAAAATATCCAATATTTTATGTAAGTTTCATCCCAAATAATTTTAGGTATTTTCCTATGCAAAGATACCAAAGAAGAAGTTTAAAAGTGACTAGTTGGATGTTGCTAGGGTTTTCCTCATTTTCAGCAATCTCACTTGCAAACTCACATATGTGCAATGTTGTTGGAAAAAAAAAACAATTTTACGTGTATCGTAAAAAAAAACAATAATTGAAAAGAAGTTCATATCCAATGTTGTATGTTATTCTTGTGGCAAAATCGGTCATAAGTATCATACTTGTTATTTGTCAAAAGTGAATGCTAGTAATGTTGGAACTAATCTTAAATGGGTTCTAAAATCGTTACTCTCTAATAATGAAGGACCCAAGAAATGGGTACCAAAATCTTTTGTTTGAACTTTTTTGTAGGTGTGATTCAAGAAGCAATTGTTGTTTGGTTTTCAAATGAGAAATTAATTCAAATTGAAACAACTAGTATGACTTTCTTGAATCTAACAAAGGAAAATTTCATATTTTGGTAACTCTTAGTTTATTTTCAATTATTGAGATAATTATTCTTTTGGTATATTCATGGAAATTTATATCCCTTGATTGATTTTGAATGGTTAG
>JBBPDJ010000026.1:3675803-3686836 GCA_037974625.1 Cucumis cinereus
AATTTGTGTATGTCACTTTATAAGTCATTTTGATATGAATGCATTTGTGTGAATTTTTTTGTTTAAATCACTTATTAGCAAAAAAACTATTAATTTGTTTAATTGGGATCACTTAGTTAAAAAGTTTGTAAAAACCCTATTCACTAGGTTGTCATACCGATCCTACAATTATGATTTGAATTTTTTTTAATTAATTTGGGTGGTTATGACTTGAAATTTTATAGTTTTTGAACTAAAAAGCTCATATATATACATATGTGTGTGTAATAATTTTATCATTATACTCTAAATTATTAGCAGACAAACTTCACTACTTATCCTGACCTCTAATTTGTTCAATGGTAGATTGAATTTTGAAAAGCTAAACGATAAAAATCCAAATAAACTATAAGTTATATTCTAAGCATTTGATTTGGTAAATAAAATTTAGTATATTAATTTTGTTACCATGTAATTTTTTTTTTGTGTGTGTTTTATTTGATTTTGGTGTTGTACATTATATACTTAATTTTGTGTTTTTCTGGTAGGATATATTAATTTTGGTAATTATATTTGTATAGGTTTTATTTTATTGGGTAAATTTGGGTACAAAGAAAATAAAATCTTTTTAAAATTATTGTTTATATATTTTGGGAATAGAATTAAGATTTTGATTTTTTGTTTTTGTAAAAAATGGTAGAATTTTAAAATATTTAATTTTTTATTAGTACTAAAATGTTAGTTGTTAGTATTAGTTTGGGATATTTTGATCCGTCAGTAATTCGTATTTTATAGTTTTAAAATTTATTTTACCATTTTTTTAATTAAAAACTTTCTTGATATTTTCTAAAATGAAACGCTTTATTGTGCTAATTTTCTCATTGGCCCAAGGCCTAAACAGGTATGTTATTTTCAAATTTTTTATTCTATTTTGGGATGGATTAGAACTATGCATTTCTTTTTAAATATTTTTTGTTTTCAAAATCTTTTAATTTTGGAATAGATTATATTCACATTTTTTTGTTTTAATATTTTCAATTTTATTTGAATTTTGTGTTTTATTGGCAAATACCAAATGGAAAAAAAAAAAAACAACTTGGGGGCAAGTGTAGTCCAATAATTTTTTTCATTTAATTTTTTTTCTAATTATTTTTTTGTGTAGTAGAGAAGTGACAAGCTTTATGGGCGATTCAAATAATAGCAAAATTTATTGGAGTATGACAAATTTTATGTTATACTATGATGTGATGAACAATAGCAAAATTTAAGGAAATAAGAAAAATAGTAAATCCGAGAATAACAAATTCCTCAAATTTCATAAATGTCAGTCTCGCCCCAGTACGGATTGATTACGTTTTTCTGTTATAGTGTATTTTATATTATTGTTGTTTTAAAGGGTAAATAATTAATCTTGTATCTTTGAATCGAATTAGATTTAGTTTAAATATTGTTTATTTGATATCGAACCATAATACAATAAAATGGTTGCATAGGGAAATCCCGTGAAATACTGGTATTTCACCATAATCTGCATAAAGAGTTTGAGACAAAATGGGCAATCTAGTTGTATTTATCTATTTTTATTAATCTATTATCCTTCAATCTATATCTAATTAATACTAAATATATTTTATTAATTATTTGTTTTATTATCTATTGGTAATCTAATATTTTAAGTATTTAAATATAAAATTCGTTTTAAAATATCTTTTTACTTTTATCTGTATTTTTAAAAGTAATATAATATCTAAACTATTTAAATTTAAAATTTATTTGTTTACCTATAACATCCCAAAATATTAAGATAATTTAAATTTTGTAATTATCTTAATTATTTTATGTAAAGATTGAATTTATTTTGTTGTTAATTTTGGATGTTAATTATTTATTTTAGAAAATTTTGAAGAAAATAAGAGATATTGGATATGGTGGATTTTTTTAAAGAGATTATATATACATACATACATATATATATATATATTTATATTTAGAGAAATTATAAAAATAAAAAAATTGACAAAATATTTACATTTCATAGAAAAACAAGTGTAATGTAATTTTATCTTTTAGTGGTTTTTTGTGTAAATAATTTGACTTTTTTTTCTATATTTGAAAAAACCACATTTATTTATTTAATTTGAAGAGTGATAATTGGTGAGAAGAATATATAATTATGTATTTAGTATATGATGAAGTATTAATTGGTGGAGAAAAGATTAATGAAGGAGGAAGGAATTGATTAATTGAAGAAAGAGAAAATATTTAATTAATTTGGAAAATAAAAAGAAAATATCAATAATAATAATAAGTAATAATAATAATAATAATAATAATAATAATAATAAGAATCATTATTATTATTATTTATTATAATTTTATTCAATCTTCTTCTCCACGTGTAAGGTTGCTGGCAACAATTTCATCCCATCATTTCATCGCAAGCAGTCCGTTCCTCCACTCAGCTTCTGTCAAATCGTGTTGGCTACTGCGAAGCCACGCCGTTGAGGTCGTCGAAGAACTCTTGCGACGCTGTCTCTAGTTGTCCTTCCGCGTGACGCTGTACCACCAAGTTCATATCCGAGCCGCTCCATAGTCGTGTCAACTCCTTCACGTCGACGTTCTTCATTCGCTGTTTCCTTTGCCCAGTTGTGCTGCTCCTCCTAGACGGCCGCACGCAGTCGGTGCCCAGCTGGTTTTGGGGCATTTAATGGTTTGTAGAGTGTAGTATTGTAATTAGTGAGTTTTGAGAAATGTGATTCAATAATTGTGTATTTTAAATTTTGGAGGGATTTAATTTGGAGCGTTAATGGGTTATTGATGGTAGGGACAATTTAGACCAGTTACTTTTATTTTTAAAATTTTCACATTTTTGCTATTTTAGTAATTTATTTTACGTTTTTGCTATTTGTTCAAAGTAGGGGTGTGCAAAAACCGAGAAAAACCGACGAACCGAACCAAATCAATCGGTTCGGTTCGGTTTTATTAAAAAATATGGAACCATCGGTTCTTTATGGAATAGAACCGAGAGGTTTGGTTCGGTCTTCGGTTCACCACCTTAAAAACCGTGAAAACCGAACCGAACCGTAATCTATTATATTAATTATGTCGATATTTATATTAATAAAAATATATATACTAATTCACAAAAAGCTCGGCACAAAACTTTTGTTATTATTTTTTTCTTTAGGCTCAACCCCAACCTAAGAATGATTTGATGTTTTTTTTTTTCTTTTTTCTAACGGTTTGAACCGAACCGAACCAATCTAAATCGAGAATGGTTCGGTTCAATAACCAAAACCGATAAAATTCGATTTTCAATGGTTCAATGTGTAGAAAAATCGAGAGGTTCGGTTTGGTCCTTGGTTCTGCTCAAAACCGGATCGAACCGAACCATGCACACCTCTAGTTTAAAGTAAACTTATTTATATGGTTGATCATAATATTAATATAATATTTAAAAATTAATCGGAGTGGAGTCAGTCCCCATCCTCGGACAAGGACTCAAATAGAATCTCCTGATCTTGCAAGTTATTTTGTAATTCCTACTAAAAATTAAACTATTATAATTAAACAAATGTAAATCACGGTAAAATATAGTGAAGAAAATACTTACTTTTTAAAAACCAAAATAAAATAATTAAATAGTTACAAAATTAGATATTACGAATCAATTTTACAATCTTTTATTTAGGATCACTATTCCAATCGCCGAACTTTCGCATGTTAGGGGAAAGCTTTGACATGATTTAAATATATACCATAAATTTAAATATTAATTTAAAAAAAGCCCTAAGTTTGCGTGGAACTAGAGTTTAATCTTCAACCAAAAATTCTCCATCTCTCCAAGGTAATCCCATTCTTTACTTCCATCTCTGATCTTCCTACCGATTGCGAATCTATAAAATAATCGTCAATTTGAGTTTCTTATGATTCTGCTTTGATTATTCCATTCTTACTCTCTCTCGGTATCATCAACAATACAAAACACCTATTAGATTTGTGTCTCGGTACTGTTCGCATCTCTACCTTTAGGATTAGCAATTTCTTTGAATTAGTTGAGTATGTTTATTTCAAGTTTTATTGAAGTTTGAGTTATTGGTTGCGGAGGAGTTGTTCAAATACTATAATGTCTTCTAGCAATTCAATTGAATTCCATATAAAGTGATTTTGGTTGGTTATATCTGGAATATGTTTGGGTAGATGAGGGTTTATGCTTCTTTTATTTTCTTCCTTTAAATTTTATCATCAATTTTGTCTTTTTTGTCCATTTTATGGGATGAATTGACTAAGTTCTTGCTCAGATTGTGCTTAATTGCTCTTGAACTTCATAACATTATGTCCAAAAGTTCTTTGTTGGAGTTGGATATAGGGTTCATTGTGTTGGATTTTCCCCGATCTAATCTTGGATTTAAGAATTTCTACTACTATAAAAAAAAAGAAATACTTACAATTTTGTGTTGCTTCCAAGTTTTTTTTTGCCATCAAGTAATATTGTTGATTTTTTTTTTTTTTGCTAAAAATTATCGAAAATTCATTTTTTCAACTTTTTTCCTCCTAACTTTGCTTTTTTCTTTTATTTTTCATTAAAAAAAAATGGAAAAAAGGAACTAAAATCATATACTCTCTTTCCTCCTCTCTTCCATTCAAGAGCACCTTCACTTTTCATTAATAAAAAAAACCCTTCTCCATCTTCACTCAACTTTCTCTCCACGAAACCCACTCCCAAAACGGCTGCGACCACGACGGACGGTGACCCATTGCCGACGACCCACAACTGCGACCCTCTTTATCTCCATCTTCACGAAACCCACACCAAAAACGACTACGATCGAAGATGATGACTGACGATCTATGGCTGACGGCGTGGCTAACAGCGACCACTTTTGAACGGCTTTGATATGTGTCAACGGCCTCACTTTTGACGATTCTCCCTCACTTTGACATAACTCACGAACCCTCACTTTCAGATCTGCGGGTTTGGATGCTTTCAAACACTAGCGGTTAAGCTTCGGTGAGTATCATTACTTTTTGCCTGAAAGTGCCATTTGGTGTCTACTGCAGGGAAATCGACGAAGCCCTTCGTGTCTATGCTCTTATAGATGTTTGTTCAGCAGAGGATCTTTAATATCTTCACACTGTATTTGGCGGTACTTATCGCGAAATTGATATGGTGTGTAGAAAGTAGAAACACCTATTTTTTTTAAAGGACAAAGATGAATGTGCAAAAGGTTAACATTACTAATTTTTGTGTGGTTTCTGCAGAAGGTCCATGTCCAAACTTAGCAGGATTACAAACAAATTTTCCAATACGAAGGAAAAGTATGATTCTAATATACTACAAAGGAGTGGCTCTATGATTGGATAACACTGCCTAACACAACAATACTGAGGTGAGGTAAGTTAATGTATTACACACAGAATGCCTTAACCATGGTTGAATTTTTGTGTAAATAAATTTAAAAAGTTGTTAGTTTTCCTTTTCCTTTTGTTCAGTAATGTAATCTATTTCCATTCGATTTCACATTGTATAGTACTTAGCAGTTTTTTCTGCAGTTTTGTCTGATTATAATTTATATACCTCTTTGGGTTTGTCATCGGTCTCTCTTATATATTGGTCCCTAATTTGTTAGGATGGGCATGCAGGATTTAAGATTTGGATGCTGGTTTTATGATAATTTTGCCATGGAACATCACTAATTTCTTTAGTTCGCTTGCAGATTAATTGGTTACTACGACGTATCTGTTGTCTGCTATCTTGCATATTGAATATTTTTGAAGATTACTGATGTGTTAGTATCCATACGCTGCAGAATTCAAAAGTTACTTCTCAGACGTTAGTGAGAATTTGGTGTTGAATTAAACTGATAAAAGACCAAGAAACTGGGTTGAGCCTCTGAGATCTTGGAATAATGACCCTTCTAGCAAGTGAAGAGGTGCTTACTACTCTTCTTTGATGTTTTCTGGATTTTGAAGATCATGCAAGTTTCTTCTTTATATGGTTATAATTATTGCCAGTAAATGTCTCTTATCAAAAAAAAAAAAAATTATTGTCAGTAAATGCTCTATTGGCACTATGCAGGTTGGTTTTAAGCGCACTGGGTTGTCATCTAGTGATTGTGATACAAGTCTTCCTATCAAGAAAAGGAGATTTCCGGTAGTGCAGTTTCCTCCATCTCCATCTAAAGATGTACCTTCATTCCATTCAGATGGAAATTTATTGAATGCTGAGCAGCCATCTCCTCCTAAAGATCTATCTTCTTTTAATCGCAATGAAAGTTTAATAAAGACTGAGCAGCCATCTCCTCCTAAAGATCTATCTTCTTTTAATCACAATGAAAGTTTAATAAAGACCGAGCGGCCATCTCCTACTAAAGATCTATCTGCTTTTAATCGCAATGAAAATTTAATAAAGACTGAGCAGCCGATTCTATCTATGACAATAGTTTCAAGTTCTAGTGTTGTCACAAGTTCTGCATTGTTGAATAATAACCAGGACAGTTTTTCTGAAGAAAAGGAAGGAAAATCTGATACTGATTCATGTTGTGTGGATATAATTCGGAGCGAGAATGGCACGGCAGGAGTCAAGTTTCAAGAACCCACTTTGGGAGGACATGCTTATATTAACTGTTTTGATGAATATGAAGGTAAATCCTTGGTAACTGTAAAACACACTGTTCATACATCACCAGAGATCTATGGGGGGTCGAAGTTATCGTCAACTAGCCTTGACTCTGATCCTCTTGCTGGTAACAAAGAGGAAGAAATTGATGTAAAAATGCCCGAAGAAAATTGCAGCCCTCCAATTTGTCAAGTTGGAGGAGGAGCTGGAGTATCGGTAGGTTTGAACTGTAATATGGATCTGAAATTAGTTTCTGAAAAGAGTGATTTGAATTTCCTGAAGCAGAATTCTGTGGAACCTGTGTTACTGGACTTCTCTTTAAACAAGCAAGGAAGTAGCACCCAATGTGTCATAGATAACGTGGGGTCTGATTGTGATGGTCCTCTTTTGCAGTTGAACAGGGAAAAGTGGGACCTAAATACCTCAATGGAATCATGGGAGGGTTGTACTAGTGGTGATTCACCTGTCGTGCAAATGTCTGCCACTCAGACAAATACAACTATTGAAACTTATGCTTGCTCATCTGAAATGGTTGAAAGTGACAGTCCATGCGTGAAACAAACCCTTTTAGATAGTGAAGATAAAGTCAGCTCCATTTATGCATGCATGCCCTCAAAAGAGCATCTTGATTTAAGTCTTGATTCATCTTTTCTGAAGCCTGTGCTTGAAGAAGACCCTTATATTTCTGAATATGAATCAGATGGCAACTGGGATTTAGCTGAGGCTGTTGATGATGATGATAATGATAATCATGTAGAAGAAGACTACGAAGATGGGGAGGTTCGGGAAACAATGCAGGAAACTGAAGTAGAGGTCCATGCATATGAGAAAAGAGAGATTGAGCCTTTGGATCATGCTGGTTGTGATGACAAAAAGATCAATTCCGTTGGATTGCCGGATCATGAATTTTTTGCTTTAGGCCCTCTGGAACAGGAAACTAAACCAGAAAATCTGGTTGATAGAAGTGAAGACGATGTTCAGACTACAACTAAAGGTAAATCCTATGAGCAAGAAAATGAAGATCTTTGTGTGAAAGAATTGCATGCTATAGAGAATCCTATTAGTGGGGATGTAAACGGACCTGTGAAGGCCACAGGAAGAAGCCAATTATTTCCGTATGATAAAAAGCACAACTTTGAGGCCCAGGACACTGCTGATGAAATCGTTGATGAGGAACTGATTCCTACATTTTCTCAGGTTGAGGTGGAGAATGCTGTAGCAGTAGATGTAGTGCAGAATAGGGATCTAACTTTGCCTACTGTAAAGGAGTCTGGAAACGGTGATGATGCAAAGGATATAAATGGAGGCACTAGAAATAGTCGGATAATTAATTTTAATCGAGCATCTACTGATTCAAGTCCTTGTAAGGCAAAATCTAGTTTTGCCAGGTCGGTTTTATCACACAAGGATAGAGAGTTTGTACCCAACATGGCAGTTGAAGGAGCAAATATGCAACCTCAAGAAAGGTGATTATCAGTTACTCGATTTCTTCTATTCTTTTTTCTTTTTAAACTGGTTTTAACCGCTCTGTCTTTGTTTATCTTGTCATTTTTTTTGCTAGAGATGACGCGTACAGTAATATTACCAAGAAAATTTCTTTAGACAAACGACAGGGTCAGCCACCATTGATGGGTTTTAGTCATAGAAGAGGGAGAAGTACCAATAGGTTGGACAACCGATCTGAGGAATGGGATTTTGGTCCCAACTTTTCTCCTGAAACATACAGTGAACAACAGATAGATTACCATGTTCCTGGTCTCGATCAAAACCGATATAAGATTATACCTGATGGTCCATTTGGTGGTGCTAACCGTCGTGGTAGAGAAATGCTAGAGGATGAGGAACCTTTTTTTTTTCAGGGGCCCTCGAGGAGGAAGACACTTGGAAGAAGACATGGGCCCAATGTAGGTGATGGAAAAATGGATTACAAAATGCCTAGAGATGACGCGTACAGTAATATTACCAAGAAAATTTCTATAAACAAACGACAGGGTCAGCCACCGTTGATGGGTTTTAGTCATAGAAGAGGGAGAAGTACCAATAGGTTGGACAACCGATCTGAGGAATGGGATTTTGGTCCCAACTTTTCTCCTGAAACATACAGTGAACAACAGATAGATTACCATGTTCCTGGTCTCGATCAAAACCGATATAAGATTATACCTGATGGTCCATTTGGTGGTGCTAACCGTCGTGGTAGAGAAATGCTAGAGGATGAGGAACCTTTTTTTTTTCAGGGGCCCTCAAGGAGGAAGTCACTTGGAAGAAGACATGAGCCCAATGTAGGTGGTGGAAAAATGGTTTACAAAATGCCTAGAGATTTTAGTCCAGGTAGATGCATGGATGAAGGTGGCTCTTTTGATCGACAACATGGTGAAAAGTTCACTAGGAATTTTGCTGATGACACAGTGGATCTGATGTATCCACGACCACAACCTCCATACGACATAGATAAACCTTTCTATCGGGAAAGAAGGAACTTTTCATTCCAAAGAAAATCTTTTCCCAGAATTGATTCTAAATCTCCAGTAAGATCCCGAGCTCGGTCTCCCGGCCAATGGTTCTCTTCAAAAAGATCTGATAGGTTTTGTGAACGGTCCGACATGACACATCGAAGGTCTCCAAATTATAGGGCGGAAAGGATGAGATCTCCTGATCAGCGTCCTATGCGTGGGCATATACCTGGCCGAAGACAAGGATTCCATTTTCTTTCACCATCTGATGAATTGAGGGATGTGGGTCCTGCATCTGACCATGGCCATATGAGGTCTATTATCCCTGATAGGAATCAGACTGAAAGATTACCACTTAGAAATAGAAGTTATGATGCTATAGATCCTCAAGGAAGGATTGAAAACGACGATTTTTTTTATGGTCCTCCTGTACATTTGGGTCAATTGACTGAGTACAATGATGGCGAACCAGATGACGACGAAAGAAGATTTAATGAGAGACATGAACCTCCTTATTCTTTTAAGCATTCATTTGGTGATTCTGATGGTGAGAGATTCCGAAACAACAGGGAGGATTGTTCTAGGCCTTTTAGATTTTGTGCAGGGAATGACCCAAGAATGTCATGGAAGAGAAGGTAGCTTTTGGGGAGAAAGATTGAGTTAAGTTAAGGATCTCTAACGAGGGAGAGGAGATTGCTTTAGAGTATGTTTGGTAGGGGCCAAAATCATTTTTTCTATAGCCAAAATCATTTTTGCAATGTTTGGCAACCTAATAAAAGTGCTTTTCGAAAAATATGACATCACTCAAAATTGATTTGGAAAGTATATCAGCTGGCTATTGATTGTGGAGGGTGATTGACTGGAATCACCGCTCTTATTTTATATAGTTTTTAGAATATCCAAAATACCTCTTCATTTAATAAGGATACCGAACACTAATTTCAAACTCCTCCATCCTCTCTAGTCCAGCTGCTCCAACCGCCTCTCAACCCGCTCCTCCATCTCATCGTTCTCAACGATCGTCTATTCGAAGATTTGTGAGGTATCAGTTAGCTATCACCTCTCTCCCTCTTGTGTTTGGTCCTCTATCTTGTAGGTATTTATTTTGGAATAGTTTTGAGTTTTCGATTTCGTATTTTTTTTCCTTTTCTAGTCTATTTTGTGATTTACTTGTATATGGTTGTTTGAATCTTGAGTTCTGTTTGTAAATGGCAAAAAATTTGAGTTCGGATGTTCTTTGACGTTTCATCCTCTACAATTTATTTTGTCCTTCTGTAAGGACTTATGGGGTTTTTTCCCCCTTGTTTGTGTAATGTTTATCAGAGGGTATTTGATTACTCTGTTTAATTGAATTTAAAATCCTTAGTCTGTTCCATCATCTACAATTTTCCTTTTTTTAATGCTTGCAATGGGGGAAATTTTGAGTTTGAGTTTGTGGGAAGGTTTGTTGGGTAACCCTTGGATGTAGGGCAGAGATTTGGAGCTCTTCACAAACAGAGTACTTTGTTCGTTTCTGGTTCACTCCTATTTCACAGATTTGTTTTTTGTTTTCTTCTTTTGCTTCTGATTTATGGGTATCTTGTGTTGTTTTTCTTGCTTGAATATTATGCTTCGAATGTGAGAGAGGCTTCGGTTTATGCTTCGAATTGGAAGGAAGTGCAGTGAGGAGATGGAATGGTCGCAATGGAAGCACCTCTCTGTGCTTGTTCTAACTGTTTCGGCCTTATATTTATTTTATTTTATTTTGTTATGTTTTCGCTTTCATTATGGAGAATCGTCAAAAATGACGAAGTGACAAAATATTTGGATTTTTATTCCTGAGTGGTTTTTTTTTTTAAATAGTTATTATTATTATTATTATTATTTAAGAACCCCTTTTTGGGCTCTGTTTTGTTTCTAGGTCTATTCTTTCATAATCATCCCAATTGACCAAACTTCTTTGGGTCTCCATTTTAGCTGAGTTTCAGATCGGAGCAGCTTCT